>JAJJMB010001204.1:413699-582020 GCA_023531105.1 Papaver atlanticum
GGGTACTAACAATATACACAATAGAGATGAAAATAGACACATAAATGCTTCTATCACTTGCCTGTAGGGTCGCAGCTTAAGATATACCAAGTCACCTACTTCAAAGCTCCTATCTTTGCGTGACTTGTCAGCATAAAGCTTCATTCCCTCTTGAGTTGTATGAAGAGATTCTTTGAGAATATCAGGTAGAAAATCCCTCTCCTTCAAATAAGTTTCAACATCATCAACTGAAGTGGTAGCAGTGGTAGGAAATGCCAAGTGAGGAGAGGCATACCCATAGAGTGCTTCGAAGGGAGACATCTTCAAACAGGTATGAAAACTTATATTGTACGTACCACCACTCTGCTAGAGCTAGCCACTGACTCCACTTGCTTGGTTTATGGCCAGTCAAACACCTCAAATAAGTTTCTAAACATGCATTCATTCTCTCAGTTTTGCCATCTGTTTGAGGGTGATATGTTGTGCTTAAATTCAGACTGGTACCCAAAGCTTAAAATAGATCCTGCCAAAAATTGATGGTGAAGACCTTGTCCCTGTCAGACACAATGGATGATGGCAAGCCATGTAATTTTAACACTTGAGAAAGAAAGGCATGAGCAACTGAAGCTGCTGTGTATGGATGTTGAAGAGCCGAGAAATGAGCATATTTGGTCAGCCTGTCTACAATAACAAGTATAACACTCTTCTTATTGTTGACAGGTAAGCCCTCTATGAAGTCCATTGTGATATGTTGCCATGGTTGATCAGGTATAGGAAGAGGTTGGATTAGCCCTGCAGCATTGGTGTTGTCATTCTTATTTCTTTGGTAAACATCACAGTGAGAAATAAAAAGCACTATGTCCATGTGCATTGATCTAATAAAAGTGGCTTATTGCTCTCACAGAAGTGGCTTGAATTCCAGAATGGCCACTAATTGCAGAAGCATGTAGGGAAGCTAATAGTGTTTGTCTCACATTGCCTCCAGTGCCAATGTAAAGTTTGTGTTTGTATCTCAAAACACCTTCCTTATAAGTATAATTAGGGACACTGAGAGGGTTGATGAGAAGGGTAAAGATAAGTTGGTTGGCTTTAGGGTCATTGACATAGCTACTTGTGACATCTTGAACCCAATTTGGTGTAGACCGTGACAAGGAATTACAAGCAACAACTTCTATGGGCCTCCTGGATAGAGCATCAGCAATAATATTCTCAGCTTCTTTCTTGTACTGAATGTCATAGTCAAAACCAAATAGTTTGATCAACCATTTTTGTTGGAAGGAGGTTGTAAGTTTCCGCTCAAGGAAGTATTTGAGGCTTTTATGGTTTGTTTTAATGGTGAATCTCGTTCCTTGTAAATAATGCCTCAATCTCTGAATAGCCATAACTATGGCCATAAATTCCTTTTCATAAGTGGAGAGAGTTGTAGCCCTTGGACCCAAAGGCTTACTATAATAAGCAATTGGTCTGCCTTCTTGAAGTAAAACTGCTCAAATGCAAGAATCACTAGCATCACTTTCAACCACAAATGGCTTGGTGAAGTCAGGGAGTGCCAAGACAGGAGTATTGCTCATGGCAGTCTTGAGATGTTCAAAAGCAGTAGTAGCAGCTGAGCTCCAATTGAATGCATTCTTCTTGAGAAGGTCAGTGAGAGGTTTGCTGATGGAGCTATAACCTTGAACAAACTTCCTGTAATAACTTGTGAGGCCAAGAAATCCCCCGAGGTCTTTAATAGTCTTAGGAAGTGGCCATTTTTTCATGCAGTCAATCTTAGTAGGATCAGCACTAACCCATTCATCTGTGATTATGTGACCAATGTACTCTAATGAAGATTTTCCAAAGATGCATTTAGACAACTTAGCAAATAATTAATGTCGTCTGAGTAAAGAAAATACAATCTTAAGATGTACCAAATGCTCAGTCATGGTAGAACTGTAGATGAGTATATCATCAAAGAAAACCAACACAAACTTCCTCAAAAATGGTTGAAAAATGTCATTCATTAAGGCTTGGATTGTAGCAGGGGTATTAGTCAGACTAAATGGCATGACTTTAAACTCATAATGACCTTGATGAGTTCTAATTGTTGTTTTGAATATGTCCAAATCATGGATTCTGATTTGGTGATAGCCAACTCTTAGATCAATCTTGGAGAAAACTGCATATCCACATAACTCATCTAACAGTTTATCCACAATGGAAATTGGAAATTTATCCTTGATGGTGATGCTATTTAATTTCCTATAATTTACACAAAACCTCCAAGTGTTATCCTTCTTTTTGACCAAAAGAATGAGAGATGCAAAAGGGTTGTGACTTGGCTGGATGATGCCAGACTACAACATTTCTGTAACAATTTGTTCAACTGCATCTTTTTGAATATAAGGGAATTTGTAAGCTCTGAGTTTAACAGGTGTAGAATTAGGATGAAGATGAATTGTATGATCCAAACTCCTCTTTGGTGGTAGCTGAGTAGGTTCATGAAATACATCTTGAAACTCATTCAGTAATGGAAGTATTATCTTAGGAGTGGTGGGTGTGGAGTTAGAAGAAAAAATAGAGAATAATTGACCCACCGGGCCATGAGAAGTAGTAGGAAAAAAATTCTTGACAGATGCACTACTCATCTGAAGTAAAGAAGTTTGTGGAGAAGTACCTTGTAAAGTAATCTGCTTATGTTGGTGTGTGAATGAGACACTTAGCTTGGAAAAATTGAAAAGAACATCACCCAAAGTCCTGAGCCCATCTGCACCAAGGACAATATCACAAACACCCACTGGAAAAATTCTCAGATTCTCTACAAAGTGGTGGCCCTGCATGCTCCATTGCAGGTTTGAGCAAATACCAGTGCTGACTGTCCTCTCTCCATTAGCAACAGTGACCATCATTGGCTTAGTTGGTTCAATGCAGCAGTTTAATGAAGTAGCTAAAGCACTATCAATAAAACTTGTGGTGCTTCCAGTGTCAATTAGGATAGAGACTTTGTGTTTGTTGAAAATACCAGGAATCCTGATTGTCTCACCAGTTGCATTTCCTGTGAGTGCATGAAGAGAAATCTCAATATCAGATTGAACTGGAGACTCCTGTGCTTCCTAAAATATTTCCTCCTCCTCCTCAGTATCCTGAGACTCAACAGTATCCATATGAAGCATGTAAACCTTTTGTTTCCCTTTACAGAAATGTCCTGGTTTGTAGACAACATCACAATTATAACACAACCATTGAGCTCTTATTTTGTCCATATCCTCTTGAGAAAGTCTTTTTACCATTGGGTTTGGAGGGTTGGCCTTTGGTGGAGGGGTGAAAAAAGATTTTGGGTTGTAGGGACAGACTTAGGTGAAGTAAGAATTGGCTTAGGTGACAAAAGTGCAAAAGAATAGTATTTGTTTGAGTTAAAGTTGGTAGAGAAAGATTTAGTAAATGGCTTAGAGGATGTAGTGGCTAAATTGATTTTTTGTTTTTGTAATCTGGCCAAAGAAAAAGCATCTGCCAAAGTTTGGGGATGAAACATGGAGACGAATTTTCCTATTTCATCCTTCAGACCACTAAGAAAACTCATAACAAAATATGTCTCAGTGAGAGATGGGTTCATATTAAGCATTAATGCCTTGAGAGATTCAAAATCTTCATAATAATCATCTACTGATGAGGTTTGTACTAGTTTATTAAAACAACCTACAAAATTTTCCTCCACGGGATTTTCAAATCTAGCACATAAGTTTTTAGCTAAATCAAGCTAAGTAATTCTATGCCTATTAACTTGAAAATTCAAAAACAACTTTCCAGCCTTACCCTCAAGGTAGATTGCAACAATATCAACCTTTTTTATGTTCTTCAATGTCATGGAGTTGAAAGTATCTTTCAGCTTTCTGAATCCAACCATGAGGATTTTCGCCATCAAATCTGGGAAAATCAAGCTTAGGAATTCGATGAGAAAAATTGGGTTGGCGATAATGAGCAAAACCTTGATTATCCATATCAAGTATATGAGATCCACTGGCATTGTCAGTATGAGTTTGGTGTTAGTTGTTATAAGGTCTACTGAACAATGTTATAAGATTTCAATTGTTCTCCTGTAAGGTGCTGTTTAGGTTGGTTGCCAGAGAATCGAACTTGGTGGTGAGTTCAGATGATAAGGTATTAAAATCAGACTGGAGTTGTGATTGTGAAGCTTTTAATTGTGTTACCTCTTCTTCAACTGCCTTTAAGGTCATTGTAAAAAAAAATGGTGGATTCGAACGACTCTTATGCCAATCGTTGTGATTATACAACAATCAGACAAGCATATTAATAAATGAGAAGGATAAATGGTGATGAACACCTCCTGAATCAAGGATTTAGGCCAAGATCTGTGTAAATATACGCAGCCAATTGTTTTCATTAATTTTCAGATAACAGGAAATAGGGTTCTCTTACAGCTTTAATACTCAATGATTAACCCCAATGCACAAGTAATGGATGAGCAGCACGTGTCTCTGATCCAACAGGCACAGATACACAAATAACTAACAACAGAAAAAGACTAAGTACACCCAACTAAACACTACTAGCAATCAGGGTGCCCCATTACTACTCGTCACACTGTGACATGTACTGAGCAGTTTCTCAACGCACATCGGAATGTTGACATGATGATAGAATCATTGTATCAGTTCAGATCTCCACCAGATTTGAGAAAAGAGAAGCAACAACATAGCCCAGACCTCTACTGACCAAAACCAGTAATAGTGGGAGATTTCGTTATGTCCGAGATTAGTATTTACGAGTAATTAACATCAAGAATGCAAATGGGACACTCGTGAGACTGACGCACACAACTTTCCTGGGAAAAGGATGGCATCAACAATGAAATACACCCTTCGAATTCAAAGAGTATAATATATAATCAGTCTTGTAGAAAATGCAAAAGATCTAAAGAAGCTCTTTCCAGTTATCATAATCTGAGAGTATCGGGAAAAATAATTGTTAACAAAGAAAAATGCAGAGAAGTTTCTAAAATTGCAGAAGTTTAAATTCCAATGAATGCCAAAGGTAGAGTAACTGCAGTTTATCTCGTACCAATAATAACAATACTCATATAGTTAAGGGGGTAAACATGAATAATAAGGGAAAGTTTTTCACTTTAATAGTGCACGACGTAGGACTTTTCGAAGAAATCACGACTCTGTAGTCTAACAAAATGATTCATGAAAGCTGAGAAATTGTCATGCTTAGACATGTTAAGCTTGGACATATATATATATATATATATATATATATATATATATATAATTGTGTTTGAACGCCAGCATGATTTGTAAGCATCCTGTGAATTTTCCTAAAAAATCTTTTTGACAGGCTCATGAATTAATTTTCAACCATGGAAGATTAATAGACTTCACTTAACAGTTTAATTAACTAAATATGCCCAAAAATATACCTAATGTTTATCACCCTACTGTTGCTAGTGAACATCATTCAAATACTTGTTAGCCAGACTTTCTAACAATCGCCAGTGGATTTTTTGATTGGGTGGGCTGCAAGAAAAATCATGCACCATTAGCAAAAAAAAATCACTTAAGCATTTAAAAATTTAAATAAATGATAGGCTCGAGTTGAATGAATCCTGACGTGCATATTACGAGCAAGCGGAGAAAATTCTATATCTTAACAGAATGCCCTATACTTTAATGACCACCTTGATAAATCATACTTATTTTCTGAAACCTGTTATCAATTAGCATCAGATTTTAGTAGACTTTCTAATGCATAGCACCATTGGTGCAAGAAAGTACTGAAACAACTAAACAACGCAAAGGGTCATAGCTCAAGCAATTGTTGTACATCCATGTTCATTTTAAGTTGTACAATGTACAAATAAAACACGTTTCTATGTACACATAACATTTAGTTATTTTAGGAAATAAAAAATGCAAGAAATCTATCACGGACTTACAGTTTCAAAAATATTTGTATAAGAAACTTAAATAAGACTGTAATGTAGATAATTTTAAAAAGACGTTGGGGTTACTTACATTATCATCGAGCATGAACATATCTAAGCTGGTGACATCATTAATCCCCATGAAATTTAATTCTTTCCGCTTTTGAAAGATCATCCAGGGTTTACTTTCTTCAACCTCCCCTATATGTTTGAAAGTTTTGTAGGTGGTGCGAATCTGGGAAACCATTTAAACAAACTACAAAAATAAAACTGAAGTTAACTAAGATTAATGAAGAGAAAGAAAATGAAAGTGAAAAAGAAGACGTTGCAACCAAGATTTTACTGTTTAACTATTAGAACTCTTTCAATTCAATGCACTGCATCAGCATTTTTATGATCTATAAATGAGCATCATTTTCCACTGATGAATTGTTGGTTGCTCCTCTTGTTCAGGAGCTGTTCTACTCAAAAACTTATAAAACACATATTCTATTTCTTGATACTCATTGCAAAACTTCATAAATAAATACTGCCTCCGATCATGGAGAAGTGGTACGTAGTATCTGATATAGATTTCTCTGTTCACAGTGAGGTCCTCAACTTTCATCTAGTTTAGACCTTAGCCGGTCAACAACATATTATAGTATACTTGTCATACATTCAGGTACATCCAAGCTATGCAGTTATGAAGTCACTTTTAAGAACATTTTAAGAAAAAATATCAATAAGCAAGCATCGCATTTCACATGGAAACAACCAAGCTATGCTGGAACAAAATCACACGCAATGAAACTTCGACAATGCCATATTATAGTACCTGCTGATCAACAAATCTACCCATGAATCAAGAATGGGTATTACCTTTTTAGGTGGTGCATCAAGTTCAAATGATGTTTATTAGTATACTAAGTTGCTTATGCTAATGCATATGGTTTCTATATAGTCTTTATCTACTGTGAAGTGTTAGAAGGCCCTTATGGATTAGTATACAACTAAGTTAGGGACTGTAATATTCATTATTATATAGATGAGTATGTTCAATAGATTCTATTGTGAGTGAATTAAGTGAACTCCTTTATCAAATAATTGAATATTCAACCAAAATTTCCTATGCATGATTCTCTTCATACCTTAAGTAAGAAATCAGTGAATTCCACATTTTCTGGATCCTCATTTCCCAGCCTCATAATTTCGCATAAATCTAAGGACTTCACATTGTTTCCACGGGGAAGAGCTCCTAATAGAATCCCTTACGATCTGTTCACTTCCTCCTTTTGGAATGGTCACTTTTAAGTTTAGTCATGCCTTCCTATTTTCACCATCTATTAAAAAATAGACATGTAAAGACATCAAAGAGAATTCAAACGTGTTTGGTTTAGCTGGATTCTGTGGGTGCCGGCATAGGAGGTTCAGTAGATCTTTGATGCTTGAGATATGATGGATCTCTTGAGAACTCTGTCTATGGAATTGTTCTGGAATGACATAAATGACAACGAAGAACATAAGATAATCAATCAAATTCAGTATTTTGGTCTGCATTATGAACGCTCTTGTGAAACTACCCAAGATTTAAAAAAGGATAAAGAAACAGCAACTATAATGAAAATGCAAATACATATACCTTGACGTAAATGGTTTCAGAGACATTTGTTCTTGATTCTCACCGACTATTCTATCACGACAATAATTTTATAAGCTTTTCCGTCACTAAATATCATCCCACCATAGCTACAACGATCAATAGGTAAAAGAAGAAGAATATGAGGATGGCGGTGGTAGCTATATATAAATATAGCACTACTAATGGCGAAAAAATGGTTGTGGTTGTACTCAAACTCTCTAATCGAGATTTTGTTTCCTATTTATCCAAACTTCTGAAGATCATAACCATTTATCAATTTGTTAGTTTCTCTTCTCTTTCAGCTTCTTCCATGTTCATTGCAATGTGCATGTACGTAATACATGGGATAGCTCATTTGCACGCCTATGTTACAAATTGATAATCAATTACATGTTTTATTCATAATAAGGCAAAAGATTTTAGAGACAAAGAGAAAGTAGATATGTAGTAATTAGGGGACGTGTATTACCTGAAATTTGGAGAATGTATATATCTGATCTGTGAATGATAATGAAATTTCATGGTATTTCGATTGTATAAATTTGAAACTCATAGCTTGAACAACAAAGGTAATCAGCGTCCGGAAACAATCAAGCTTCCTACAGTCGTACAAATGTTGATTACCTGCAAAACATCCACTATGAATATATGATAAACACTCAACATCACAAAATCGAGGACTATTAGTACATACGTAGATTACTTTCATGGATTTGTTAATACCCCCTGAAAAAGTGGGGGTACAACAACTACACCCAATATTTCGTTTGGCAATCTGAATAGACAAACCTAATATATTCTTAAGAGAATCAACTAGACAGTTAGACTCAATCTAGAGAATAGTATATCAAAGAGTTTTATATCTCTATCTCTCAATTCAATCTGCAATCAGCAAATAGGAATTTGTGAGCCCGATTGAATATAAGAGAAATAACTTGAATGGTACCAAAGACCAATGTTCAAGGATCAATCAATTTCAATCAACAACCAAAGGTTGGATTTCCCAATCGATTCAAAGCACAACCTGTGATATTTCAATTATATAATAAAATATAATGCGTAAAAGAAATAACACAAACACCAGAAGTTTTGTTAACGAGGAAACCGCAAATGCAGAAAACCCCCGGGACCTAGTCCAGATTTGAACACCACACTATATTAAGCCGATACATATACTAGCCTACTACCAATGAACTTTGGAATGGAATGTAGTTGAACCCTAATCAATCTCACACTGATTCAAGGTACAGTCGTGCTCCTTACACCTCTGATCCCAGCAGGATACTACGCACTTGATTCCCTTAGCTGATCTCACCCACAACCAAGAGTTGCTACGACCCAAAGTCGAAGACTTGATAAACAAATCTGTCTCACACAGAATAGTCTATTGGAATAGATAAATCTGTCTCCCACAGAAATACCTATGAGTTTTGTTCCGTCTTTTGATAAATCAAGGTGCACAGGAACCAATTGATAAACCAGACTTATATTCCCGAAGAACATCCTAGTATTATCAATCACCTCACAATAATCTTAATCATATGGTAGAAAAACAAGATATTGTGGAATCACAAACGATGAGACGAAGATGTTTGTGACTACTTTTTATCTTGCCTATCGGAGAATAAATCTCGAGCCAATCTTAAAGAAGATAATACTCAAATCCGATAGAAACAACAAGATCAGATCACGCAACTACAGAGAAAATAGTTGGGTCTGGCTTCACAATCCCAATGAAGTCTTTAAGTCGTTAACCTACAGGGTTTCGTGAAAAACCTAAGGCTAAAGGAGAATCGACTCTAGCTTATGCAACTAGTAACACACAGGAGGTGTGGGGATTAGGTTTCCAAGTTGCTAGAGTTCTCCTTTATATAGTTTTCAAATCAGGGTTTGCAATCTTAGTTACCTTGGTAACAAAGCATTCAATATTCACCGTTAGATGAAATCCTGATTAGATTCAAGCTAATATCTTTTAACTGTTAGATCGTACTTAGCTTGTTATACACAAATGAAATGTACCCTTATTTAGGTTTATGTAACCGTACCTAAACGTGTACACTATGTTGGCTCAACAGTAGTTAACCGAGGTTAGCTATATGGAAACTCTCATATCAACCTTATTCATCTTAACCATAACTAGTTCAAATGACTCGAATGAAACTAGTTAAAGAGTTGTTCAATTGCTATATTCTCATAGAAGTATACAAGAACACAATTGAAGCAAAATCGGTTTGATTCACTCGAATCAATCATGAACATTATAGCCACGGTTTGCAAAGAATGCATTCCTTATTATATAAATGTATTAGTTCATGAGCCAACCGATTTTAGAACTTTAACCACTCAAGTATGCATACGGGTATGCATACCTAAGTACACTTCCAAAACCCAGCAGAAATTCCCGGACCTATACCTTACGCAAGTATGCGTACCGGTACGTGTACTTGGTACCCGGAATTCCACAACTATAAGTACGCATACAGGTATGCATACTATAGCTCCGGTCATGGATCACATACATCCAAGAATGCATACCATGTTCATAATCCAATAGTTCTAAACTCTATTTCAATCATTGAAACTTTCTTAGAGGATGACAATAGCCGTTTTCACACACTATTAGCATCAAAGCAATTTTCAAGATATTGAAATAATCATAACGAAACATTCCAAGTCTACGCCAAATGATTGTATCACACAAACCATGTAAGATGTTACTCGGCGATTTTCACATGATCATCTTTTGACTTTCGTCAAGAATATAAGATGAACTTGGTTGAAGCGAAAGCTTACCAACACATATTTCAAGAAATATGTAAGCGAGTTAAACTCAGCTCGAAATCTCAAATGTGTATAATCGAAAACCATATAGTAATACGACTTTTGTCTCAATATAGGAGATAGGGTAGAAATAGACTTTCCAAGTAATAGATGAGTTTTAGTCTCCACATACCTTTTGTTGATGAGGTTCCACAAGCTCACCTTAGTAGTTCTTCGTCTTCATTTGATGAACACCGTGAAGTCTAATGCTCAACTACACAATCTATCCTAGTCCGAGACATCACTATAAGTAAACTAGAAATCAAGCCTTATAGTTTTGATCACTAACATTGACAAACAAACTTGAGATAGCAACGCTTGCGAGTTCGACCGGGCAGTGCTCTAACACCCCCATTGATAAAATTTAGGAACTCACTGATAATAAGAAGCATCCCAAAGCTAAAGTCTATGTATCCATCACAATGTATAATTGTATATTGCAAATTACACGAAGGATCCTCTTGATTAGTTTCTTAAATAATATTGAAAAAATGAAAATGCAAAGCCATATATTAAAGACCTACACAAATGAGCTTTACACATAGTTCCGTGTTGATGTAAATGCTTTTCCTGAGATGAATGGTTTCTCAATACGTCCTCTACCAACAAAATCTGCAATAATACATCAAAAAATTCGCAAAAACAACTCGATCAGAACAATTAAACCAAAGAAAATTTAACAAATAAAAAACTTTCAGAATTAAACCTACGCAACATTGACAGTGTAAAGAGTACGGTTTATAAGTAAACTAAGAACCCTCGGAAGATCACCTGTTTTTAACATTTCTAGGGATTTATCAGCAGAAATAATGGACCTGTTGATGAAGAATTTTTTGTTCCGTAACGTATGAAAAACCGATAGAGGTTAGGTTGAAGAAGAACTCTAATTTGGCAACTGGAGTAAACGGGATTGAAAGGCAGAAATTATGGTGGTGGAATGGTGGTAGATGGTAACGAGGATCTTTTATTTGCGTAACGGATGAAAATTGAAGTAAAACCTAGCCGAAGCACTTCTGAGACGTCGGATCAGGGCGTAAAAAGGGGAAACATTTTCATCCATGATTTATCTTTTGAAATTTGAGAGCAAATTAAAAGCAATGGGAACCGTCGATTGCTTAAAACGGCACATTCAAAACCGTCGGATCAGGCAAAAACCGCAAAAACCATTTGTTTTTGTAAGATAGATGATCTTATGTGGAACAAGTGGGGCGTTTGTTTAGAATCAGATGACCCAAAAAAAAATCTTAGCCATTCTATGAAATAAGATAAATCTAAGCCGTTATTTTGAAGGTCAAATGATTTTGGGAGACTGATTTATGTGACCGGCACGTAACCACGTCAGGCGATATAATGAAGATTTCTCCAACGTGTAGTTTTTGTTTGTTTAAAAAGATTTGTTTGTTTAAAAAGAAAAAAATAATTAGGAGGTAGGTAATTTCTATAACATGTTTAAGTACCACTTAAAAAGTTATCTTTTAACTTCTCGAAACAAGAAGGTCAGAAGTTAGTTTCGGACACAACTTCATAATTTTTTAGAAGCAAAAAAATTAACTTTTTGTGAAGCAAAATTATTTTGCTTATGACTTCTGGGATGGACTTGTACTTCTGGTATCCAAACACTCAATTAGGAAAATAGAAAAAGGTTTAGATATTGTCGTGCTTTTTACGATCGCACAATTTGCCTCAGGAACAACTCTGATAGTAGGCAATGACAATGACAAATGTTTTTTTACATCAAAAGAAAAATATGCCCGAACATCTAATTTTGAGAAACAAACATTGATTGTGCAACTATACTGTCCCCTCCTGCTGCATTGATTGTGCAACTATACTGTCCCCTCCTGCTACATTTGGGTCAAAATCATTCTTTCTAATACATCATAGGATTTTTTTTCTCCTTTTCCAGTTTCAAATTTGATGACACCTAGGTTTGCCTTCCTGCCCGCACTTCTCATGATGAACTACACTTAATTATTGGGGGGAAAATGTAGATGGTTCAATGGCTATATCAGGATTCGATACTGGATTGGGCTAGAATTTATATGTTATCTATCCTTGTAGCACATGACTTCATTAAATATAACTTATATGGCTTTGGTCAGTCTTATTGACCAAAATATTAAATTTGACTTTCCATACATTAGTATCTATAACACAAAGAGTAAAAGTGTTTTACTGAATTATTAAATAAACCGAAGATGGCTAACTCAATGATCCAATAATACCTTGACATCCTAAACCATATCCACTTCGCCAATACCAATATTTTTCCCAAATGCAATTCGGATTTGATGTCTGCTGATCATGTAATACCCCGATATTCGGCAGTGGTTGGTTGAATGGAATATAAGTAATGGTTTGTCCTTTCCTAACACCGAGGCCTTTTCAGCATAATTGGCTCCAGAGTTGGCAGAAAACTCTGCAGTTAAGCGTGCTCGGGCTGGAGCAATCCAGGAGTGGGTGACCTTCCGGGAAGTTACTGCTGGATTACCGCAGCGATGCCCGTTGAAAATTCCATACTGCCGGATAACCGCAGTGGCTAAGTTGGGACAGTATCGGTAGAGGGACGGGTCATTACAAATGGTATCAGAGCCGACGACGGGTCACCTACCGAGGGTGGAAAGGCACGCTGGACGGGGTTGTTCTAGGTGCTTATCTCATGAGGGGCAGGGAACGTCGGAGATCTGGGCTTGTATATATATTCCGGACCCCGAGGACGGCTCCAGTTTAAGGTGGTGGTATTGTAATACCCCGATATTCAGCAGTGGTTGGCCATGTAATGACCCGTCCCTCCACTGATATTGTCCCCACTTAGACACTGCGGTTATCCGGCAGTGTAGGGTTTTTAACGGGCATCCCTGCGGTAATCCACCTAGAAAACTCCGCAGTTAAGCGTGCTCGGGCGGGAGCAATCCAGGGATTGGTGACCTCCCGGGAAGTTTTTGCTGGATTACTGCGGCGATTGATGTGATTTTAGATAGTGGTAAGAAAGATGTCGTTCACTCGGACTTGATGAGATTGGTTTTAAGATTTAAATTCTAATTCTAATAAATATATACAAAAAGATGGTTACAATATTGGGAGAAACCGGGACTTAGGATTCCACCATTAATCAAAATCGAGTGATGCATATATTGGTTCTTAACAATTACTAGTTAATGACCCGTGTCGTAACGGCCCGGGAAGGCCTTAGGCTATTGTTGCTTATACGGACGTTACCTTCTTAAGTGAATAGACGATTCTGATGGGATTCTAAAACCTTTCGGGGTTTAATACAACTGTTGATGACGATCTTTTTTTTTTTTTTGGATGGGTCTTGTTTCCTTTGGCATTCAGATTATCATTGACACTAAATTGGCCGTTGGGTTTTCATTGGTCTGTGTTTTTGTCAGGAAAATCAAACACGACAATTCTTTATGAATAACAATCTAAGGAACTCTTACAGGGGTGTATTGCATCATGATTTTTCTAGATAAAATTAGACACTAGTTTTACCAGAATCTAGTGGATTTATAGTGTTTCTTAAAGAATCTTTAAGATTCTTATAGATATATGATTCTGGATTATAATGGATTGCCTTAGGAGTAGTTAGATTTTTAAAAATTTAAGTATATTACCAATTAGTAAGTATATTTGAAAAAACCAAGGTCATCATGTTTCCCTTAAAAAAAAATATCCAAAAGTTGAGGTGGTGGGTGGAGGTGGTGGTTGGTGTGGTGGTGGCGGTCAGTGGTGGTGGTGGTGGGCGGTGGTGGTTGGTGTGCGGCGATGATGGTTGGTGGTGGCACCGGTGGTTGATGGTGGTGGTGTGCTGGTATTGGTTGGTGGCGTGTGGTGGTGGTGGTGGTTTGTAATGGTGGTGATGGAAAAACATAGCATGTTGTGATAAAAAAAAAGATTGTCCATAAGAATCCGTGAAACTCTTGTGGTTTGAGTTAAGATTGATATGAGATAATAACATACATATTTTGCCTACAAATATCCATAAGAATCCATGTATATCTTGTCCCTTAACTATCCTAATAAATCTTAAATAAATTAAATACCTAGAATATTCGTGGAATCTAAAACAATCATAATTGAATACCATGGATATTTAATGATTCCTTACATATCCTAATTGAATACCTATAAGTTTTTAGGATTGTTATAAATATCCATATAATTCCTAATCCAATACACCCTGTTATTCTCTTTTTAATAGGAAAAAGTAAATTACTGGTTTCATGATCTTACTGACCACTAATGCAAAGTAAACTTCCGATTCAACGTTTTGGAACCACTAATTTTATTGACCACGACAACAATCTAACATTTAGCAACGCAATAGTTACTCCAAGCTGAATGTGAACTTCACATAGGAACCAAGGAGCAATTTTGAATGTGTTAGATCTTCACATAGGAACCAATCAGCTAGCAATCAAGCGACTGAATCAAAGGTACACTATATGAAGCTAAAAATGTAAGCATCAGTTTCGATACATGTGAGCACAATCTTTAGAACTCTCGAAATTCTCAATATTTTTCAATACTAATTTGGAATGTGTATTCTGCCACATAAATTTTACACCCCCTGCAAGAAAGAAAATATTGAACTCACTGGTGATAACTTTGTTGGTGTAAACCACATCTAGGATTCTAACTTCATTGGTGGAGTAACTCGCATTCGAATTAGCCATGGTTTCCATTCATCTCCATTGAACAGCTAGTTGAGAGTCTAGTAGACAGTTCTCCTATGGGGACTTCATGTAAACTGGAAGACCATATTTGTCTCCAGAAATTGGGTTCAGAAGATTAAAACAGAAAAATAACATATTAGGCGAACATGAAAGAAGATAACAGTAAGCAAAATATACAACGTTGGTTCAATTCTAGCTTGTTATGAGAAATTTGTGTATAAGGATTTTTTTTCGAAATGTGATTGGCCTATATTCAAAGTTCTCCATCGAGCATTCCCACTTTTAGACTGGTAACTTTGGTGGTGACTCGTGTAATCTAAGGGACCATCTTCATTTCGTGCAAAAAAAGAAAGAAGAAAAAAAATCAGGTTCGGAAGATTCAAATAGAGCCACGTATTGGTCAAAAATGAAAGATGATAAAATTAAGCAAAAAAAGGAAAATATTAATTGAAAATACAACTGCTACATCAGATTCATTCCCACATTTAGGCTGATAATGGGAAGTTTATCGACCAAAATATGGTACCAGACAATCCCATCTTTTATTAGTCAAATTCTATTTCATGATTCCGTAGGTACCACATACCCACAACAAATTGTAAGCTAAAATCCTTTTAATAAAGTGCATGCTTCAAAAAATAAAATAAAATTAGGCTGATAACTTCGATGGTGACTCATGTAATCTAAGGGGCCATCTTCATTTCCTGCAAAACTGAAAGAAGATAAAACTAAGCAAAAATGGAAGATAGCAATTGGAAAAAATACATTTTTGTTCTCATGTAAATACCTTACTTCCGTATAGTTCACCGCTACCGCGTCGGCTTTGGAAAATGAGCATGCAAGCTAGGATTCAACCGTTGTTTACACCACCATGGCACCATGGCATCTGGATCAGCTAGATCCGCTTGAATGCCTTCATTGCCTTTATCGAGCATTGCAAAAATATCGAGAATACTCAATCTCTGCCGATTAAATTCCCTGACGGGCACATTATCATGCACTTTACCCATATCTCAGGGCATCATTCAAATGCATAAGAAAGGTCATCTGAATAACCTTTCTCGCATTTCAACGATGCGTGCGGGTTATAGGATTCCCTTAATTTGAGCTGCAGATCAATTGAGTGTGGACTACTTTGTAAGTCCACGAACCCACAAACCTACACAAAGAATACAAATTAGCATTAGCTGAGAAAGAAAAAAATGATACAAAATGGTGAAGTAAGCAATACACATTACTTTGCTTACACTAACTGTTACATGTAAAAAAAGAACACCCAAGAAAAAAAAATCTTAATAGAATTCCTAAAACACAGACTGTTAAAGCCCATCGTGTCGTGCTTAGGTTAGTCCAGTGGGTTTCATATGCATCCAGTGGAACGATGTTTTGGGGACTATCCCAAAACAGTGGGGGACTACTTTGTTATTCAAATGTCCACCCTAAATTTTAAGGGGTGTCCTAAAAGATTAGGGAAGACTAATCTGCCCTTATCCTAATTAAGGTTATAACTAATCCTAATAACCCACTAATTTAACCAATACCCACTAATCTAACCCCTAAATTAAAACCTAAAATCAGTTTCAAAACCCTTATTTTTTCTTTTATTCTTCTTCTTCATCTCCTCTTCTTCGTATACATCGTCGATTCGAAAAAATTCATCGTCGATTAATCAATTTTAAAAAACAATGCGTTCTAAGCAGACACCAAGAATTCTCGGATTGAGTCCGGGTCTGGCTAGCATAGCGAATCTCCCAAATCAATTTGAAGTTGATAAACAACTTCAAGCAAAGTTGGGAGACGAAGTGAAGCATCCAACATCAACCAAGGAGTCTGATTCTATCAAAATGAAAATCCACAGGTAATTTACTTCATACCCATTCCTTTGAATCGTTTTTGGTTGAAGAAATCGATTAGAAATCATCAAAAACCATTGAAAATGGTCGTTACAGTAGAGATTTCGGCTAGGAGAAAATTTTAAAACCCTAGAATTTGGTAACCAAACTTTCAATATGAAGAACAGTTCGGCCAATTAGTAATTTTTAGGTAACCGAACTATGAAGTTCGGTAAGCTCGCAAAAAAAAAAAACGTAACCGAACTCCTTCTTTATATGAAAAATTTGAGTTCGGTTACCTCGATAAATTTATATAGGTAACCGAACTTTGATAAAATATAGTTCGGTTACGTCGCACTTTCTATGTGGTAATCGAACTTTGATCTGTCACATACAAACTTGTAATTCGGTTACCTCGCAACTTATACCAGATAACCAAACTTTAGTCTGTTAACATTTTGTGTTTGATGTAATCCCATGTTCAATTTTATTTGATAAGACAATATTCTGTTTAGCTAATAATGTGGTTTTCATTCATTAGGAACAAAGGGAAAAAATCTAATCCCCACGTAACCGAAGATTTGAGAACTCCAACCCCTCGCGGTAGGATACATCTGGATTTCCGAAACCGTGGTACTAAAAATGCAAAACATGGAGGGGGATCATTACAGGAAGTCAATCGAGAGGTGATGGAGAATACAATTGATAATTTTATTGAATAAGAGAATGATGATGAAGAAGAGCAAGGAAATGAAGACCAAGGAAATGAAGAGGTTGAACAACAAAGAGAACACGTTGAAAATGTAGAGGAAGAAGAACAAGGACAGGGCAAAGAAGGAGAAGGACAAGAGGAAGGGAAGGATGAGGAAGAAGAGGGAGAGGATGAAGAGGAGGGAGAGGATGAAAAGGAGGAAGAGGATGAAGTGGAGGAAGAGGAAGAAGAGAAAGAAATAGTTCCTGTTAAAGAGAAAAAGAAGCGGAAGCCACCTTGTGATAGATACTCACACATTCCTCCTGATAATTTGTGTTTGCCACCAGTGAACCCAACTTATAGTACTCCAAATGATGGAGGGGCCACATTGTTTGGCTACAAACACTCATGGGCTGCGAAGATCTATGCGACAAAGGTATTCTTTAAGTTCATTCTTAACTAACAAAACGATTTTTTTTTGGGACATGTTTCGTCAAGTATTAATAGTGTTATGTTATTTTCGTAGGATCATAATGATGCAGTTCGTCTTATTCGTCGTCAAAAGGCGTCCAAATGGGATCTTTCTTTGGAGTGTCACGATTTTCAAGCAAAGGTGAAACAGTGTGTGTTATGGAGAGCTATTGAGTATGCACATGTGGATTTTGACGTTGTTGCCGTATCCGCATTTCTCGAGAGGTATTATCCCGAGACATATATAATGCATCTTCCATTTGGCGAGATGGGAATTACTCCCGATGATTGCTCGAGAATAACCGGCTTACCAGTGGAAGGTAAATGTCTTCGAGAAGGCTACAACCCCTCGATGCATTATGAAGCTCTTGAAGAATTGGCTCTAAAATATCTAGGATGGGATGCAAGAAAGGCTCAATGTGAGTTTAGATCTGTGAAGTCCCCTAAACGGGGCGATGCGTATAATCCAAGAGAGGTAAATGGAGCCTTCAAGAAGAAGGTGAAGAAATTCAAGTTGGTAAAGCTGAAGGAAGCATTTGGAGGGACAAGAAAGAAGGTGGAGAAAGGAAAGTTGGTGATGGACCAGGAGACCCTTAGGCATCATGTCACCGCTTATTGGTTATATCAGCTAGGAACCGTCATTTTCCCCGACACTTCTGGAAATAGGGTGGATGCACATTATCTATAGCTTTTGGAGTAGGAGAGATGAGCAAAGGGTCGAGGATTAAGACAACTCAAATTGGAGGTTACTTAACTCTTATTCAGGTGACCTTTTACATTGTTAGTTAGCAAATTATTTGTGGAGAAGAAGCAAAAATGTTATGGGATAATGTGGTAAGAAAATGTCTTCTCTTATACTTCCTTGTTGTTTGAAAGTATTGAAAATATATTTACTTATGCTTAAAATTGGAATCAGGTGAAGAAGGGTACGAAATTGTTGAAGAAATGGATGGTTAAAATCCGTAGTGGAGAGCCGATGTCGACTAAGGAACAAACCTACCTCTACGGCGAGTGGGAGGGTCTTATAACTAAAAGAATGATGGAGCCAAGTAGGTCTAAGCAATTGAAGAGGGGTCGACAACAAGGAGAATGTTCAAGTCGCGCCATGGAGGAAACCGGACGAGTAGATGAAACCCCAAGTGATGAGGAAGTTCCACCTAAAACTCGTGGTAAAAAAGGAAGTGGTAAAAGGGTGCGTCGCGGTGGTCATTAGTGATTTCGTATGGTTTTAGTGTCAAAAAACATCTTAGTTGTGGATTTCGTATGGTTTAATTTCGTATGTTTGTGTATGTATAACAACTTTTATATTTTTTTTAGAACCTTGTTTGCGTTTTTAATTTTAATTGGGTTTGTGTTTTCAATTTTATATGGATGAAATTTTGAATACAGGTTGTTTTTCGGCCACCTGAAATTTTTACATAGCTAACCGAACTTTAAGTTCGGTTACCTGTGACAAATTAATGGTCACCGAACTCTTTTTTCGGCGAACACCTATATCATACCAGGTTGCCGAACACAGAGTTCGGTTACATGCTACATTTTCAAGGTTGCCGAACTCTACTCTAAAGACTCAAATAAAACACATAAATCCTACCAGTTTGTGACTTACACTTCAGGTAAAATGTTCGGTTACCTCAATTTGAACAGAGCTAGCCGAACTTAAAATTCGGTAAGGTGTGACAAATTAATGGTCACCGAACTGTTTTTTCGGCGAACAGCTAAATCCTACCAGGTTGCCGAAGACAGAGTTCGGTTACCTCACAACATTTTCACTGGTAGCCGAACTCTACTCTGAAGACTCAAATAAAACACCTAAATCCTACCAGTTTGTGAGTTAGACTTCAGGTAAAAAGTCATTTTCTGAGCCTTCAAATAAAAGTTCGGTTACCTCATTATTTACCATGTTAACCGAATTTTGTATTTCGGTTGGCTCGCAAATATTTATTTTCTAACCGAACTTTGAATTTTAAAATTTCAATGTTCTATATCTGACACAAAACAGGTGTTCGGCAACCTGAAATATTTGCGCAGGTTGCCTGGATAATAATATGTGCTTATCGAACTATTATCTGTCAACTCAATAAAATACTAAAATTAACTCGATAATGAATACCACACTTCAAAAAACAAAGTATTAGATTGAAAAGCATACTTAGTTCCATTACATGTGTCATTTAATCATCCTCAAGGGAAATTTGACCTTCATGTACAATTTCGTCCGATTTCTTCAAAGCTTTCCACATCTCCATGTTATGCTCATACATAATACACCAACCCAACATTATATCGGAGTTAAATGCAGGCCAATAAGAGTTTTCGGATATTGGAGGCAGTGGACAATCGGGTTTTAAACGAAGGCATATAAAGTGGTTGTTGTTAGTCAATGCCATCACACATCTCCTTCGTTTGAGTTGCTCGACACATACGGTTGTTTTCGGGGTGAAGGTGAAACTAGCATACTTTGAGAAATAATGAACCACACAATTAAATGCCTCGGCGATTAAGTGTCCACATATCGGTATGCTCATCCAATAATCCGGTGTGATCGGATGGCCCCCATGAAGACGACGTTGATACTTAACAAATTGCTCATTGAGACTACCCACCCCATCGCACAACATTGTCTTATAAAATGCCGGATTCTCCTTTAGTTTGGACAACAACCTTTTCCTTATATGAGTGATTGCACACCCATTATTTAGCTTGGCACCTTAGATGAAAGGCCCAAGTTGTTGATTGAAAACATGAAAACCACAATTACCATCCGGAGGAACGTCGTCGGTGGATATAACGTATTCTCTAATGTATAGAGGTAGCTCATTCAAATAATCTTTATTTGGAGCCTCAAGCTTCACGTATAGGGAAGATGGTTGGATAGGGAAAATTGGAGACTTAAGCTTCACGTCGCCGGAACATGGTTGCCTTGGTTGTGATGGACACATCGTACCTTTTTTATTCAAATCTCGCTCACTTGTTTCGCCTTTCTCCTCAATACTCCTACCCCGTTTCTTGGTTTGCTCCAAGTATATTGCCGCGGTATACTCATGGGCCGAAGGATCTCTAGTAAATGGGGTTTGCTCACTTTTCTTCTTACGTAACACCTTTGCATATTCTCTTAGTTGTTTTTTAGTTTCTTTTTTGCTTGGCCTACCTTTGCGTTTGCCTTTTGACGGTTCATAAACATTCTCCGAAGTTTGTGGATATATGATTTTCCTCATGTCATCCCAAAATATTTGTTTTTGGAGCTTGTTCATGCCACGATACATCTCTAGTACGGTTCTACCCATTTCGTTATCACCAAACTCCTCTCCGGCTTCTTTTCCCTTTGGAGGAGGGATGAAACTTAGATGCTTCCAATATGGATCAATGTCGCTTAAAGGGATTACGCCATGCTCGTAGTTGATTATCATATGGCGACAAGGGAGTCCCATAGACTTCTTCATGTTACATACACACACCTCATCCCTTTTGGTTTCCCACTTATTAATCAACTCGACTTCTATAATCAACAACTTCATACATTGGCGAGATACGTTGTAATGGATTCCCTTGAACAATGGGTGGTCGGCATATTTTCCGGTCGTTTTGAATATATATGGCTTTTTTGGAACTTCTCTTTAATTCTATCAATGTCGCGCTTGAAGTAATTCTCCATAGCATTCCACACGGTTACGAAATTATCAACACATCCAAAGAGATTCTTCTTCAACCGATGGTGAGCCGACTCTACTAAACTTGTCGCTTGATTTCCCAAGTGTTTATATTGGTTGATATAGGCATTAACAAACCTATCTTTGTGTGGTTCCAACCATTGGCGAAGAACATACGATACAACACCGGGATAATCGGGAGTATCCCAATGGGCGATAAACCCCGCAAGATTTAGATGATACTCTTCCTCGGTAAGAGACCAACATAATGATTCCCATTCACCGTTGAAAGCAACCCATTTAGCGTAATTTAGATCGTATTGTTTTTTAACTTCCTCTTTTGCATCCGCTCTTTCATGTTCCGGTAGCATCTTAATCTCTTCATATCCTTTTTTCTTGGGTGGACAAATTGTTGGCTTGCACCTATTTATCAAATTACACCATAAATGGAACGTACAAAGTATATTGTGTGCTAATGGAAACACTACCTCTATTGCATTCATCAATGCGACTTCATTGTCGGTGATTATAACCCCGGGAATATCATCACCTCGGAAGATTTCCTTAACTTGTTGTAGTGCCCAAATGTAACTAGGTTCTTGCTCGTCCCTTAAGAAACAAAACGCCACGGTAAACTGTGACTGCGTCGAAGTACTCCCAACAATATTCAACAATGGCATCTCGTACTTGTTCGTCTTATAAGTACAATCCATTATGAGGACTTCATGAAAGCATTGAGCCAATTGAACACTCGTTGGATGCGCAATGAAGAGTTGTGTTATCTCTCCGTCCGAATCCACATCCTTTTGAACCGCGTAGTCTTTCTCTTTGGCCAAAAATAATAATTGTTGCATCACTTGTCTATCTCTCCATTCCTTTTTTCTAATTGTCACAATTGCATTACAAACGGTGGACAAAGATGAGTGTTTATCCTTGTTATCCTCCTTTAGTATTTGGAGCATTTGAATCGGTGAAAGACCCATTTTCCTCATTTTAGCTACCTTTTCCATCTTTTCAGGAGTTAGCTTGGCCGCCATGAAATGTCCTTCAAGATGCTCCGGACGAGGGTGGTTATGACAACCTTCCATAACCTTGTAGAGAACCCATCCACCCAATTCTTCGTTGTAATTAAATGCAAGCTTGAATGGGCATTTAATCTTCTTTGAGAAAGTTTTGTTCTTCCTATTTGTCTTTCCTTATTAAACATAACCCTTCCTCTTGTGGCTTTTATCGGGATCACCGCTTCTCTCACAAACCATTTCAAAGCGGGTTTTGCTTTCTCTCCCATTCAATACTAATACGCACATGTCTTTTAGTGCATGTTGTCTAGCCCAACTCTTTGCCTCTAAAGGACTTTTGAATACCAAGTCATTCATGTAGTGATGGGATGTATCATCGTACAAAATATCAACAGGGGTAGGTTGATTTTCCATTGGTTCTATTGGATCAGATGCAACCTACGAGTAATAGCACAACGTCAATACCAACTAAAAATAAGAAATACTTAAATTTTCGGCAATGTAAAAATAAAAACGATCCTGCCGAACAATAAGTTCGGTTATGAAATTTTTTTTGCGATCTTGCCGAACTTGTTCTTTGGAATTTTCTATGGTATAGTTCGGCAACATAATTACTACTATCGACTAAACCGAACTTAAAAGTTCGGTTACCTATTCAATGAACGTGATTTGCGAGCTTGCCGAACATAAACTTCGGTAACAAAGGGACTAAACTCGACTCAACCGAACTATTAACTGTATACTCTATAAAATTAGTTCGGCAACGTTTTCTGGAAAAAGATAACCGAACTCTCAAAAACCTCCATTAAAACAGAGTTCGGTTACCTGCGTATGCTGAAACGAGTAACCGAACTGCAGATACAGGAGAGTTCGGCTACATGTTCTGCAGGATTGCTAACCGAACTACTTTGACCTAGCCGAAATTTCTTCCTCAAATTTTTGATTTGGCCAATTTTTTGCACAATTCAAGCTACATTAACTAAATTTGAGACATACCTGAGTACCCATAACTTCATCTTCTGGTTGTGGCTGATAAAATTCATCATTTGGGTCGTTAGGTTGAGTTTGGGGTAAATAGCTTTCATAATCTAACAAATAACTCATATCCGGATCATTAGAAATATTGACAAATATATTTGGAGATGAAGGAGGTTCTGATTCTGAGGAGGAGGTATCATCACATGAATCACTCATATCATATTTACTAAACTCAAAATAACATTTTGAGTGTTCTTCCCTCTTTTTCTTCATATTTTCTTCTTCTTCTTCTCATTCTAACAAAACTATCCTATTAATAACTAACTAATCACTAATTAATCATTACACTAACACTAACTAATCAATAAACTAACTAATTTAATTACCAAGGGTAAATTTGGTATTTAAATTTTTTAAGATAAGGGGTGACCCAAAATTACTTCAAATATCCACCCCAAAATAGAAGAGTAGTCCCCCATCTATTTGGAGTAGTCCATCCAGTGTCTTCTTATTGAAATTTTGATATAAAACTTGAGAGTGAACCACCTTGAATCTTAATTTTAACAACCCATTGTGATAATTGTTGTTATTAGGGAAGTCATTAATCATTTTTCCAAGTGATCGAAAAATGTCAAAATGACTTTGTTGTTATAAGGTTAAAGTATGGAAACTATGTCTCCTGAAATATTATGAATGATATAAGTTAATAATGGGCATATAAGATGTCAAGGTTTGCCATTGCAGTTTTGAATATCCTTTCTGAGATTAGGTTTCACGACACCTAAGCTTAGTTGTGAAAATTTTGAACACAAAAATGAATGTTCATTTACCTAAAAACAAATATCTACCCAGTACTGCATACGACTAAGCCTATTTCAAGAAATGAGTCTTCTCTGTCCTGAATTCTATCACAACAACAAAAAATAAGAAAGCCTCTTTCCATTTCCGCCGGAAAAAGTTACACCTCTGATCCAATAACTTTTTGTTACGTCTGAGTGTCATGTGGGTGAACATCCATCAGGATTTGCTAATCTCTTTGTTCTAACATGATCGTAGTTTCATCCCATGTACCTAAATTGTGCAACGGTTACAAATTAAATCATCAAAAATCCCATTAATAATTAACATTGAGATCAAATCGTAGTTAATTAACTAATAAGAAAATAAGAAGAACTATTCAGAAAAAAGAAAGAAGGGATTACATGTTAGAAATGGGAAAATTATATGTCATTACCAATTCCAAGATTGGGAATAGCATGAAGTGAAGCGATCAGAGAATGAAGATTACTTCAATTTAGCATTCCAATAAGAGTGCCAGCGTATTCTTGCTTTTGAATCATCTTTAGCAAGTGGTCTAACATCTAGGTGCTTCCAATTGCTTTGAAGACCTTTTTTCTACTGATACACAAAATGAATACCAATGAAACTATCAGCGGAATACATACATACACAAAATGAATATCATTTTTAGCCAGTAGCTGGATTCATTACTCCATCTTGGCCTAGAGGATCCTTCGTATTACCTGCTAATGCTTTGGGTCGTAATCCTGTATAAGTAATAAAAAAAAATTAGAGCTTAAGAGCCTACCACATGCAAAAATATGTATGTACCACTACTTTAAATAACATGAGATGCGCTGATGGTATTCCTTGGATACGTGGGTCACCATTTGGTAGGAATCTGCAATCATGAAAGGTTCAAATTACAAAAGAGTTCATTTAAAATGTACCGTGTAGCAACCGTGCCTTACAAAATCAGTTGTTAATTAATCATCTGATTTACATTAGATCTCTCATTAGACATCTGATATGTCTAAGCACATATGCTTGTAAAAGCAAAATGTTTGGATGTATAAACACTAACACTCTACAGTTAGCAGGGACAACATTGTAAAAATGGTGGCTCCTCAATAAGTAACACAATTGGGATGTTTTTGCAGCAATCCTGTAGGAAGTGTGAGTGAATCAAGCTTGACAGTATGTACACTTTGGAGCAATACTTCTTGATGAGCTTTGAAGACATCAAATTACAACCCACCACATAAAAACAGTAAGTTTTATGTTGCGAAATCAGAACAAAGTCAATAAAAATTCAAAATTTCCATGTTCTACAACTTGAAACTGCATATGGCATACATACATAAATGGAGGTATCATCAAGAGTGAGAGCGGATGAAATACCGGCAAAACCACCACCTATGACACAAACTAAAGATATGATTGAGTCATATTATTTTCTCTAATATGAATAGCAAGCACCTACAAAAAGATTAATTAGGTTAGATTTCACTCCACTAATAAGCTTAGATAAAAATAACACCTTTTGCCAAACCCTATTGGTTTATACCTTTCACCAAACATAATAAGACCATCCGTGATTCATATTCAAAATATCCAATCAATAAATATTACAATAACCGAAACAATTCTAGGAATCCAAATCGTTCTTCAGGTAGGATAAACAAAAGTCTCACTAATCCATTACAGAAACAACAACAAAAAAGACAACTAAGAAAAAAGGGGAAAAAAAACTTCTAAAATTTGATTGATGTTATTCTTATTTTCCATAAGTTCAGGTCTTTCCCGTGTTGATTGGTGGAATGAACCAAAATTGGTAGTCCATTGTTGATTTAGATGATTTATTACCTGAGATTGATGCCAGCTCTTTTCTCAATATGTCCTCTACCAACCAAATTCTGCAACACTACATCAATGTTTTAGAAAAACCAATTGAACATCACAACTACAAATCAAACAAAAATTTAACAAAATTAACAATGAAAAACGTCCAGTTCTTTTCACAACAATACATTCTGAGCCACGATTTATCTTCCCCACCTTCAGAGGAATAGGAGCCATTGATCGCTTAAGAAATCCTATTTTAGATAACAAAATTGGACCCAATTCAGTCAATAAAATTAACTTAACTGATATATGGAAACCAAAATTAAATGGGACTTATTAGAGTTATGGGTACAGCCATAAGGACTTATAAACCCAAGATGCAATGCAGAACAATCTAATATGCATAAGAAATGAGATGTTTAATTTTGTAACAATCACTCATTCATAGATTTAGAATTCTGGATAGGAACCAAAAATGTCTAGAAACCCAAAAAAAAAAAATCAATCGAACACAATCATAAACACAATTGAATTACCTAAGATGTTTAGAACTGTGATGATTCTCTGAACCTGCAATAGAACAATAGAACACAATCATAAACACAATAAAATGATACAAATCTAGACAAGAATCAACAAAGTCTGGAAACCCAAAAAAAAATCTTACCTAAGATGTTTTGTTCTCTGATGATTTTCTGAATACAACAATCGAAACCTACAATAAAATTATTTGGAACTTAAATTGATAAATCAAACTATCATTGAAAGAATTAACTAAAAAGAATAACTGACCGTGTAATTCCTTTGATGACCTACTAAATCGATGCGACTGAAACATGGTGGGATAATAACCTTGTCTAGGGTTTATGTAGGATGCTATTGCATGTAACATATGAGGACATTATTAGTGGTTCTTTAAAAGAATCGTTTTTGTTTCCTTAAATCAGAGGAGAGATGTGAGAAGAGAAGATTGGGGGAGTGTTTTGAAACGGAAGAGTGAGGAGATTGATGCCTAACGGAAGAAGAGGATAATAATGGATGGGCTGATCTGAGCAGTTGGATGTGGGCGTTAAACATGGGTTGATTCTGAACCACGATTTGTCTCTCAATTTCGAGAGAAAATGAGAGCAAATGACGGCCATCGATCATAATAAAACATCGATTCAGAGCCGTCAGATCAGCAAAAACACATTTGTTTCTGTAAGAATGATATAACTCTTTAATGGACTCTATTTTTTTGCCAAGGTAGATTTCTAAAATATTAGATGTAAATCACAAGCATGGTGTATCAAAAGCTCTTACGTCTAAGCATACACCATCAAACGAAATCACAACTAATTAGTGAAAATCATAAATCAATTAAAATAAGTGCAAAAAGTCATAAAGAATCAAATATAGTTACCAAACAATTGTGAAATAAGGCTTCCTCTGTCGTCCCAGTGATGGGGTTTAGCTCATTAGGATCAAAACACTCTCAAAAGATAGAAACATAGCTCAAAAGTGCTTGAGAAGAAGAAAATAATGAAAAAAAATAATAATTAGTGAATCTGCAACGTTTATAAGCGTTACAGAAGTCATTGTTACAATATTAGAAGAACGATAGTTTTCTGGTGTAGCAGAACTGCGTCTGTCTATGTTCGTCCAATGTTCTTCGTCTCTTTCTTCTTCAGCAGTAGCAGGGTACTTTCCTGTAACCCTGATTTCTCCGCCTCTGCAGCCTCCGTATCGACCCCCAACTACCCGATTCTTCTTCTTTGACTCGACCATTCTCTATATATACATCACAGGCGAAGATATTTGGAGAAATATTCCAATTCTTCCCGTTTTCCTCTCTGCAAGTTAATAACTTTGGTCCTTCTTTTCCTCGCTTCTGATTCCTTCTATTTTTAACCCAATCTTTTTTATGTCGACAGGACCAAATCCTATGAGGATATTTCTTCTTCCAAACAACACGCAACTTCCAAAATTGAATCCAAAAGTCCCGTGAATACCTCACCTTCCCTGTTTTATCTTCACACGGTTTCCAAGTGTTGATGGGGAATAACGATTTGCTGGTTTTTCAGAAAGTGGAAAGACGACTTTGCGGACGAAGGCTCCTCAACCGAGCAAACTGCCTAACCTCAAACAGATGCACTGCACGGGAGTGCTTTGAGTTCGAGAGATCAATCTGTAGGACTTCAGCCTAAACCAAGAAATGGCCATTCCAGAGTCAATTCGGTCACAAAGAGGGAAGGGGGTTGATATGTAGGAGGGAAGCTGAGAAGTGTGCGAGATCAATGGTGATCAAGGATTGTGAATGTGTTGTGGGTTTCTGCAAATGAACTGCTGGGTTCGAATAAGTTTGAATTCTGCTCTGTTGAGAGTGATTGTTCAAATGATAATTATTGTGTAATTCCCGTATATCTGTGTTTGTAAATCATGAATTCAGAGAACTTATTTATATTGCTAGAACGTGGACACATTGATCTCCAGTAAGTGTGACGGTTGTTTGAGTGAAAGAGTGGGAAAGTGGGAGATCGTGGTTTAACCAGTTCCATGTCGTGCGGAGACTGGGTTGATCGTCCACCCACTACTTTGCTAACTTCCTCAATCGCTTGCACGACTTACTCACATTTCTCATCGTGGATGAACACACGTGCCGTAGGCCGCCAGATCAAAACCCTAATTAATATCCCCCCATGTAACATGATTGATGTCTCATGATTTTTTGAGTCTGCAAGGCAGACGTGTATTTAATTAGTCGGTTGTTGACTTGATTAGACAATGAGTCTAAGTATCGTTCAGTCAAGCATGATTGTTGAATGCTCTATGATTCATGGATTGAACATGTCTGCTGGGACGTATAGTTCTCAAATGAATGATGTTGATAATTGAATCATATAATATTGATAGTTTGAGCAAATATTGCTCATTGCTCGTGTGAGAAAATATTGCTCATTTGATGAATTACTGAATATTGATAGTTGAATCAATATTCTTCGTCTGACCAAATATTGCTCATTTGATGAATTGTTGGTAGCATGACAAATAAAATATTAATTAAAATATTGGTAGCTGGACCAAATATTATATAATTAATTTAAGATGTTGATTACTGGATCAACAAAAAAATGTTAGTGTTTGAACTTGCTCAGAATTATGATTTCCAGAGTATTCAGTTCGAAACCCTAATTTTGATCAATTGATGACTTTATGAAAAATAAGTCACTGAGTGAAGGAGGGACCGCTACATGGGATGATGTCCAACCATGTAGCGCCCAGGTGCTCGAGTGAGCATAAACCAAAGTCCTTTGTTGACCAGTTGGTGAAAGGATGATCAATTGCTGGTTTAATCATTTATTAAAATAGTGCACGTCTGAGCGTTAGGTAATAAAACCTTATTATGGAGAGATGAGGGACCGACCAAGGGGTCATCGGACCGGCCCTTGGTGGTCGTGGGACCAGCTGGTGGTCGATTGAGCAAAATCCAAGTTGGTTGGAAAGAGTTTGGACCTAATATGAGCAGTTGAGAGCCAATTAGGTCAAAATTATGAAAAAATGTGGGACCGGCTCCTTGCAAGCCTAAGGGGCCGACCGACCGACCTTGGTCGGTAAGGTGGCATGCCCATGTCACCATACTGCACGTGTCTCAGTCCTGAGAGTTTTGGTATTTTCTGGTGTCGTTTGAGCAATATTTTGGATTTTCAGAAGAGTTTGATCTTGACTGAAACTCTCAATTTTGATCAAATGAGCAAGTAGAACTTTGCTCGTGCGATCAATATTTTGAGAATATTAAAATAATAATATTTTAATTTTTGACGTGAGAAGCCTAGTCGGTCATGTGACCATTTGACTTTTTGGCTTTTCCATGGTTTGAGCAATATTTGAGAAAATATTGAAAAACTAGGGTTTTTGCTCAAACAGAGGAGTTTCATGAGATGAAGGAAATAATAATATGAGAAAATAAGGAATTGTAGGGTGTGGAACCGGTCACGGCTAGGGCATGGCCGGCCGGCTAGGTGGCCCGGTCCCGTGACACCTTTCCCTATTTTTTACTATTAATTCATCGTTTGAAGGAAATATATGGAGAAACTAGGAGTTTGCTCAAACGAAGGAGTTTGCTCAAACAAGGAAAATAATAAGTTAAAATAAAATAAAGTAACGAAAGAGGGGGACCAGCCACGGGGAATGACAAGCAGGCCGGCCGGTGGGCCCGGTCCCACGCCTCTTGTTTATTTTATTTAATATTATTTTCCTTCCTATTTTGCATAGGTTCCTCGTTCGTCCATTTTTTTGAACGCTCGTTCGTGCGTTTGGGTGCTCGTTTGTGCATTATTGCTCAATACACTCGCACCATTTTCTCGGGGCCTACTCAGTAGTGGCCCAGATGCGCGATCAATGAATATTTATTACTAATCCATGAAATTCAGCTGAGAATCGGTCATGAAAGGAGCAATAAAATTTATTGAGTATCTATTACTAATCCATAGAATTCAGTTGAGAATTCATGGAACGGAGTAATGAGATAAAATGGTTATCTATTACTAATCCATCGAATCCAGCTGAGGATCAGCCATAGAACAGAGTAATGAGATATAATAGATTATTTTTTAGGAATTCAGTTGATGAATGACACGCTAGAATTAATCTATTTGCATAATCGAGATATCAGATAATTGAAGCATCATACTCGTTCTGAAGGGTGTATAGTCAGGGAACAACGAGCAACGTGACGTCCTGAAGGCGTTAAGCTCTTTAACATACAATATGTCTAGGAACCGCCCAATCATTAAGAGATTCTATACACTGTCTCTCTACGTCATCAGGGAACAACGATCAGCGTGACGTCCTAAAGGTGTTAGGCTCTATACTAGTATGCAATATGTCTAGGAGCCGCCAAATCATTTTGATTCTATGTAGAGGTGATGATGAAATGTGTGAAGCATCGAAAGCTCAGCTGAGAGGCCTTTCGAGAAACATATTCATCATAGCTCTGAGAGGAACGTTCGCTCAGTCAGAGATCGTGAAATGGTTCACGGATCGTAAAATATGAATTGTCACATACATTCTTGAAGCCGGGCCAGAAACATGTAGTATCATGATTTTACAATTTTAGCCCTTGCCGAAAATCCACCATCAACACCAAGTTATGTGAATTTCTCCCATGCGTTTGATTTATCTTAATATTTTTTATCTTTGACTGAATCAAGAGTTTATATTCTTCCAAGTCACGTACAAAGCCAAACAGAATCCCGACGATATTTCACTTTCCCTGCTTTGATAAAACTCAAGGATACTTCCTTTATTTATGTGAAAATTTCCCTTACCAACCTTGTTTTGATGAAACATGATAAAATCAATCCATTCCCGTGAAGAAGTCCGTCCAAATCTCCTATAAATTCCAACCATAGAATTATGCAGGAATAAACCAGTTACCCTCCATTTTTAAATTCAAAAGAGGAAGAAGGTGGTCTCCCCCTAACCACTGACGGCGTGCAAACAGTAAATTGGGGCGCCCCTTAGTAATTTGGGTGCCCCTTATCCAAAGTGGGGGTTCCTTTAGTGATTCCTATGGGATGTTTTCAACACTTTTCCTGGGCACGTTTAGCATACTTCTGGGGAGCCTTTAACACGTCCTCTGGGTGCCTTTAGGAATTCCTCCCGGGGGCGCAAATACCACTTTTCGAGCAACTTTTTCCGCACATGTTTATTTCTCCAAAAATGCCTACAAAAACATAAAAACCCAAAATAAGTACAAAAATGGGTACTAACAAAATAGAAAATCGAGATCAAAATAGACACATAAATGCGTCTATCAAATACCCCCAAACTTATTATTTGCTAGTCCCGAGCAAATCAAATCTACAAAATAAAAACCTAACTCACTGTCGCAGGCATCGCGATTGCACTTAGCGTGTGTAACAAGCCTTTAAACCCCTAGGTGGCCCTAGTGGCCGAGGTCTCGGGAGGGTTTACCAGAGATATACCCACAAAAACTTTACTCCAGACCCTAGCTATCTACGCAGAACCTTGGAATAGCACTAAATAATCTCCTTGGTTGGCATACTCTCATTGACTACAGGAGGAAGTACCCTGATACGAAATTCCAATTGATGTACACGAGTATGCACTCAAGCATACTAAAATTCATATATAAGTGACCGAGCTCTACTCAAATAGTTGCACTATGGACACCAATATCCGGAATCAACAAATCACATGAATAGATTAATAAGATGGATATAGAGAAAAACATAGATGGTTTCAGATGTTAACTAAGGTGAACGGTGTTTCCCATATCTGTCTGAAGGCCACTGCCAAGATGAACCTATCCTAATGGACTGAGATACCGATCTGACTAATATCAACACAACTGGCATATACAAGGGAACCAGTGGTCGATAACCCTTATTCTAGATCAACTCAGCTGGCATATACAAGGGAACCATCGGTCGATTTTATTGGAAAAACTTCTGCCGAATGACCGTAGTAGTGCCGTTTAAAATCCCAGTGGAAAAACTTCGAGTGGAAAAACTTTTCAGTTAAGCGTGCTCAGCCGAGAGTAGTCATAGGATGGTTGACCTCTCGGAAAGCTGCTGCCGAATGACCGTAGTAATGCCGTTTAAAATCCCACACTTCTGGATAACCGCAGTGGGCAAGTGGTAACAATATCGGTGTTAGTTGGGATACAACTAGGGGTCATTCGCTTGTTCTAGGGTGGGGGAGTATGCTGCGATTATGACAGATACTGCTCTCACAGGAGACAAGGAACATCTACATTATACCGAGGCCTTTTCAGCACAATTGACTCCGGAGTTGGCAGAAAACTATGTAGTTAAGCATGCTCGGGAGGGAGCAATCCAGGGATGGGTGACCTTCTGAGAAGTTTCTGCTGGATTACCGTAGCGATGCCCATTGAAAACCCCACACTGCCAGCTAAGTGGGGACATTATCGGTGGAGGGACAGGTCATTACAGATCACATTCTGTTAAAGCAATGCTCGGTCGAACACACAAGTTTTGTTATTTCGATCTTGTTGTCAATGTTAGTTGATCAAAACTATTTCTTGATTTTTAGCCTACTAAGTCAAGTCTCGGACTAGGTTAGAATTTAGTAGTTGAGTATCAGACATCACCCTCGAAGACTGAAGATCGGCGAAGACATTTGGAGAACTTTATTATTCAAGTATCTGAAGACTTAACCATTATACTTTACTCACTATCTTACCATTCTATCATTTGAGACTATGTCGTATGTATGGCTTATAGTAGATTTATCGTAAAGAAGAAATTTCGAGTCAAGCTTGTTTTATTAAAACATCTCGAAATATGATTCAAGCATAAATGTTCAAAGGTCATTAACAATATTAGTTCAAAAAATTTATTGTTCAAGATTTAATTTGTGGATCAATTGAAAATTGCTCATGCAAATGATTTTATCATTTGGGAATGTTTCAAACATCAAATGATAGTGGTTCGTTGAACCCTGAACCCTAAAGACAAGTGGTAAATAATAGTGGTTCGTTGCTCAGGCTTGTGAAAGTTGATTTTAGACTTAAATTATAAAACTAAATTAACAAGTAAACAAAAACATAATAACAAAGTTGAGAAATACTGGGACACAATATTTAACCATTATTCATATTGAGTGATGCATACGATGATTCTTAAAAAACTATAACTCTTTTATTTACTCATTCAATGAGAATTTTGACTCTATTTCTTTGCCAAAGATAGATTTTCAAAACATTAATTGTAAATAACAAGCATGAACCATCAAAACACTTGAGCTAAGCATGACCCATCAAACTAAATCATAATTAATTAATTAAAATCATAAATCAGTTAAAAACAATGCAAATAGTCAAAAGAATCAAATACCAATCAATTGTGAAACATTGCTTCCTCCGTCGCCCAACAATGGAGATTAGCTTCTCATTATTGAAAAGGGAAAAAAAGTAAAATAAAAATAAAATAAATTCCTAAGCTACTGTTTCTCGGCCATGAAAACTGACTACTGAATAATAACCGCAATCGCACGACATCTACAATGTAAAAGCGCCAAGTGCGGGTCGAACCCACAGGGAGTGTGAAATAGTACGACAAACTAATATCAAAAACTAACTAATATCAAAAACTAACTAATCAACAAGATAATGTTTTAACAATTTTTCAGAAATTTGAAACAAAACGAAAAAACAAATAATTCTAACAATAAACAAAATGGAGAGTGTGTTATCAGGGTTTTCGATTTCCACCAATTCAATCATATGAACTCTACTAATCTTTATGTACTACTCAATACAAGTATCGAAATCAATATCATGTCTCGAAAGATGGTATGTCTAATTCTCAATATTGTTTCTCCGCTATAATTGCCTTTGCTTCATGGGTAGTGATTCTAAAGAATTATATATCAACCCTAAAGCATATCACGTCAAAGGACTTAATCAAAGCACGAAATATCAATTGAAAAGCATAAATAATCAAGAAAATTACATAAACAATTAAACACCAAGCTATATGAAGTGAAATTACTAGTCAATCGAATCATCATTGTAGAGTTTGCACAATTAATTTGGCTTCTATCTCAACCATAACAAGCATTTTAGCAAATCATGAGAAAAACAAATAAAATTAGCAAAACTTTTGTTTTCTCCATGAACGGCTCTGCGGCCGCGCCTTCTCTCTTTCTGTTTTTGTTCACCTCTTTATAAGTGCTGGAAAGAGTCCACTTTAAGACCTAGCAAATTTCCAGGCCCAGTCCAACCACCACAAACCAACTCCTCATAAATCTCATCTAACCAAAACACCTATATCTGTAATACCCCGATATTCGGCAGTAGTTGACTGAATGAAATATAAGTAATGATTTGTTCTTTCATAACACCGAGGCATTTTCAGCACAATTGGCTCCAGAGTTGGCAGAATACCTTGCAATTAAGCATGCTAGGGCGGGAGTAATCCAGGGATGGGTGACCTCCCGGGAAGTTGCTGTTGGATGACCGCAGCGATGCCCGTTGAAAACCCCACACTACCGGATAACCGCAGTGGATAAGTGGGGATAGTATCGGTGGAGGGTCGGGTCATTAGAAATTGTATCAGAGCCGACGACGGGTCACCTACCGAGGGTGGGAAGGTACGCTGGACGAGGTGGTTCTAGGTACTTATCTCATGAGGGTCAGGGGACGTCGGATATCTGGGTTACTTGAATATATTCTGGAGTCGAGGACGACTCCAATTTAAGGTGGTGGTATTATAATACCTCGATATTCGGTAGTGGTTGGCTGAATAGAATATAAGTAATGATTTGTTCTTTCATAACACCAAGGCCTTTTCAGCACAATTGGCTCCAGAGTTGGCAGAAAACTCTGCAGTTAAGCGTGCTCGGGCGGGAGTAATCCAAGGATGGGTGACCTCCAGGAAAGTTGCTGCTGGATGACCGCAACGATGCCCGTTGAAAACCCTACACTGCCGGATAACCGCAGTGGATAAGTGGGGACACTATCGGTGGAGGGTAGGGTCATTACAAAATCCATTCTATGCACATGTAGCCACCGATAGCAACAACCTCACCAATCAGCCTGATCCCGTCTCCATTACATCTGCCGACATGCATCTCTACTTGAACCAACACACCATCCGAGACACATCTCCCCTTTCTTTTCATACTCGGCCACAACATTAATTCCCATTTTATGAACCTTTGAGAACACTTGTTGCTGTCAAACCATCACCAAAATTCCGACACACCATTACTTGTAGCACCAGCTCTTGTGATTGTCTTGTACTCGAAAACACCTCTTCACCGTTGACAATTACCCATTGAACTCAATGCTGGACGTATTACTTTCTCATCTGAATTCAGCTTAAGGCTAGACGTATTACTTTCTCATCTGAATTCAGCTTAGACATGCATCTAGAAGTTAAACCACAACTGCCCTCTCAAGTCTTGACATACAACCACTGATCCATGGCTAACAACACATACCTTCAGTTGCAATTATACCCAACATTAATATAGATAGTGGGTATTAGAGAATGATCACCAGTAATCCCAATTTTATCCTTATCACCATCTCTAATCTTGCAGCCCTATTTCGACCCCCAAATCATCACTAGCATATATCAAGTCAACCAAATACAACAGTTCATGAAAGCTTGAGTGACTGCCATCTCTTAAACATCTCACTATTCCCATCACCCAGACCAAATCGACACCCTAATTCAATTGTCGTTGTTGATAATAAACGAAATTGAATCCTTGAAATCTCCATTGATGATGCAGTTTTAGGGCATTAAAAAGTACACACCGCTGCTGCAAATAAAATTAGAATTCTAGTTGCATATTAGCTCCTGTTTGTACCAAAAATTACTATTAGGCACAAACACATTTGATTTGATTATGATGATGATGAAGTAAGACAACCATAAAAAATAAATAATGAAGACAATAATTTTACGTGGTTCGGCAAGTAATGCCTACGTCCACGGATGAATCCCATTGGGGAGAGAATAGTTTTATTGATATAAGTATTACAATGGTTTTTCTCTTGGTTAGAAAGCATATCTAAGCAGATGAAATGTGGTGAAAATGGGTAGATAATTCTCCTCTCTTCCAATTGAGATTTTCTTCTTCTTCTCTCCAGTTGAGATTTAACCTCTATTTATAGGCAGCCAGTAGATCTAACTTTAGGGGTTAATAGTTATCCTAATAACTTCCCCCATCTGTATAAATCCAAGAAAACAACCAGATTCATGATAAAAATTTGCATCATGAATCTGGTTGTTTTCTTCGATTTATACAGATGGGGGAAGTTATTAGGATAACTATTAACCCCTAAAGTTAGATCTACTGGCTACCTATAAATAGAGGCTAAATCTCAACTGGAGAGAAGAAGAAAAAAATCTCAATTGGAAGAGAGGAGAATTTTCTACACATTTTCACCACATTTCATCTGCTTAGATATGCTTTCTAACCAAGAGAAAAACCATTGTAATATTTATATCAATAAAACTATTCTCTCCCCAGGGGGATTTATCCGTGGACATAGGCATTACTTGCCGAACCACGTAAAATTCTTATCTTCATTATTTATTTTTTATGGTTGTCTTACTTCATCATCATCATAATCAAATCAAATGTGTTTGTGCCTAATAGTAATTTTTGGTACAAACATTGGCGTCGACTAAGGGGACTCGTGTAAAACAATTGTGTTTTGCCATTGAGAAAGGTGCGGAACAAATCGTGCACGAGTTCGATGCAAAAATCAGCAAAAAAAAGAGAAAAAGTTAGGGTTCAGAAAATTGTTACGAACAGTTGAAGAAACCGTTGCGAGGTTGAAGAAACCGTTGCGAGGTTGAAGAAACCGTTACAAGGTTGAAGAAACTGTTGCGAAAGGGTTGAAGCAACTGTTACGAACAGTTGAAGAAACCGTTGCGAGGTTGAAGAAACCGTTACAGGGCTGAAGAAACTATTGCGAAACAGTTGAAGAAACCATTGCGAGGTTGTAGAAACCGTTACAAGGTTGAAAAAACTATTGCAAAACATTTGAAGTAACATTTAAAGAAACCGTTGCGAGGTTGAAGAAAACGTTACAAGGTTGAAGAAACTGTTATGAAACAGCAGCAGAAACTGTGATGAAAGGCGTTGCAAAACAGAAATAAAAAGCGTTGCAGTATCAGAAGCAGAATGAAACAGAAATAAATGCTACAAAAAGCGTGACAGGAAGCCTATTCTTCATCCAGTCAGCTCACAGTCAGTGCCATGGAAGCTCCACGTCAGCGGCACATCAGCACTGCGTGCATAGTCAGCAGCGCCACGTGTTTACATTTCAGCAACTACTGTCCAGTCACTGTCTCCCACGTCAGCAACATTCAGGTCCAGTCAGCAATGCCACATCAGCAGAAAAGTTTTTTCAGCAACTGTCACGTTAGTTTTCTTATCCAGTCAGCACGCACACTTCGCGAAATTCTTGTTTCGTCAATAACTTCTTCATATAAGTCCGAATTTAGTGATTTTTGGCTCGTTAGAATCGTCTTTCGATTCCCTACGACATGGAAGAAAAAGTTCATGTGTTCGAGAAACTTGTATATGCACTTGGGGCAGCACATGATCGAATTCAAAGTTCGTTTGATTTGTTGCTTGAGGTTCGTCAGCAACATGCTCAATTGAAGATAAGCAAAGAAAGCAAAGTTGTCACGTACGACGAAAGGGTCCGGAACCGAGGGACACGCCACACCAAAACAACATTTTGAGGAGATTCCAAAAAGAAAAATCACGATGGACCCAGAAATAGAGATGACGACGGAAAAGATACCCGATCATAAGCCATAGTCATTTAGCAAGTGAGGATCAAATATAATAGATCTAGTTCCTGCTTCACATGGGGGCGTCTTTGCTATTTGTAAATATCTCTACAGATAATGGGGGCGGATAAAGTGTTGCCAAGCACGCAATCAAAAGCAACTTGTTTAAAGAAGTCGAACAATAGAAAACATCTTTTTTAATATCATTTCAAGTAATGAGGGCAGGCTAAGGTTGAACGAACGAACGCCTGGAGAGGGAAAGGCGAGATGAAAGTGTTTCAATAGGAGCTGGAGCGAAAGAAGGAAATGTATGACAAAAAGCTAGAGACAGTTAACCTGTACACCAGAGATTGTCGTACATTCATTATTCGCAGACACAAGAACGTTGAGTCGGCAACTTCTAGGCCAGTAACGGAGCATGTGGGCAATAAATGTTCCTAGCAAGAGACGGAGGCAACCTGTATTCGAGTGAGGTATGTTCTCGAAGTCAAAGTCAAAGTTGAGTTATTAATTTAATCTAGATACCGAATATTCATATGAATGGGAAAAGAATTTTGATGGTTTTTCTATTAAAAAGATAAACTAGTTTAATTAATTGGAGCTTTTTTTTATCAAAAAGAACAACCAAGGAACGAGTTTTCACGCAAAATCAAATAGTTCTGGCAATATCCTACAAGAAATGCGAGCTAGGAATGAAAGTTCTAGCAAAGAGAATATCTGCAGAAAAAGACAAGAATTAAAGCTCTATGTCACTCAAGTTCCATTAGTAGAGTAAATGAAGGCGAATGGTACGCCCACTTACATTAGACAGGCTCAAGATCTCCGTGCAAGAAACAAATTCCTATAATTGGTGTTTCTTTGGGAAAGTCTCAAATTACAAGGATCAAATTGAAGGAGTCAAAGCATGACGTGATATGGCGGTTCTTGTTGCATTCCAAGAAAAGATGTACATCAAGAGTGCTACCGTGAGATGTAATCACATACTTGATTGTGGGAAAGTTAGTATTTTCGTCGATTCGAGCATCCTACCTCGTTATGGGACAGTCGTCAGCAAACTAAAAACGTCGCGTACAAAAAGATTTTGGAGTTACAATTTTTCAAGGATTCATGCGAAATGTCAAGTGAGTCCGCATATTCTCTTAAACTAAAAGTTAGTATATATACATGTGCTACTATGACAATGAATGTGTTTTCAAAATATACATTTGCTCATAAAGTCTCGTTGTAAGGAGAACAACCAACGTAATATTGACGAGTTAGTTAGATGGGAAGAAGTTAATGATCCCACTATGATACGTGGACTTCGACATACAAACGTCACTCAGCAAAGCATTTTCGGAAAATTTGGTCTCTCACGTAAAATGAACGTGGAACACTAAAAAGACATGCATAATATTTCAGATGTGAAATATTTTGGTATGTGGATATCGAAGCAAGACAGCCTTGGTCATATCTTGTGGGAGAAAGCTAATATTGTTTTGTTCTTAATCCATCAACAAGTTGAGAATTAAGAGGGGGCGATGTTTGTACCCCATTAAAATGGTACACGTGCGTACCACACAAGCTATGCAATACCGGTGAAACATGGTTTATTGGAGAAACCCGTTTGGTTTATTATGGAAACCCGTCGGTTTATTAAAGAAACCCACATGGCTTATTATAAAAGCCCAGTTGGCTTATTTTGGAAGCCCAATCGGTTTATTAAAGAAACCCAAGGCTTATTAAAGAAGCCTAGTTGGCTTATTTTGGAAGCCCAGTTTGCTTATTATTGAAGCCCATTTTGTTTATTGTGGAAACATATCTGGCTTGTTTTGGAGCCAGATGGCTTATTATTGAAGCCCACTTGGTTTATTATGGAAACCAATTTTTGCTTATTATGGAAGCCCAGATAAATCCTAACAGAGGATAATTATCTTAGGTTATTATAATTATTATTAAAGATAATAATTATTTAAGATAATTGCAAAATCCTAACAGAAAGAGGATGATTATCTTAAGTGGTTATGATTATTATTCAAGATAATAATTATTTAAGATTAATAAGGATTATGATAATTATAAGAGGGAATAACAAATTTTATCATGAATCTGGTTGTTTTCTTGGATTTATATAGATGGGAGAAGTTATTAGGATAACTATTAACCCCTAAAGTTAGATCTACTGGCTGCCTATAATTAGAGGCTAAATCTCAACCGGAGAGAAGAAGAAGAAAATCTCAATTGGAAGAGTGGAGAATTTTCTACCCATTTTCACCACATTTCATCTGCTTAGATATGCTTTCTAACCAAGAGAAAAACCATTGTAATATTTATATCAATAAAACTATTCTCTCCCCAGGGGGATTTATCCGTGGACATAGGCATTACTTGCCGAACCACGTAAAATTCTTATCTTCATTATTTATTTTTTATGGTTGTCTTACTTCATCATCATCATAATCAAATCAAATGTGTTTGTGTCTAATAGTAATTTTTGGTACAAACAGCTTCGTTAACAGTCGATCAGTAACTTGATTCCGTCTTCTTCCATGTCTACACGGCCACCACAACCACCAACAGTTTAGGAATCCAAAACCCACCCTGTCAAGAGGCTGCAACCAACTAATTCATCTCAAAATGGACCCGATTTCGGTCAATGACAAGAGCCCCCATTGATGTTGTTGTTGACAAAACCATCGAGTGTAACCACCACGACAATCAATTGATGTTACTGCTAATCATTTCTCGGTTAAGAAATGTGAGCTTCCAATTAAACTCAGTTTCATACCACACCCATAAATCCCCTTGAGAAGAATACTTCTTCCACTAATTTTCTCGGTCTCAACCGATCAACAGATCTAAAAGAAAACTGCTTGGGATTTTCGTTTGTTCCGATAGAAATGAGGTGTGGTGATGGCTGGGCACGTCACCCTTAGCCCCGGTAGTGGGATTCACATGTTAATCAAGGAGAGAAAAATTTGTTTCACCATGCAGTCCTCTGTCCGTGAGTGAGTGTTACACACGTTCATCTCTTTGGTGCTTGGACTTTAATAAAATAAATGAATCTCTTTTCTTTTGTACCTGGACCCTGATAAGAAATGGTGTGGAAAAATGAATCTCGGCAGCCCACAAATTTATTAACTAAGCTCTGTCTCTTTTAGTGCAATGAGTTAATGCTGGTCATTTTCGCCCCAAATGCCGTATAGCTTCTCATTTGGCCATTTATTCTTTAGGTGATTGGATTTAATTGTAATTCCTGAAAATTATCTAAAACAACATTATTAGCGAAATAACGAGGCCTAGTTAATCTAGTTATGGGTATAATTGTGTTGCACTAACGTGCTTATCAAATCCCCCCACATTTACATTTTGATAGTCATCGAGCAAAACAGAGAATATATCAGCTCCACAACGAATAGATAAGAGATATCCGCTATGCAGCTGGATAAATATCCGCTCAACAGCTGGATAAATATCCGCTCCACAGCGAATAGACAAGAGATATCCGCTCAACAACTAGATAAATATCCTCTCAACAACTAGATAAATATCCGCTCAACAGCTAGATAAATATCCGCTCAACAGCTAGATAAAATATCCGCTCAACAGCTGGACATGGAGTAATATCACGAGATATCCTCTACATAACTGGATATGGAGTAACATCAGTAGAGATATCCACTTCACAACGGATAAATATCATGCAAAATTCTTTTGTTTTTTTGTATTTTTTTTTTGAAAAATCCTAATATACATGTTTTTTTTTAATAATCATCAACAATAAGTTTTTCCAAAGAATTGGTAGGTAGCCTAGCAACAAGCTGGGCACCAACACCGTTAAACATATATATATCAAGAATACATAACACAGTTTGGCTAAGTTTTCCTATATAAGTGGTGGTCCAGATTTTTCTAGAGAGAAGATAAATCTACGATCATGGTTTGTTCAACTTAAATATATTAGTATAAGTGTTTTATTAATTGGTGTCTCATTAATTTCTCATAATAAATGATGTAAATGATTACATCATAAATGTCCCTTAATTAATATATTAATACATATTTTCATCATTAATAATTTTGATAAAAATTATTTCAATAAATATTAATGGTGGTGGTGGTGGTGGTGGTGGTAGTAGAAGAAGTAGTAGGTGGTGGAAGAGGTGGCGGATGTTAGTAGGTGGTGGAGGCGGTAACATTAGTTTTGGTGGATGGTTTTAATGGTGGTGGTATTGTTGTTTTCTTTTTGAATCAAAAATAATTAATAAATAAATAAATTACATGACGAGTAACATTGTATTGTGAAAAATATAGTTGGTTGTTTATGACACGATTAATAAAGGCGGGTAACAAATATTTCGGGGATGATATGTACTGAATCATATAAGACAAAATGATCATGATCATTGGATCAAATGGTAATACTGTTATCTTTGGTAACCATTTGTACGCATGGTTTTCAGTATTAACAAAAACATATAGTTGAATAAATTAATTGACTACCCAAGTTTGCTCAACATAAACTTTACACGTGACATCTGGGATTAAAAGTTAGAAGTGCGCCCAATATTCTACGAGGGATTTGCAGTGGTGGTGGTGGAGAAAGAAGTGATATCTGGTGGTTTTGTGGTGCTGGCGGGTATTGGTGAGTAGTGATTATTATGTTAATTATGTGCCGCTAGAAAAGGGTAACACTATAAAGTAGAAATGTGGTTGATCGTCTTAATGCTAATATAAACTCGGTTAAAATACATGACAATTAAAAAAATATTGGGATGTCCATTATATAATAAATACTAAAAATTACATATTTAGTATCAAGATTTCTCCCTCCAATAGATAAATCTGAGGTTGTATTGAGATCCCGTAAGCATAGCGCAAGCTGGATCTTGGATTTCTGAATGATAATGAATATAGTGAAACGCTCCCTCTCGGTTTTTCCAATGAAAACCGAAACCTTTTAAAAATAATAATCAATCGAACAACACTTAGATGGAACGCATCACCACTAGTGTAAACTTCTCTGAATTGCTACATATCCAGTGAAATTTCTACAGATCAATTTTGTGATTTTGTCCTGCCGTAATTTTTAATGAGGCATGCAATTAAATCTCTAGTAGTGATTTTAACGGTATTTAACAATTACTATATTCTCTTATAAGTTTTGTTTATGCAAGTATTGATTAAAGTTGGATTCTTTTATATTTTTGTGTTAAGTTGATGACTTTTTAATTTGAATACATGTTTGGTTAACAAAATTTGATACATATAGGGTATTCTCTTTGTAACACTGATGTTAGTCTCTCATTTTTCCCGTTAGCACTTTGTTTCGATCCCGGATTTGTAGACATTATTTGATTAGTGTTGAGGTATTTGTTTAATCTCAAGGACGATTAAACCCATGTGTTCCACGAATTAAAGGCGACAGAAGTTTGGGTCGGCTCTACTTTGAAACTAATAATTTTTCTTCAGAAGGTTAGTAGAATTTATGTAGATACAAATATCAATATGACTATGTTCTTTATTGTTCCAAATTACTTGAGTAACACCAGATGTGAGAACAACACTCATGCACTACTTAGCATAGTTGATGCGACATTTTTATTATCTACGAATTTCTTCAATTTTATGGTATCAATATGATTGAGGAAGAATCTTACACATGTTTTGATTTACTTTTATAAGTTTATTTTTTCAGCTCACACGTGTATATCTCAGCCTTCCAATAGCCAAGGGTTCTTCATTTTTATAGCTCTTACATTTGCAAAAAAAAATTTTTTTTTTTTTTTTTGATAGTGTTTGTCTATAGTAGGGAAAATATTATGGGTTTTTTCTTCACTCTGTAGATCCTTAGTTATCAATAATTTCGGAACCCATGTATTCATAAACGTCATGGAGTTGGATTGGAAGTTTAGGTATAGGTATTGTTAGATGAAATATTTCTTTTAAAATTAAAATTCGGTGGGATGGAATAGTAAATGGGAAATATATCTATTTTTTTTCTTCATGTTGGGACAACGTTATTACTCCGACCAGATAATAAATTGAAATAACATGCTTAAGTAAAATAAAAAGATCAGGTAACCCATTATTTTTCTTGCAAAACCTATTTGAATATCAAAATTATTACCCACAAAAAAATTAAAGCAAGACGAATGTGAACAATATCGTATTAGAGACAAAAATATCCCGTGCCGTTACGGCACGGGTTAAGCCCTAGTATATATATATTAAATAAAAATTCCTTCCCAGTAGAAAACTGTAAGTGATACTCAAGCAATGCATGGCCGAGATAAGTAAATCACTCTCATAAGCAACATATTCAGATTGTTTTATAGTTTATATTCGCGGAACACACTTTAAACCAGGTTCTAAATCAGCTGAAATAACTTTCGCGACTGACATAGGTTCAAATTTAGCAAAATGGGGCACACTAACATATGTTGGTTCAAATTCATCCGCGGAACAAGGGCCAATGGAACAATAATATCATGACTAATAGACCCATTCCCATCCACAACGGTTTCATTATTAATATCATCAAGATGAAAACTATCAGAACCAGATAGGTCGGACAATGGATTAAGGGTCAAAGTCGGAGCTTTCTCGACAAATGGAACTAGTCGAGACTCGGGTAGAATAAGAGGTTTTAGTTTGGGCTTCCATTTAGTAGTATCTAGCAGCGGTGTGGAGTCTAACAAGGCATTGACTTCATAAATAACACTATCATCATCAAAATCATGCCCAAAATGAGCTAAGCAAACCTCTAATGGATCTTCCAAGTGGTTCTTGCAACAGTCTTGCGAGTACAACAAGTACTTACTTTCTTTTCACCCGCTATTGTTTTCCATGCAGCACTTCAAACTAAGGTACCTAAAAAAATAAAAATCAAAATCAAGCAAGCAAGCTATGTAAAAGGATCTAAAAGAAATCTAAAAGAAAAACAAAAATAAACTATGTACAAAAAATAAAAACTGCACTACGACTAGAAAATAAATGATATCAACTAGAGAGTTTTATGCAACCACTTCCCGGCAACGGCAGTAAAAATTGATAGGATTTTAACATATATGAATAATAACCGCAATCGCATGGCGTTTACAATATAGAAGGCGAAAGTAAGGGTCGAACCCACAAGGAGTGTGAAATACTACTACAAACTAGTATCAAAAACTAACTAATCAACAAGGTAATGTTTTAATGATTTTTCAAAAATTCGGAACAAAACGAAATAACAAATATTTCTAACAATAACAAAATAGAGAGTGGGTTATTAGGGTTTTTGATTTCCACTAATTCAATCATATAAACTCCACTAATCTCTATGTATTACTTGAGACAAATATTGAAACCAATCTCATGTCTTGGAAGATGGTATGTCTAATACTCAAATATAGTTTGTCCACTATAATTCCCTTCACTTCATGGGTAGTGATTCTAAAGCATTACATATCAATCTTAAAGCATATCACGTCAAAGGACTTCACCAAATCACAAAATATCAATTGAAAAGTATAAATAATCAAGAAAATCACATAAACAATTAAACACCAAGCTATATGAAGTGAAATTACTAGTCAGTCAAATCATCATTAGAAATATCATTGTAGAGTTTACACATTTAAATTGGCTTGTATCTCAACCCTAACAAGCAATTTAGCAAATCATGAGAAAAACAAACAAAATCAGCAAAACCCTTGTTTTCTCTGTAAACGGCTCTGTGCCCGCGCCTCCTGATGTTGTTTTTATAGTGATAAGAAAAGATTGGTTTCTCAGACTTGTGAAGGTTGATTTTATAAACTTAAATTAAAAGATAAACCTTAAGACAAGGTTGTTATCAAGATTATAAAAAGCACCGAGACTCAGGATTCCACCATTAACCAATTGAGTGGTTCAATCTATTCAATATTCATGCAATTCTTTACATTTAAAGTGATTCTAATATGTTGCAAAAGTATATTTTTCAAAGCAACAATTGTAAATCGAAAGGATTGAACATCAAAAACCCTAGGCTAAGAAGGCTCTGTCAAAAGAAATCACAACTGCTTAATTATAATCCTTAAATCAATTTTTATTCAAGGAAAATAATCATAAAAGAAATTATAAAAATCATTAAAAATATAAATATACCACTTTTCTTGGGACAATGGCTTCCTCCATCGCCTCAGATAAGGGGTTTAGCTCCTCATATTAATCACTTGCTCTAAATATGTGTTTATAGCTCAAAAATGTGTAAAATGAGGTAAAAGTGCTAATATAACGAGTTTACAACGGATATAAATGTTGCAGACTTGCTGTTACAAAAGAACATTTGAGATAGTTTCAGTTGCAGAAGGCCTGTTGCAAGTATTTCCAGAGATGACAGTTTCTGCGACAGTTCTGGATTAGCGACTGACCTAAGCAGGTCAATATTCTTCGTATGTTCTTCGTCAACACCAGCAGAGAGGTTTCCTGCAACTCGTGATTATTGATCCGCAACTTCTCCAAACTTCCCCAAACTCTTTGTACCTCCTTTGGAAATCGAACCAATGCTATTTATACATCACAGGGTCCTCAAATCTCACCAGAATATCTTTTTTTTTCCTTTTCCTCCAAGTCACAGAAATTCCTTTTTTATTTCTTCTTTCGCGTTTTCCCAGTTGTCCAAGACTCTCCAAAAGCTCTCCAAGATATAGTCGAATCATATGAAAGATATTTTTTCTCTAAATCCTCACGGGCCTGCCAAATATAAACCACAAAAATCCCGAGAAATTCTCTTCCCCTGTTTTATCTAGTTCCTGATTATCCATCCCAAATCAATCGAATCAACACACCATACCAACCATGTCTAGCTAAACCAAGTCTAGCCCAACCAAATTTGGCGATTAAATCTATCCCAAACAACCCCGAAATTCGAACCCTAAATCGGTTCTTCGCCGCACATATTTTCCCGCCAAATCTTATTTTTGAATTGTTGAAGAAGCTGGTGTCAACTTATCCTGTACGGGAGTCCCTTTAGCAGTTTTCCTAGGTGCAAATAGTATTTCTCGAGTGCCTTTATCAACTCCTCCGGGTGCCAATAACACATTTCATGGGTGCCTTTAATACTTTTTTTGGGGTGCTTTTAGTAATTTTCTTTGAGGTGCAAAATATCAATTTTCGAGCCAATTTTTCCGTAAGAGTTTATTTCACCAAAAACACCTACATACATATAAAACACCATAAAAATCTGTCTATCAAACACCCCGATACTTATTATTTGCTAGTCCTCGAGAAAATCTAATACAAAAAAGAAAATCCTAGCTCACTGTCGCAGGCAGCGCGATTGCACTTAGCATGTGCAACAAGCCTTTGAACCTCTAGGTGGCCCTAGTGGTCGAGTTATAGTCTCGAGAGGGTTTATGATGTGATTTTAACAAGTTGTAGAAAGTGGTAGTAAAGATTTGTTCAACTCAGACTTGTGAAGATTCGATTTTAGACTTAATTCTAAATTAAACAAGAAAATTTGTTGAAGATGATAACAGTATTACGAGAAACTGGGACTCAAGATTCCACCATATAACTCATTCATGCGATTCATATATTTATTGTAAATAATTATAGCTCAAACAATAATAAATATTGACTATAATTCTTTGCCAAGGTAGATTTTTGGAAAGCAATGACTATAAATCGAAAGCATGGGACATCAAAACACTTAAGCTGCGCATGACCCATAAATTGAAATCAGAATCATTCAATAAAAATCATAAAACGATTAATAATTAGTGAAAAAAGTCATATAAGAATTAAATATAATTACCACACGCATGAAATATGGCTTCCTCCGTCATCCTAGTGTTGGGGTTTACACATAAGCATGGAAAGGTACAAATAAATAGATGTTTATAGCTTAACTCAACCTAGACATGTTTAATTTGGTGGAACTCCTTACATATCCGCCTAAATCCCCAAATAAATTACTCCATTTGCATTTTAAAAAATGAAAAACCAGAAACATCTTGATTAATCCAACCAAAATAATAAAAAAAAATCACAAAAATCTGAAGAAAAAATCAATAAAAAAACCTAAAAACCACAAAAATTGAATCAAAAATAAAGTACTAATTGATGTGATTTCAACTTTGTTGTAGTAAAAGGTTCGTTGAGACTTGTGAAAGCAATTGATTTTAGACTTATTTAAACTAAAAATAGAGAAAGTTTAATTCCAAATTTGATTTCAAGATTGAAAATAACCAAGACATTAGATTCCACTATTACACATGAATGAATGATGGCAAAAATTCCAAAACTCTAATTATCTTTTAAATCTCTTATTTCTTAATTCACAAATAATCAGGCATATTCTCAAACATTAATTGTATTCCCTAAGCATAGATTATCTAAACAAAGTATAACCTATCTAATTGAATCACAACTAATTAAGAAAATAATGCAAACAATTAAAATTCTACAAAGTAGTGATTGAGTGAATTATAAAATACAAATTAGAGAAAAATAGAATAGTTACCAATTATTCATGCATAAATAGCTTCCTCCGTGCCTTGGTTACGCGAGAATTAGCTCATCATCATGGAAACACGCTAAAAATTCATCTTTCTTGCTCAAAAATGGTGTTCACAATAATGAAATGCGAGAAAAACAATAAAACCGGGTTTGTAACACTTTTATTTGTCACTGTAACACTTTTACAAACCGAGCTGTTACAGAGAACAATAAAAATGAAGTGTTGTTGTCACTGTAGCAATACGACCCACAAACAATTATCGTTGTCACTGTCGGAAAACGACGGTTCTGTGTGCGTCTTATGTTCTTTGTGTTCTTCACAGCAGCAGAAAATAGAGTTTTTCTTCCACTTGATTTCTCGACTCTCTGGTTCTTCCTAACTGCTCCCAACTCTCGACCCCTTTTCCCTGAGTCCCCAACAACTATTTATAACCCAACAGCATTGAAATCTCACGTAATAACTTCATATAATTCTCCATTATTCTTCACGGCCTGTTTAGGAAATAATTCAGATTTGTGATTTCTCTATGCGTTCTGAAGCTGCCAAATTGCCATATTTATCTCTGCCACGCCCCAAAGTGTTGCTCGAGCCAACAAACTTGCACATAACTCGTTCAAACTTCTCCAAATCCCGTGAATATCTTTTCCATGCACGAACTGCCCTGTTCTCAACTCTTGGATTATCTAGCCAAATTCAGTCGAAACTAAAGCCCAAAACATGTTTATTAGGTCATATCACAACTACCCATCAAAAATCAGCCCTTGAATCTACCTCCAACCCCATCAAATCTTTGATCGAAATTCTGCCAGTGAATGAAATGATTTCCCGCCAAAACAAGAAATTCAAATTAAGAAGAAGGGGTGCCCTGAATCCATTTTGAGGGTGCCTTTAGTAATTTTGATGGGTGCCTTTAACACTTTTTCTGGGGTTCCTCCGGTGTATTTCTGGGGTGCTTCCGGTGCATTTCTGGGGTGCCTTTAGTACTCTATCATGGGGTTAAAACACCACTTTACGAGCCAATTTCGCCGCAAGAGCTTATTTCTCTAAAAATACCTACAAAGACATAAAATAACAAAATAAATACAAAATCGAATACTAACAATATATACAATTGAGATATATTAGACACAATAATGCGTCTATCAAATACCCCCAAACTTATTATTTGCTAGTCCCGAGCAAATTTAATCTACAAAATAAAATCCTAACTCACTGTCGCAGGAATCGCGATTGCACTTAGCGTGTGCAACAAGCCTTTAAACCCCTAGGTGGCCCTAGTGGTTGAGTTATAGTCTCGGGAGGGTTTACCAGAGGTGTACCCACAAAACCTTTACTCCAGACCCTAGCTATCTACGCAGAACCTTGGAATGACACTAAAGAACCTCCTTGGTTGGCATACTTATTGATTATGGGAGGAAGTACCCTGATGCGAAATTCCAATTGATGTACACGAGTTTGCACTCAAACATACTAAAATTCATATATAAGTGACAGAGCTCTACTCAGATAGTTTCACTATGGACATCAATATCCGGAGTCAACAAATCACATGGATAGATTAAGAGATGGATATAGAAAAACATAGATGGTTTTGATGTTGACTAGGTGAACGGTGTTTCTCATATCTGTCTGAAGGCCACTGCCAAAATGAACCTATCCTAATGGACTGAAATACTGGTCTGACTAATATCAACACAACTGGCATATACAAGGGAACCAGTGGTCGATAATCCTAATTCTAGATCAACTCATCTGGCATATACAAGGGAACCAGTGGTCGATTTATTGAACACACATTTATTTATTATTTATTTTTTTAAGAACTAACAACATGATTAGATCTTGGGGATCCAAGCGCATGCTTCTCGTCAGCAGATTACATGGTAATTCCCATGGATCCTGCATTCCACGCTTGTTTAGGCGACGGAGACAGGGAGAACACACACATATTGCTATCCAAGTGTTAAAATTTATTCCGATTGGTCTGGTCTTTGTTTTTTAGTATCTCAATCACTCTATTACACCCTAGCAGTGGTAACAACTTGAATCGTGAGCCCCACCTAATCACTTAGAGAAACATATTTTAAAAAGAAAATAAAAACAGAAGTGAAAAGGACTCAATGAGATATGGCGAAACTATCATGTTATTTCTAACACCTGAGCTTTGTGCTTTTACGAATAGACTCATATAGATGTTTCCATCTACTCAGATTGGTTCCTCAACTCCTAAAACCAAAATGCTTCCATCCACTTAGATTGGTTAGTGCCATCCTTAATAGGCATAAATTTCTAGGCTCTGGAGTTTATTTATTGCAACTAATAAGCTTTTCCCATACCCCCAAACTTAAATCTAACATTGTCTTCAATGTTTCTAATGAAAGAGCAGTACCAAAAATAACACGAGGAGAAGTTGGAAAGATAGTACCTGGGTGAAGAGAGACATCAAAAACTAATATACAACATACAATGACCTCGATGGTCAATCAAGGGTAAGCAGGGTCCTCCAGAGGGACCTCATCAACATCACCTGTAGGAAAGGGCTCTAAAAAGGGTTTCAATCTCTGACCGTTAACCTTCGAAGAACTACTACCATCCGATGTCTCGATCTCAACAGCTCCATGAGGAAAAATAGTACGGACCACAAAAGGACTGGTCCACCTAGAGTGTAACTTCCCAGGGAATAAATGCAAACGAGTGTCATACAGAAGAACTTTTTGACCTGGAGAAAATGAATTTCGTAAAATATTCTTATCATGCACAAGTTTCATTTTGTTCTTATACTCCTTAGCACTATCGTATGCATCTCTACGAATCTCGTCTAACTCATTGAGCTGGAGCTTTCTGTGAGCTCCTGCCTTGTCAAGTGAAAAGTTTAGCTGCTTAATAGCCCAATAGGCTTTATGCTCTAACTCAACAGGCAGGTGACATGCCTTGCCAAATACTAAACGATAAGGTGACATTCCAATGGGTGTCTTAAACGCATTACGGTAAGCCCATAAGGCATCAGTAAGCCTCAATGACCAGTCTTTCCTATTGGGATTAACTGTTTTCTCTAAAATACGTTTAATTTCCCTATTGGAGACCTCTACCTGACCACTAGTCTGTGGGTGATATGGGGTAGCTGCTTTGTGGGTAATACATACTGTTTCATTAAAAGAGCAAATGGTCTATTGCAAAAGTGTGAACCTGCATCACTAATTATAGCTCGCGGCGTATCAAAACGTGTAAGTATATTCTCTTTCAAAAACTGGACTACGACCCTATGGTCATTGGTTTTACACGCAACCGCCTCAATCCACTTAGAGACATAGTCTACAGCGACAAGGATGTATAGGTTACCAAAAGAATTAGGAAACGTACCCATAAAGTCAATACCCCACATATCAAAGACCTCCATAACTAAAATAGGGTTCAAGGGCATCATGTTCCTACGGGAAATGGTTCCTAGTTTCTGGCAACGTTCACAAGTAACACAGTAACTGTGGGAATCTTTAAACAACGAAGGCCAATAGAATCCACACTGCAATATCTTAGCAGCAGTCTTCTTAGCACTAAAGTGACCCCCACAAGCATGATCATGACAAAAGGAAATAATACTTTACTGATCAATCTCATGTATACATCTCCCAATAATCTGGTCTGGACAATACTTAAACAAATAAGGATCATCCAAAAAGAAGTGCTTAACCTCAGCTAAAAATCTAGAACGATCTTGTTTACCCCAATGTTGGGGCATTCGACCAGTAACAAGATAGTTCACTATATTCGCATACCAAGGTAATTGGGTAACAAATAACAGTTGTTCATCAGGAAAACTATCTCTAACAGGAGGGGAGTCATCAGGGGTATCCACAACAAGCCTATACAAGTGGTCTGCTACTACATTTTCTGTACTTTTTTTGTCTCTAATGTCTAAGGAAAATTCCTGCAACAATAGGATCCATCTAATCAATCTAGGTTTTATATCCTTCTTGGAAAGAAGATACTTCAAAGCAGCATGATCAGTAAAGATTATGACCTTAGAACCTAAGAGATAGGGTCTAAACTTGTCTAAGGCGAACACAATGGCTAACAGTTCCTTCTCTGTAGTAGTATAGTTCAACTGGGCATCATTCAGAGTTTTGCTAGCATAGTAAATCACATGGAGTAATTTGTTTTCTCGCTGACCTAACATAACACCAATAGCAAAATCTGAAGCATCACACATGATCTCAAAGGGTAGGTTCCAGTTGGGTGCCTGGACTATGGGGGCGGTAGTGAGTAAAGTCTTAAGCTTCTCAAAAGCCTCTAAACAAGCATCATCAAAGACGAACTTAACATCTTTTGCAAGCAAATTGCAAAGAGGTCTAGAAATCAAGCTAAAATCCTTAATGAAACGACGATAAAAACCTGCATGCCCTAAGAATGACCTAATATCTCTTACGGTTTTTGGGACCTGTAAAGTCTTAATAAGGTCAACTTTGGCTTTATCTACCTCTATACCCTTAGAAGATACGATATGCCCTAAAACAATTCCTGAACGAACCGTGAAATGACATTTCTTCCAATTAAGCACTAAATTCTTCTCCTTACACCTAGTCAAAACTAATGACAAATGATGCAAGAACTCATCAAAAGACGAACCAAATACTGAAAAATCATCCATAAAGACCTCTAAGAACCGTTCTACCATGTCAGAAAATATACTCATCATACAACGCTGAAAAGTTGCAGGGGCATTACAAAGCCCGAAAGGCATGCGTCTATACGCAAAGGTACCAAAGGGACAGGTAAAAGTAGTTTTTTCTTGGTTTTCAAGGGCAATAACGATCTGATTATATCCGGAGTAGCCATCTAAGAAGCAGTAGTGACTATGTCCAGCTAATCTCTCTAGCATTTGGTCGATGAAAGGAAGGGGAAAGTGGTCCTTCCTAGTGACCTTGTTCAATTTCCTATAGTCAATACAAACACGCCAACCCGTGGTCACTCGGGTTGGGATTAACTCATTGTTCTCATTCTGGACTACAGTAATACCGGATTTCTTGGGGACAACCTGAACAGGGCTGACCCACTTGCTGTCTGAAATAGGGTAGATAATGCCTGCATCTAACAACTTAAGAATCTCGGTTCGAACTACCTCTTTCATATTAGGGTTTAGTCGACGTTGCATCTCCCTAGAAGGTTTGGTATCTTCCTCTAAATAAATATGATGCATACAAACAGTATGACTTATACCCTTAATGTATGCTATGGTCCATCCTAAAGCTTCCTTGTTGTTTTGAAGGACGGTTACTAGCCTACTTTCCTGATCACTATCCAAGTTGGATGCTACAATCACAGGTAAAGTTTCAGATGGGCCTAAAAACACATACTTCAAGGTATCTGGTAATGGTTTAAGGTCCAACTTAGGAGGCTCTTCTAACAAAGGAACTAGAGTAGACTCAGAAACTGGTAGTGGTTCGAACTTAGGTTTCCAAACATTACTAGTGTCCAACAAAGGGGTTGAAACTAACAAAGCATTCACCTCATTAATCACATTATCATCATCAAAATCAATCCCAAAGTGGGCTAGGCATTTTTCTAGTGGATCTTCTAACAAAGTGTTTGGTAATGACTCCTCGACTAATGTTCCTATCATGTTGACCTCTTCTATGCTCGAGTCATCTAGTTCAGAGGGTAGCTTACTAATATGAAAAATGTTCAGCTCAATGGTCATGTTACCAAAAGACAAATTCATAATACCGTTTCGACAGTTGATGATCGCATTGGATGTAGTTAAAAACGGGCGACCTAGAATTACCGGTATCTGGTTCTCTGGGTCAGGGACAGGTTGGGTATCTAGGATAACAAAATCCACTGGATAAATAAACTTGTCGACCTCAATAAGAACATCCTCGATCACACCACGAGGAATTTTCACGGACCTATCAGTTAACTGAAGTGTTATCTGGGTAGGTTTCATCTCACCAAGTCCTAGCTTAAGGTATACATGGTATGGGAGTAAGTTCACACTGGCTCCTAAGTCAAGCAGCGCTTTCTCAACACGGTATTTCCCTATTGTACAAGCAATGGTAGGGGAACCTGGGTCTTTATACTTAGGATAGTGGTATTCTGAATAATAGAACTCACATGACTAGCTAGGAAGGGTTTCTTATGGACACTGAGCTTACGCTTTCGCGTACACAAGTCCTTAAGGAACTTGGCATAAGGAGGAATCTGCCTAATTGCATCTAATAATGGAAGGTTGATAGTTACCTGCTTAAAAACCTCCAAAATATCATTAAAAGTGGACTCCTTCTTAGTTGGTACTAGCAATTGTGGGAATTTGGCTCTGGGAACAAAATTTAGCTTATCAGGGGCCTCATCGGTCTCCTTAGAGGTTCCATCAATCTCTTCAGCTTCTGATTCAGATGGGTGAACTACAGCATGTTCACTATCAGGCATGGCAACCTTATTGTCTATTTCTCTACCACTCCTAAGGGTTTTGATTGAATTCACATGATCAGAAGATCTTCTTCCTATTTCATGAACTCCTCTAGGATTAGGTTGAGTTTGACTAGGAAAACTCCCATTATCTCTCTCACTTAGAATCTTAGCCATTTGACCAACTTGAAGTTCTAACTTAGCAAGAGTCTTGGCATTATGTTGAAAATTCTGCTTGGTTTCCTCTTGAAAACTAGCCTGGTTCTTTAGTAATATTTCTTGGGTCTGCACGAACATGTCCTGGCTCTTTTTTAATATACTAAGAGATTCCTCTAAGCTAGTTATTCTATTCTCAGAAGGGTTCTGGAACTGGGCTTGACCTGAAGGGTTCTTATTATAACCAAAACCTGGGGGAAGCTGAGAATTACTAGACTGGCCTTGACTCTGTCCTTTAGACCAAGAGAAATTAGGATGGTTTCTCCAACCAGGGTTGTAGGTCTCTGAGTATGGGTCAAACTTCTGACGGTTTTCAAATCTAGCATTGTTATAGACAGCATGGGCTTGCTCTTCACTAACCTGACCTTCCCAAAACGAGTTATTGGGTTCTATTCCACAACTAGAGACTTGAGAGGCTCTAATCCTATCATCAGGTTCAACAAAAGACCTATGTTTAGACTGATTCAATTCCAAAGCTTCTAACCTTCTAGACAAAGCAGTAAACTTAGCATCAGACCCAAAGCCTGTATAAACCACATTGGTTCTACTTCTATTGATCAAGAGTCTTTTAGGGGGTTCAACACAAGACTCCCACTATTGGGATTTTTCAGCGACAACTTCTAAGAAGGAAAACGCACCATCAACATTTTTACTAGTGAACTCACCAGCGTACAAAGACTCGACCGTGGCTTTGGTCGAATAGTCTAAACCATTATAAAGAATCTCTACTAGTTTCCTTTTCCCAAACCCATGGTGAGGACATTGGGCTAGGATATCATTGAATCTCTCTAAAAACCTATAAAGCGATTCTCCCTCTTGTTGAACACCAGCACTAATTTTCTGCCTAACAACTGCAGTTTTATGCTTGGGTAGAATTTTAAATAGAAGGCAGCAATAAGTTCCTTCCATGTTTTTATGGATTCAGATGGTAGGTTGTTCATCCAGGTCTTGGCTTTATCTCTCAAGGAAAAGGGGAACATCCTAAGTTTCAAGATTTCATCACTAAGGTCTTTAATATTAATTGTTCCACAAATTTCTTCAAAGTCCCTAATGTGAAAGTAAGGGTTTTCATCATCTTTTCCTAAGAATATAGGGATCATCTGAAGAATACCAGGTTTCAACTCATAATTAGCCGTAGAGGCTGGCAACTTAATGCACGATGGTCGGTTGGTCCTAGTTGGGTACATGTACTCCTTCAAAGTTGTCATTGTTGGCACAGTAAAAATCCTAGGGGTGAATTCCTCACTAAGACTTAAATTCTCAAAATTGAAGTTTCCAAAAACAGGGCTCTCCAAAGAAGAGTCTTCGAGCTCCCCGTTTACAAAAGAAAAACCTCTAGGCTCGTCACTAATCAAACGGCCAAAAGTGTCTCTTTTCCAAGCACGCTCACTAATGGACTTGAGCGATTTTGGCATACACTAACAAAAAATAAAAAATAAAAAAAATCCTAAGGAAGGGAGGTTCTAAGCAAACACACAACAGGCTGACTCCACCAAAGCAAACCTAAATATTTCTACCAAACAACAAGCATGATGGCTCCACTTAGATTGTTTCTAGACTAGCTTCTACTCTTTCGAAAGGGAAATCGTTACAATCTAAGCAAACCTCTCTGGATCGATCCGAATAAAGTGAGTCGAAGAGAAGTAGGGGAAGATCAGAAAAGCTTTGATACCCCCACCTCTTTGGCAACGCTTCCCTGGGTTACAAGGCGGCTCTAATCGACTTACAGTAATCTTCCTGAACTTCAAAGTATGCTTAAAAGAGCAACCAATATTTTTCGAACGACTTTCCTATTAAGCTCGTTACCCTATAGGTCTCGTTCTAGTCAATATTTTAAGCTTGGGTTCGTGTTTGGTATTGTTTTCCTAAAGCGGGCAAGAAGAGAACGGTGATGAAATCCGAACCCTTATCTTGTATGGCCAGTCCTTGCCCTTTACTAGGAAATTAAAATCCGTATTCAGTCCTCAACATATATTCATCTTAAGGCAGACAGTAAACCCGCTGACAGGGGATTCGCGGGTGTTTCGAAAAAATTACCTCCCATACCAGACGGGCAAAGAACAGCTGAAGTCGACTCGGGCCACGACTCCTATGTCATGTACGAACCCGAGGGGCCGAGACGATATCGTAATCGTCGTCCTTCTCTGCAAACGGTTTAATATTTAAAACTACCCTTCCGTAGGGTTTAAAAATAAAAGAATAATGTCCCAAAGTTCACAGTCCAAAGTCCAAAAATAAAGTGCAAAAGAAAAATAAAAAATAAAAAATAATTACAAAAATAAAAGATATCTTAATACAATTTCTAAAATGAAAATCTAAAGAAATAAAAACTAAAATAAAAATAAAATCTAAAAACCTAATAAAAATAAATAAATTCTTTGTCTTTCTTTTCCTTTTCTTTTAACTTTTAACTTTGGCTCCTAATCTCTTAGTCACCAAAGTCTTTGGCTTAATTTCTTTTCGGTCCAAACTCCAAACCCGTAGCACAAAGAAATATACCCAAAGAAACGTAAAATAGAACAAAGACAAAATAATAAAAATCTAAAAATAAAATAATAAATCTAAAAACTCTAACTTAAAAACAAGTCCGCGTCGGAGGCGCCAAAAATTGATGTGATTTCAACTTTGTTGTAGTAAAAGGTTCGTTGAGACCTGTGAAAGCAATTGATTTTAGACTTATTTAAACTAAAAATAGAGAAAGTTTAATTCCAAATTTGATTTCAAGATTAAAAATAACCAAGACATTAGATTCCACTATTACACATGAATGAATGATGGCAAAAATTCCAAAACTCTAATTATCTTTTAAATCTCTTATTTCTTAATTCATAAATAATCAGGCATATTCTCAAACATTAATTGTATTCCCTAAGCATAGATTATCTAAACAAAGTATAACCTATCTAATTGAATCACAACTAATTAAGAAAATAATGCAAACAATTAAAATTCTACAAAGTAGTGATTGAGTGAATTATAAAATACAAATTAGAGAAAAATAGAATAGTTACCAATTATTCATGCATAAATAGCTTCCTCCATGCCTTGGTTACGCGAGAATTAGCTCATCATCATGGAAACACGCTCAAAATTCATCTTTCTTGCTCAAAAATGGTGTTCACAATAATGAAATGAGAGAAAAACAATAAAACCGACTTTGTAACACTTTTATTTGTTACAAACCGAGCTGTTACAGAGAATGATAAAAATGAAGTGTTGTTGTCACTGTAGCAATACGACCCACAAACAATTATCGTTGTCACTGTTGGAAAACGACGGTTCTGCATGCGTCTTATGTTCTTCGTGTTCTTCACAGCAGCAGAAAAGTGAGTTTTTCTGCCACTTGATTTCTCGACTCTCTGGTTCTTCCTAACTGCTCCCAACTCTCGACAGAGGGAGACAAAGGAGAGGAGGTAGAAATTGATTATATACGAAGGGTAGTTTGGCCATGAAAGAAAAACGAAAAAAAAAAAAAACAGAACTAAAAAAAATGGTTTGTGAGTGAATTTTTCTCAATATATGGGTGCGCCCGTGAAGCTTTCAGGCCGTGGGTTTAACGGTGAAAAAAGTGGAAAAAAATAGGTCTAGTAGTAGTTTTCACTTGTAATAGGGTTGTCAATGGATACCCATTATCCGGATCCGGTAGATTCGGGTTCGGTTCTAGGTCCTAAAGGTTGATCCATTAACAACTTAGGACATGACGGGTTTTACCAGATCGGACCCGAAATATTAACGGGTCGAACGGATAGTACCTGTCGGGTACCCGGTTATTCATTCTTTTATTCATCAATTTAACAAAATTATAAGTATTTTGCTGAATGTGTGATGTAGTTTTGAAAGTTGTAAATAAGGATTCGTTTCTCAGACTTGTGAAGGATGATATTCAGACTTAAATTCTAAAGCTAAAATAGAAAACTCACTAATAATTATAGAAAACTCAGACAAAGATGATATCAATATTAAAAGAACACTGAGGCCAAGATTCCCCTATTTTCCAAGTTCAAAGTGATTAAATCCAATATTTATAATTATGCAACTCATACGTTTAAATTGATTCTAAAATATTGCAACATGTAGATTTTCAAAATAACAAGTGTAAATCCAAAGCATAGAACATCAAAACCTAGGGCTAAGTATGCTTTATAAAAACAAATCACAATTTCTTAACAAAAATCATTCAATCGATTTTAAATCAAGGAAAATAATCATAAAAATAATTGCAATAATTAAATAAATAAGAATATACCACTTTTTGTTGGAAAAATAGCTTCCTCTGTCGCCTCAATAATGGGGTTTAGCTCCTCATATTAATCACTTGCTCAAAATACATGTTTATATCCCATAAGTTGATCAAAAGAATGAAGAGGTATAAAGCAGTGTGTTTGTAACAGATATAATTGTTACAGAACTCACTGTTACAAAGTGCTCTGTTACAAAGAAATATTAACAGGAATAATTGTTGGAAAATTGTTACAGTCTGAAAGAAAAGGTGACGGTTTCTGTTCTTCTTCTTTTCGACTGCAAGTCAGCTGTATTTTTCTTTTTCTCTTCTGTTGAGTTCTAAGCTCTCTGCAACTTCACTAATGTGTTCTGTAATTGCCCCAAAGTGTACGTGATAATTTTTGTGACCCCAAACAACCTTTTTTTATATCCAACAGGGTCGAAAATATCCCGATATAAATCCGAGTATAACTTGGTTTTCTTCTAAAGCAACGAACTTTACTTTTCCCTGTTTGATTCTTTGCGCGTATTCCAGGTTTCCAAACCTTCCTTATTGGATAGAGTAGAATCCTGACAGATTATTTCCTCTCCTTCTCCACGTAATTTCCAAGTATGAACCAATCCAGCACCCGATAAACTTATCTTCAGGGCCGTCTTACAGTTTTTTGGTGCCCTAGGCGAGCACGATATATGGGGCTTTTTTATGGTTACTAAATCAAAGATAAAGTTGGAATTTTGATTTAGAGGGAGACAAATTTATGTATTTAAAGTGATAATTTGGATCCAGCTTTTTTGGTTAGATTTTGGTTTGTAAACTTGTTATTTGGCATAAAATAAGCCCCCAAAAATTGGTTATTAATTTGAAAAATTAAAATATTAGTGACACTTATAGTTGATACATAAAATTTAGTAACTATTATAATTGTTACAATTATATTATTGTGACAAAATGTTTTCTTAACACTTATAACTGTTGCAATCTGTCTATTAGTTTTTTTTTTTTTTTTTTTTGGGCCCCCAACAATTTGGGGCCCTAGGCGGCCACCTTGCTCGCCTTGCCCTTAAGATGGCCCTGTTTATCTTCCCCTGTTTTATTGCTTCTCGGTCTTTTTCTCTATATCTTCGAATCTACAAGTCTTACCAACCCTGTTTTATTTCGGTGACTCTATCCCGATCCAAAGATAGGAGCAAATCCTATTAAAACCCCCGAAAAATTCTTCAAGGGAACTTCGCAGTTGATAGTTTTTCTTCGCCAAAAATGTGTTTGAACGAAGGTGAAGAAGGGTGCCCCCCTAACCAGAGTAGAGGTGCCGATAGCATGTGCCTTGGGGGTTGCGCTGGGATGCCCCTTATCCAAATTGTGGGTGCTAATAACAATTCCTCCAGGTGCTTTTAACAACTTTTCAAGCCGAATTCAGAATCGATGCAGAGTCATTGCCGTTTTGAAGTATATGATGGAAAATCTATTAGGTTCTGCCATGATAAATGGAGAAACTTGGGAATATTGAAATCTGTCTTTTTCGTAATCTACAAGGCATGTAAGGACAAGCAAGCTACTATTGATGAGGTAATTTCTAACAATCAGTGGGTGCTTAGAACTAAGGCAAGCTTGAACCTTAATGAGCAGTTAGAACTTGATTGAATGATTAATGGGCTGGGTCCGACCCTAGCTCTTTCAGTGGAGCCTGATAATATTGATATCATGTGGGGTTTTAAAACTAGTAAATGCTATGCTTTGTTAAATGGTGAGGGAGAAAATTATGATTTTGAAAAGTTTTTATGGAAGACAAAGATCCCTGCCAAGGTTAGTCTTTTTCTTTGGAGTAGTTAGCAATTCGGCGAATGATTCGCAAACTATTCGCGAATTTATTCTGTATCGATACTTTTCGCGAATTATTGACGTCCGTATCAGACTATGAACCCAGTACGCGTTCAATATGGGCTTCCCGACTTATACGCAAATCATTCGGATTGGCGAATAATCCGTTTAACTAATTCGGCATGATTTGACTAACTCACCACGAGTTGTGACTTTAACGTCCGTATCAGACCACGAACCCAGTACGTGTTCAATATGGGCTCCCCGACTTATACGCGAATCATTCGGATTGGCGAATAATCCGTTTAACTAATTCGGCATGATTTGACTAACTCACCACGAGTTGTGACTCTAACCGAGTTGACACACGTGATTCCCATGCTTACCAAATGGTGTGAAAAAAGATTGAGCGAGGAGAGTATCGAACCTAAAGCATCTTTCTTCATGCAAGGACCATCAAACCACTGTTCTAATGATGCGACCGTGATAAATGCCTTATATATTCTGTACATAACCCGTTTAGGCAACTAAATTCTTCCACCTCTTCACGTTAAAATGCTTTCTTATGCCATACTCCCATGAAAATATAAAAATTAATCTTTTAAGGTGGTAAATACTTATCAATTTACTATATATGGTACGCCGAATTTTCGATTCCGAATTCATATCTCCAAAATGAATTATACTGGTACGTATGCCGTTCCGATCTATTTCTGAACTACGCACCGTTGACCGGATTTTTGACCGAATTTAAATTTTACAAATCCGAATAATACTCGTACAATTAACGTTCCGTACGTTTTCCGAACCCCGAATTGTTAACTTACTTTTCATAATTCTTTGCCCACTTAGGATAGGTTGAGTCATAAAGGACTTCAATTGGAAAGTTCTGACTGTCATCTGTGTCACGAGGCGCTGGAGACTGACAATCATTTATTGTTCCACCGTAAGTACTCCTTTGCTGTTTGGAGCTACTTTATTAAAACTTTTGCTATTTACTGGGTTCACACGGAATCGGTTATAAGTTGCTTTCATGCATAAAGTAGAGGAGCTCTTGCTGGAAGATGTAAGAAGATATGGTCCATCATTAATTATGCCATTCTTTGGGAAATTTGGAATGAGCGCTATGTTAGGGCCTTCATGGTCGTGCTAAGGAAGAGAATGAGTTGATTTTTCTTATAAAGCAAATTGTAGTTCTCTGGAGTACAGAGAGAGGAGGATACATTTAAATTTTTAGATGTAAACCAAATTCTTTTCCAGTGGGATACAGTCATTCGTTTGTAAATTGTATCTTAGTTGTCTCTGTAAATTGTTTTCTCTTTTTTAACATAAACTTTATTCCTCAAAAAATATTAAATTTTTATAAAAGAAAGATATTAAGTTTTTGAGATTTTTTAAATAGTTTTCTTAATGCTCAACGGGCACCTGGAGATTTTAACGGATCCGGTTTTGGGTCCACAAATTTAGGAGTCGGACCCGACTTTCAGAAGTAGGGTCCGGGTCCAGGTTCAGTAGTATCCGGGAGGACCCAGACTCACTGATAGCCCTGGTTTGGACATGATGCGACACAGATGGTATAAGATGCGTCAATTGATCACTGTTGCAACGCGTCAGAAATATATTCACTTTCTCACTCAACAAGATATAAATTAAGTATACGGTAAGAAAGAGTTTGTTCCACGGGAGGTCATTGTTGTTATTATATTTTCAATTTCTTAAGTAACCAAGGAGGATTTTTTATATTTTTATGCAAGTAGTAAGACTAAATCAAAAGCAAAGTAAATTGAAGAAAGTAATCAATGAGTTGAGAATATTGGTCAAGGATTTCATCTTTAATTTTAAACATGTACTTGAATAAATTATTAGAATTGCAATTTAATCTCTCTATCATCAAAAGCCCTATAGTATCTAGAGAACAAGATATTCTGTTAATTTGTTAAGTTCATCAACAAACATATTAAAGTTGCGGATGTGAATTCTACGAATAACCTAACGCGTTGCGCTAATCAGGTTCAATTCCCTATGAGCATTAAGTTTTCAGAAATAGGCAATGCAGTTTTCATACATCGCACAGACAATTTGTACAAAGGTTAAAGTCTACATACAATTACAAGAAAATATCACTATAATCCGTAATCATATTATGCTACTTGTATTTAGAGTTCATCACTTTTACATGTAAAAAAAAAAACCCATCTAGCTATGGACAAGGATGTGAGTTCAATTAATTATCCACTCAACTAAACAAACATCTAAATCCTATTACAATACGTCAATCATGTAATGGCGAAACAAGGTAGAAGTTTGAACGATAATGAATAGAGAAAACTAATTCATAAATCAAAGACAAGTTTTAGAAATAGGACTACATCCTTAACCAATAGTATAAAATTAGTTATTCATAGCTATGGAGTTCATCACAATAATTATCTAATAATAACTAATATAAAGAAAACAGACATTTTCACCTGTTTACAGTTAAATGACTAAACAAGGGGCATTTGCTGTTCCTTCTTACCAAACAAGGGGCATTTGCTGTTCCTTCTTACCAAAACCCATGGAAAAGAAAAAGAACAACTCAATCCCAGTATCAGCGCATCGAGCTCTGGAATTCTTTCCCAACTGATCATATCAAATCAAATCAAAATCACATTATTCTTCCCCAAACCAGAACTAAAATCAAATCTTTCTTCCACAAAATCAAAACCAAAATCACATTATTCTTCCCAAATAGATTTTTATATAAACCCATCTATCACATTACCCATCCTAAACCTGCGTTAATTATTATTATTAAAAGCAGTTCGTGTTTTCAGAATTTTCTTATCAAGTTTCCAAATGTTCTGTTAATCACTGTTAGAATTTAAATCTGTTAAACTTGTTAGGCATTTTGACGGTGATTTGTAAGTTTTTGATGAAATGGGTGAAAGAACATATATAAAGAGATTTTTAAAAACAATAATGTTCATAATGAGTTTTTGTTAGAGGTTGTGAACATTAGATGTTTGTATACCTAAGAGAAATATTAATGTTTATTAAATTTCATTTTGGATTAGTTTTTGTTTACAGGTAGAAGTGGCTTACAATGAAAGCATTGAAATGCTTATCGTTTGCGGTGGTCCGAAATTGGACAGAAAATGCAGAAGTTGTCTGGAGCTAGATTTAACAAGTTATCAGCAAATAAAACAAGTTTTTACCGCAACTTAAGTTATGTTGGACATGAAAATCAAATAATGATGATAAGTGAAAGCTAAATACTTTTCATATTTTTATCCAGTTTATATTATGTCTAAGTATTAAATAAATTAGGACTTACTGTAATTGTTTAAACATAAGAAATTATCTATGTTCATTTGCACAACCGTTTACCGCCATTTTCTTTACACTTTTTGGGTTCATTCTTGCAAATCTTAGCAGGTGGATTTGAAGGCGTACATAATTGATAAAAAAGCTTAGTAAAGAAGGTCTGGTCAAGTAGACATTGGTCATCTTGCATTCTTGATTAATCCAGGATTTTTAGTCAGATAGTTGTTCGTATGTGCATCTATATATTACGCTTATTTTCATCAATCTGTGAAATCCGCTGGTATTTTTCAGAAAGAAAGTAGTCATCTTTTTGTGCACTCTTTTAACAGAGATTCATGTTTGTTGTGGAACTTAAATAAATTAAAAGACAGATTCAACTCCTTATCATGTTCGAACATTTCATACATGCTAAATGTATTACAAAAACTCTAGCTTTGTTCTTATCAGTCGTCCGTATTTTAGCCCCATGTGCATCAGTTTTGGAATGCCGAGTCGTCGTTTTAAATGGCAGGCGCATCACGCGTGTGATTTCACTAGTTGTAATAAAGAAGAAAGAAAAAAACCAAAGATAGAAGCGGATTGCCGCTCCCGCTCCAAAGCTCCAAGTAGTAGTTATAGAAGATATAACATTTGTAGAAGATTTTCCTCTTTGTAGCTTTTCTTGTTACCAAAAATAGGTTAAGTCTTCAAAAATCCATATCCAAGGAGTCCACCGAGCCCAAATGTAGAAACACCCATGTAGAAACTCTTCCAAAAAATTATCGCCATAAGTCCAGGAAAATGGCCGGAATCTTGCGGGAAAAGTCACCTGAAAGTATCTTAGGTGACCGGAAAATGTCACCGGTCACCTGTCAAAGTTAACGGTTGACTAACATTCTCAGGGGTCAAGTGAGTCAGGGGGATGAGTTAAGACCGAGTCAGCTATCTGACTCGGCTGAATGGGTCCTAGGACAGAGTTGTTGCAAAGGCCTGAGCCATTTGCACAGGTCATAATCAGTTAAGCGCCATGATGGCGCTTCATCCTGCACTTTGTGGTGTTACAGCTGCAATGCACAATACACTCAGTTTCACCTCCATTCTTCTTCATTGCAGTTTCATTCTCTCCATGACTTTCACTGCACATAATCAGTTTCAACCTCTTATCACAGACTCAGTAATACTCATGGCAACAACACAATTTCATTAGACCACAACAACCCAACTGCAACACAGTTTCAGGCTACTTTCACCTGCATCATTTGCATATAAACCACAAACTTCAGTGCCCACACAACAGCATCATGTTCACATAAATCATCCACCTAAACCCATTTTTTTAGCAACACAAACTCAATTTCATTTGAAGCTACATCTCTAACACCTTCTCTGTCCTGCGAATTCAGTAGAAGCACCAATGTTTTCTTCATTTTAAACTGCATCAACAATAAAGGAACACTCCATTTTCAAACTCAACAGTAGCATCTTTTAATTGCATCTCATTTCAACCATCAATAGCATCACAAACCATTAGTTTAAACCCATTCTCACAGCCATCTGCAATCAGCTGGAACCACCAACAATTCAGCTTCATACCTGTCCTAATATTCAATTTCCATTTTCTTCTCCATCTCTCACTAATATTCTCATCCAAACCATTGTTCATATGCAGCTTCCACTGTTTCTGCTAAGCTATTTCCTGCAACCGCACAAGCCTAGCACCACCAATTTTTTCTTTTTTGTTGTCTTTATTAACAACTTTAACATCATAAACTTCAATTTCCATCTCCATATCATCACCAGCAGCAACACCATCTGCTTCACCAACACAAACCACTATCAGTTCATAGTTAAATCACCACCAATACCAGCTCTTATCTTCTTGAGCACTAGTTCTCAGCATACAAAACCCATGCTTCCTGAATCTTCAAGGAGCTTAAAAATACCAATACTCTTCAATTTTGCTCAAATAAACCCAAGTTTTCTGAGTTTTTTCTCTATCAAATTCAATCTAATTTCAACCCAAATCACACCATGTAGCTCTATCGGTCTCTATCTTCATCCTCATACCCATTTTAATTTCAGCTCTGAAGACAAGGATACCCAAATTCACCATAATCTTTTTGTTTCAACCTATAAGTCCTCTACCGAATGCGATAGTCTATGGACAGAGTCAAGACAGTACGACAATTCGGTTCACACTTCGTGTGATTATCTATGGATACGAGATCGGGACAATACAACAACAAGATAACTTATATGATTGACTATGGATACAATATCGAAACAATACTACAACAAAGTGTGTTACTTGATAATAGGTTCGGTATTGACCAAACTTTATAGGATCACTATCAAGTAATGCGGAGTTAACATATATGTGCATTTTACTTTATTATAATAAACAATTATAATGCGGAAATCAAAGTAAAAGACACAACAAGATTATGTTAACGAGAAAACCGCAAATGCAGAAAAACCCCGGGACCTAGTCCAATTTTGAATACTCTCAGAATTAAGCCGCTATACAAAATATAATACCAACTTCGTATAGTTGAGACCAAGCAGACTACCCATACCTACTTAGTTCCCTCAGTATCCCTGCGCCTTCGACTTCTAGAGTCACGCACGTGAATAGCAAGTCCTTTGGATCGTATTCCAAACAACAAAGGAAGAATCTGTTTGGTAACCATTCTAATCAATCTTGCTACAATATTTAGATGAGTCGTTGACAAAGGCTCTTCCGTTTAATCTAATAAACTCCTTTGTCAGGTTAGATCAATCTAACTTTAACTACAAAATAGTCAAATATAGATTCACACTCAATCAATATAAATCTCAAAGAGCAATATAGAGAATGCCGATTTCACGCAACTAATCAATCGAATAAATCCGATTTTAGTTGGATCCCAGCCGATCAAGGTTTGTGCACACAATTCAAGATATGAAAACTAATAAGAAATCTTCTTCGTCTTCAAATCTTCTTTAATCTTCAATAACCTGCACAACAACACTTGAATCTCTTTTGATCAATCACACGTAGAATGGAGTCTGTTAACAATGGATTATCACAAGATGTCTTAGATATAACAACAGTTCTAAAGATCCCGTCGATACTCTGATCTAGTTTGTGTGAATCTTATATCAGAAGAGAAGATTCTCAAGCATAAACAAACTAGGTGTAATCAAAGTTTAAACAACCGTTAGTCAATCAAATATATCGAAAACTAATAACACTGCAATTATCTAGTTTCCCATCAATGGTACTCGTAGATCTTCTTGATCCCACAGAAGTCTTTAAACGAGCGGTCGTAAGAGATTTCACCTAATTAGGATACTTTCCTCTCCGAATTGATGACTCCACCAGAAATAACAAGAAATGAAGTTTGCATGGCTCTTAGGATAGTTTGCTAGTAATGCAAACTTAGGTATTTATAGACCAAGGATGTTTGGACACCAAGGAATTTCCAAAACCGAAAGATATTCTCAAGATATGCAATGAATGACAAAATTCAGTTTTCCTAATTCCAATAAATGCTTGTCCAAAATTTCTGAAATCTCTCAATAAAAAATCTCCAATTAGTAAATGCACATTACTAATTTTTATTCTCTAGAGATATGCATTAATTTCTGGTAACTAAAGCATATAAAACCAAAAACTTTAATTAAAAAATTCTTAATTTATTTCGGCATAGGATCACCTTGAGTACTAAGGAATATCTTTGAACAATAAATGATAAGAGTTACTGCTCATGTTCAAAGTATGTTGACATCTTTTCACTTCAAATCCTTATTTTATATTTACATGGATTTGCATTCTTGGAATCGGTTATACCACACTTCCAAACAAGTTTAGAATTGGTTTGCTTATATTCCAAGACTACTATGTTATTGATCAAATACCAAATCACATACATGGGTTCAATCGGTTCTACCAATCACTAGGATCGGTTATACCTAAGTATGGAAACACTTTTGATCGGTCACACCAGTCAAGCGGACCGGTTACACCAGTTACAAGGATCAGTTTCATCTACACATGGTATTACTTGTGATCGGTCACACCAGTTACCAGAACCGGTTACACCAGGTACAATAATCGGTTACACACACTCATGATCGGTCACACCAATTACAAGGATCGATCATACCATCACATGTTGATTACTTTGGATCGGTTACACAAATTAATAAAACCGGTCATACCAAATCATAAGTCAGGTATTGTGATTAGTTATACCAAGATACATAACCTAAGTTAAGATCGGTTCTACCATCTCATACATATTGGTCATCCAAAGATTTGCAATGAATAGCTGGACCAATAAGCCTAATGATTTCCCGTTCGATTCACGAAACAATTTCATGAATGTACTTCATTTACACAAATGTAAAACATTATTTCCTAAGATGAAATCTTCACCATAAACCATTAACATAATCATAACAATATAGACAAGATTATGTCGATGTCATATCTACGAAGTTCAAAAGATAAGTGTTAGAGCACTGTTCGGTCGAACTCGCAAGCGTTGCTATCTCAAGCTTGTTTGTCAATGTTAGTGATCAAAATTATAAGTCTTGATTTATAGTCTACTTATAATGTCTCGGACTAGGATAGATTGTGTAGTTGAGCATTAGACTTCACGGCGTTCATCAATTGAAGACGAAGAACTACTAAGGAGAGCTTGTGGAACTTCATCAACAAAAGGTATGTGGAGACTGAAACTCATCTATCACTTGGAAAGTCTATTTCTACTATATCTCCTATATTGAGACAAAAGTCGTATTACCATAGTTTTCGATTATACACATTTGAGATTTCGAGCTGAGTTTAACTCGCTTACATATTTCTCGAAATATGTGTTGGTAAGCTTTCGCTTCAACCAAGTTCATCTTATATTCTTGACAAAAGTCAAAAGATGATCATTTGAGTCATTTGAACTTGTTATGGTTAAGATGAATAAGGTTGATATGAGAGTGTTCATATAGCTAACCTCGGTTAACTACTGTTGAGCCAACATGGTGTACACGTCTAGGTACGGTTACATAAACCTAAATGAGGGTACATTTTATTTGTGTATAACTAGCTAAGTTCGATCTAACGGTTGAAAGATATTAATTTGTATCTAATCAGGTTTTCATCTAACGGTGAATATTGAATGCTTTGTTACCAAGGTAACTTAGATTGCAAACCCTGATTTGAGTACTATCTTCTCTAAGATTTTCTTGAGATTTAATCTCTGATAGGAAAGATAAAAAGTAGTCACAAACATCTTCGTCTCATCGTTTGTGATTCCACAATATCTTGTTTCGCTACCATACGATTAGGATTATTGTGAGGTCATTAATAATACTAGGTTGTTCTTCGGGAATATAAGTCCGGTTTATCAATTGGTTCCTGTACACCTTGATTTATCAAAAGACGGAACAAAACTTGTAGGTATTTCTGTGGGAGACAGATTTATCTATTCCAATAGACTTTTCTGTGTGAGACAGATTTGTTTATCATGTCTTCGACTTTGGTCGTAGCAACTCTTTGTTGTGGGTGAGATCAGCTAAGGGAATCAAGTGCGTAGAATCCTGCTGGGGTTCAGAGACGTAAGGAGCGCAACTGTACCTTGATCAGTGTGAGATTTATTAGGGCTCAACTACATTCCATTCCGAAGTTAATTGGTAGTAGGCTAGTGTCTGTAGCGGCTTAATACAATGTGGTGTTCAAAGATGGACTAGGTCCCGGGGTTTTTCTGCATTCGCGGTTTCCTCGTTCACAAAATTCTGGTGTATGTGTTATTTCTTTTACGCATTATATTTTGTTATATAATTGAAATATCATAGGTTGTGCGTTGAATCGATCAATTGGTAAATCCAACCTTTGGTTGTTGATTGAAATTGATTGATCCTTGAACATTGGTGTTTGGTACCGTTCAAGTTATTTCTCTTATTTTCAATCAGGCTCGCAAATTCCTATTTGCTGATTACGGATTGAATTGAGAAATAGAGATATAAAGCTATTAGATATACTTTTCTCTAGATTGAGTCTGACTGTCTAGTTGATTCTCTTGAAAGTATATTGGAGTTTGTCTATTCAGATTGCCGAACGAAATATTGGGTGTGGTTGTTGTAACCCCGCTTTTTCAATTGGTATCAGAGCAGGCAAACACGTTAAGTCCTTATAAGTCCGTGTTTGTAGCGATCTGAATATGGACAAAAGTGACATCTCTATAAACGTACCACCAGTCTTCGATGGCTCAAATTACTTATGGTGAAAAATTGCTATGCGTGCCTTTCTTCAAGCGCGTGATTTTCAATCATGGGTTTATGTTGTTAATGGCTATAATCCTCTGGTTGTTGTTTAAGGAGATATAACTGTTCAGAAGGATATTGGTGCATATGAACCTGCCGAGATTCTCGCTGCTAAGCAAAATTCTAACGGTTTAAATGCTATCATCCATGCCATTACCCCAGATCTTCAGCACCATGTGACTACGTGCACTCGGTCTACAGATGCTTAGGATATCTTAGAAACCGTATTTGAAGGGAATACCTGTGAATAAGAAGCTAGGCTTCAAAACCTAAATTCTGATTGGGAAAACCTTCGTATGGCAGATGAAGATTCATTTGATGAGTTTAATCACAAAGTGTCTGAAATTTTTAATGCATCTTTTGCATTGGGTAAGACTATTCCTGAAAAGGACATTGTGATGAAAATTCTCATATCGCTGCCATCTAGATACGATTCTAAGAGGCATGCCATCGTTGAAGGAAATAACCTTGCAACTCTTTCCAAAAATACTCTTGTTGGGAAGTTAAAAATCTTTGATCATGAGCATACATCCAAATCCGAAAATGATGTTGCTTTCAAAGCACATAAGAACACTAAATTACTTGACAAAATTAAAAGTGTTTGTATCTCTGAAGATGATCTTTCTGAGGCTGATTCATCAGATGAAGATCTTGACAAGTCAGTCTCTTTGATCACAAGACAATTTAGAGATCTTATTTTGAAGAGTAGTAAACGGTTCTCCAGAGATAAACCTAAGTCATCAGTCAAACCTCATAATCGTGTTCCTCCTAAAAACAGGGATACTGATGAAACTGATGATGAGGATATGCCATAGTGCTTTAAGTGTAAAGGATTTGGTCATTTTGCAAATGAGTGTCCGAATCGCAGAAAATACACTGGGAACAAAGGTCTTGCTGCAACTCTTGATGAAATGTCTGATCACTATGATTCTAATGAGGACGAAAAGTCAAGTGTTGCACTTCTTTGCGAAAATATTGATTTTGATAATTGTAGCAATACATACATCAATCTTGATATTCTTTCGGAAGAAACCTCAACCGCCCTGGAATAAAAAATTGATTTTTATGTTTCTGCTGGAAACTTTCTGTCTGATTTTTCAGGTTCCACTATGTGTCTAGCAGCTTGCACACCTATGGCGTCTGAACCATCTTTCATGTTGACATGTTCTTATTGTTCACTCAAAGGGCATGAACTATCAAAGTGTTACAAGTACAAAGATAAGATAAGATACGTCAACAAACTTCAACGAAGAGCAAATCGATTAGCAAACAAGCTCAAACTTGTTCAAAAATCATTTGAGGTATGTAAACTCATCTCATCTTCGAAGAAGTTAGTTTCCAAAGAAAAGACTAGACCACTATAGAAAATGGTAAGGTCTAAAGTGTCAAAGAGAAAGAGTTCTATGAATTCCATTCAAAAGGAATATGATGGACAGATTATTGTTCACCCCAGCACAACTAAAATTGCGTTGGCTGTATTTCTTGTCTCATGTGCCTGTTCCAAAAGAGACAAGAGTTTGCACTCTTCAGGCTTTAGGAAAAGAGAAAAAGTTTTTGTTTTGTTGTTTTTCTTCTTTTCTTTTGGAATTCTTCCTTCTTTTCATATCTAGTTGATATTGAAAGGGGGTTACACTGTTTGAATAATAAAAGAGGGTTAATATCGACAATTATGCCTTCTTTAGGGTTGAGAGTTGTTCGTACATGAATCATTTTTAGTTTATAAAGGTTCCGTAACCCTACATTCCTTTTTCCTTCTCTGAAAACTCTTTTTATCACAAGATTGCTTGTTGAGTCTGATTTGTGAATTCCTACCACAATCTCATACATGTATGGAGAATCCAAGCATTATGTCTTCTGATGGAAAATATGTTAATATGATAGTTAAGCCATCAATCATGAAGGAAAAATAGAAATCTCCTGTATCTTCAACTTTGAAAAGGAAAAGGAGGAATGTGAGAAAACCAAGAGCTGTTCCGTCTAATCAACAGAAGTTCTTTGGGGTTCTTGAAGAGTTGAAGGAAACAAGAAAGGAGATTCAGGAAATAAAGGCTATTGTTTTTAGGACTCTCGAAATTCAGAAGGCCCTGGTTCGACATCAGTTTAAAAGGTTTGTTGGAATTAACTCCTTTCTTCATGAACCTTATGTCCTTATGGATGTTGACGACAAGGAGTTCGGGGACGATAAAGAATTTTTTAGAGGTCTTAATGTCTAGGAAACTTCTTATGAGAATTTATTCTTGTGTTTCTAAGAAGGATAACTAGGGTTTGGAATAGCTATTATTGTGAGTACACATAGCTATTGCCAACGTTTTTCATCTTGTAATGTTTTTAGATTTATTTGTTTAAATTCTAAAGTTTATTTGCAAGATGATTTTTTCAGTATTAATCTTTATGGTTTTATATATTGTAAATTGTTATGGGATATGTTGTTTACGTCCGTGAACCTTGACTGTCCCATATTTGCTCAAAAGTTAACTCTATTATATGTCGATATGAAAGTATTGATAAAAGATAGAATGAACTTTTGACTACAAAAGTTAAACCTTTTATGTCATTATGCAAATATTGATGGAAGAAAGGATGAACTTTTGTTTTCAAAGATTAAGTATATTATATGTCATTGTGCAAATAATGATGAAAAATAGAATGAATCTTTGATTATTTCGCAATATTGGTCTTTCCCAGATCCACATCTTTGTGTATGTACTGTGTTACTCTGTAAGTTCTCTTATGTTGAGCATGGCCAATTGAATTGATCATTTTCCTTGTGGTTAATTCAATTGAGATTTTTGGATACAAATTCATGTTTCATGTGATTTGTTAATGTCAAAAGAAATCCTTCTTTTCTTGTAAAAGTAAGGTCGCCCTTGTTGTTCTTTCGGGAATGACATTTTATGGGGGAGAGTTCTTAATTGAACTTGTGCTTAATTGCCAAATCTTTGTGGGGAGTGCGGTTGCTGAATATTATAGGGGTTATCTTGTATCTTTATAAACTCCTTGATGAATGCATTTAGTTTCGGTTATTTGATGGCATCTAAACAAGTTGGTATGTTATTCTCTTTTGGTCATGCAGTATCTCTATGAAAATTTCATGAGGATCCCACTGGTTTTCGTACCTTTGCCAATTTATATTGACAAAAAGGGGGAGAATTAATGTGTAGTTCACACTACAAATACATATGGTTTATGGATCATTATGTAAGGGGGAGTGGTTTTCATATTGAGATGAAGTATTGACTAAGGGGGAGTGATACATATCACCATAGTATTGTTGTCAAAGTTGTGGTACAATTGGACTTTGATGTTGTATAATGATACTATGACACTGTATAACAATGATTGAGAGCAACTGTTTTCTCATTGTTATAGCTACGGATCTTCAACAACGATGATGCTGATTTGAAAACATTTGGAATCATTAGAGTACTTGGAAGTGATGAAGATTTCGAGTAATGTTGAAGAACCAAGGAGATTAAGCATTTGGATGAGAAGCAATAAAGTTTATATATTTTGTAATCCATATGTATTGATAGTTTTGTCACTAAAATTGACAAAGGGGGAGATTGTTAGAGCACTACTTGGTCGAACTCACAAGCGTTGCTATCCCAAGATTGTTTGTCAATGTTAGTGATCAAAACTATAAGTCTTGATTTCTAGTCTACTTATAATGTCTCGGACTAGGATAGATTGTGTAGTTGAGCATTAGACTTCACGGCGTTCATCAATTGAAGACGAAGAACTACTAAGGAGAGCTTGTGGAACTTCATCAACAAAAGGTATGTGGAGACTGAAACTCATCTATCACTTGGAAAGTCTATTTCTACTCTATCTCCTATATTGAGACAAAAGTCGTATTACTATAGTTTTCGATTATACACATTTGATATTTCGAGCTAAGTTTAACTCGCTTACATATTTCTCGAAATATGTGTTGATAAGCTTTCGCTTCAACCAAGTTCATCTTATATTCTTGACGAAAGTCAAAAGATGATCATGTGAAAATCGTCGAGTAACATCTAACATGGTTTGTGTGATACAATCATTTGTTGTAGACTTGGAATGTTTCGTTATGATTATTTCAATAACTTGAAAATTTCTTTGATGCTAATAGTGTGTGAAAACGGCCATTCTCATCCTCTAAGAATGTTTCAATGATTGAAATAGAGTTTAGAACACTTAACCAACATTGGATTATAAACATGTTGTGCACTCTTGCATATGTATGATCCATGTTCGGGAACCATAGTATGCATACCCGTATGCGTACCTGTTGGTTTGAGAAGTCCGGGAACCTAAGTGCGCGTACCCGTACGCATACTGGTGTAAGGTTTGTGACCGGAAATTTCTGCTGGGTTTAAAGGTATGCGTACCTGTTCGCATACTGGAGAAAACCAAACTTGGTCCGGCTATTTCAAATATGCGTACCCATTTGCATACTTGAATGGTTAAATTTCTAAAATCGGTTGTAACATGAACAAATACATTTACATAATAAGGAATGCATTCTTTGCAAACCGTGGCTATAATGTTCATGAATTGATTCGAGTGAATCAAACCGATTTAGATTCAATTGTGTTCTTGTATACTTCTATGAGAATATAGCAATTGAACAACTCTTTAACTAGTTTCATTTTAGTCATTTGAACTAGTTATGTTTAAGATGAATAAGGTTGATATGAGAGTGTTCATATAGCTAACCTCGGTTAACTACTGTTGAGCCAACATGGTGTACACGTTTAGGTACGGTTACATACACCTAAATGAGGGTACATTTCATTTGTGTATAACAAGCTAAGTTCGATCTAACGGTTGAAAGATATTAGCTTGTATCTAATCAGGTTTTCATCTAACGGTGAATATTGAATGCTTTGTTACCAAGGTAACTTAGATTGCAAACCCTGATTTGAAAACTATATAAAGGAGAACTCTAGTAACTGGGAAACCTAATCCCCACACCTCCTGTGTGATACTAGTTGCAACTAGAATCGATTCTCCTTTAACCTTAGGTTTTTCACGAAACCCTGTAGGTTAACGACTTAAAGACTTCATTGGGATTGTGAAGCCAGAACCAACTGTTAGAGCACTGCTCGGTCGAACTCGCAAGCGTTGCTATCTCAAGCTTGTTTGTCAAGTTTAGTTCCCAAAACTATAAGTCTTGATTTCTAGTCTACTTATAGCTAAGTCTCGGACTAGGATAGAAAGTGTAGTTGAGCTCTAGACTCCACGACGTTCATCATACAAAGAAGAAGAACTACTCAAGGAACTAATGGAACTTCATCGACTAAAAGGTATGTGGAGACTTCAACTTATCTATCACTCAAAAGTCTATCTACTCTATCTCCTATCTTGAGACAAAAGTCGTATTGCTATATAAACTTCGATTATACACATTTGCTATTTCGAGCCGAGTTTATCTCTCTTATCTATTTCTCGAAATATGTGTTGGTAAGATTTAGCTTTGGCCAAGTTCATCTTTACAAGTGACGAAAGTCATGTTGATTATTTCAATATCTTTAAAATCGCTTTGATGAAAAATAGTGTGTGAATAACCTCTATTTAACATACTCTAAGAATGTTTCAATGATTGAAATGAGAGTTTAGAATATATAACCTTTAATGGATATAAACATTGTATATGAACTCATACGTGTGTAAGTCCAAAATCCTTGAACCAAAGTATGCGTACTTTGCTGCTCAGGATACCCGGAACTAAAGTCCGCGTACTGCCGGAAGTTCACGTCCCGTGAATTTATGCTGGAGTTTGTGAACTGAAAACAAACTCAATCCGGGTACTTAAGTATGTGTACCGGTATGCATACTTGAGTGGGTTATTTTCTAAAAACGGTTTATCCGTGAACTTAAACTTATATAAACTAAGGAATGCATATTTGCAAACCGTGGCTATAAATTTCATGAATCGATTCGAGTGAATCAAAATCGTTTTTGCTTCGATTGTGTCTTGTATACTTTTATGAGATCTAAGCAATTGAACAACTCTCTAACTAGTTCTTTTGAGTCATTTGAACTAGTTATGGTGAAGATGAATATGGTTGATATGAAAGTGCTCATATGGCTAACCATTTGGTTAACTACTGTTGAACCAACTAGGTGTACACGTTTAGGTACGGTTACACAAACCTAAATGAACGTGCATTTCATTTTTGTATAACAAGCTAAGTTCGATATAACGGTTGAAAGATATTAGCTTGAATCTAATCAGGTTTTCATCTAACGGTGAATATTGAATGCTTTGTTACCAAGGTAACTTAGATAGCAAACCCTGATTTGGAGGCTATATAAAGGAGAACTCTAGCAACTGGGAAACCTAATCCCCAAACCTCCTATGTGATACTAGTTGTATAAGCTAGAGTTGATTCTCCTTTAACCTTAGTTTCTACCGAGACCCTGTAGGTTAACGACTTGAAGACTTCATTGGGATTGTGAAGCCAGACCCAACTATTTTCTCTGTTGTTGCGTGATCTGATCTTGTTGTTTCTATCGTGATTGAGTGCAATCCTAAGATTGGCTTGAGATTAATTTCTCCGATAGGAAAAATAGAAAAGTAGTCACAAACATCTTCGTCTTATCGTTTGTGATTCCGCAATATCTTGTTTCGCTAGTCGATTAAGATTATTGTGAGGTGATTGATAATTCTAGGCTGTTCTTCGGGAATATAGTCCAAGTTATCGATTGGTTCCTGTACACCTTGGTTTACCAAAAGACAGAACAAAACTTATAGGTATTTATTGGAGACATATTTATCTATTCTTGTAGACTTTTCTGTGTGATACAGATTTTTTTATTAAAGTCTTCGACTTTGGGTCGTAGCAACTCTTAATTGTGGGTGAGATCAGCTAAGGGAATCAAGTGCGTAGTATCCTGCTGGGATCAGAGACGTAAGGAGCGCAACTGTACCTTGGATCAGTGTGAGATTGATTGGGGTTTAACTACAGTCCAAACCAAAGTTAGTTTGTAGTAGGCTAGTGTCTGTAGCGGCTTAATACAGTGTGTGTTCAATCTGGACTAGGTCCCGGGGTTTTTCTGCATTTGCGGTTTCCTCGTTAACAAAATTTCTGGTGTCTGTGTTATTTCTTTTCTACATTATATTTTGTTATATAATTGAAATATCACAGGTTGTGCATTGAATCGATCAATTGGTAAATCCAACCTTTGGTTGTTGATTGAAATTGATTGATACTTGAACATTGGTTTTTGGTACCGTTCAAGTTAATTTCTCTTGTATTCAATTAGACTCGCAGATTTCTATTTGCTTGAGTAAGTATTGAATCGAGAAATTGAGATATAACTCCTTGATATACTTTTTATTAATATTGAGTTTGACTTTCTAGTTGATTCTCTTAAAAGTATATTGGAGTTAGTCCATATAGATTGCTAAGCGAATTATTGGGTGAGGTTGTTGTACCCCCACTTTTTCACCAACTATTTTCTATGTAGTTGCGTGTTCTGATCTTGCTTTGTTCTATCGTATTGAGTACTATCTTCTCTAAGATTTTCTCGAGATTTAATCTTCGATAGGCAAGATAAAAAGTAGTCACAAACATCTTCGTCTCATCGTTTGTGATTCCACAATATCTTGTTTCGTTACCATACGATTAAGATTATTGTGAGGTGATTGATAATACTAGGCTGTTCTTCGGGAATATAAGTCCGGTTTATCAATTGGTTACTGTGCACCTTGATTTATCGAAAGACGGAACAAAACTTGTAGGTATTTCCGTGGGAGATAGATTTATCTATTCCAATAGACTTTTCTGTGTGAGACAGATTTGTTTATCAAGTCTTCGACTTTGGGTCGTAACAAATCTTGGTTATGGGTGGGATCAGCTAAGCGAATCAAGTGCGTAGAATCCTACTGGGGTTCAGAGACGTAAGGAGCGCAACTGTACCTTGATCAGTGTGAGATTGATTAGGGCTCAACTACATCCAGTCCGAAGTTAATTGGTAGTAGGCTAGTGTCTTTAGCGTCTTAATACAGTGTGGTGTTTCAAAGATGGACAAGGTCCCGAGGTTTTTCTATATTTGCGGTTTCCTCGTTAACAAAATTCTGGTGTCTGTGTTATTTCTTTTCCGCATTATATTTTATTATATAATCGAAATATCAAAGGTTGTGCGTTGAATCGATCAATTGGTTAATCCAACCTTTCGTTGTTGATTGAAATTGATTGATCCTTTAACATTGGTCTTTGGTACCGTTCAAGTTATTTATTTTATATTCAATCGGGCTCGCAAATTCCTATTTGATGATTGCGGATTGAATTGAGAAATAGAGACATAAAATTCTTTGATATACTTTTCTCTAGATTGAGTCTGACTGTCCAGTTGATTCTCTTGAAAGTATATTGGAGTTTGTCTATTCAGATTGTCGAACGAAATATTGGGTGTGGTTGTTGTACCCCCGCTTTTTCAATAAGCGTTATACTTCGTATTCTAATTCCTTAATACTATGATCATACTATTATGATCATGTCACATCACTAGAGTAATATACAATATGTACAATATATACAGCTTAACAATTATGTTTTCAATATAGCATGACTTGAAAGATACGTTAGGAATGAAACAGTTCAAGTAAATATTACTAACTTAAAGTGGAAGGATGATGTCGTCGTTGCAGTTCGTTACTTCTTCACATTCTTCAGGTCTTCGGAGTAATACTTGTATGTCTCAACATTCCTAGACTTTCTAGTCTAACCTAAACGAATTTGACTCTAGTATTTAATCAAGCGACTCTAGATGAGTTTTGATACTAAAATATGACAACCAAACTTGACATACCAACGCTTGGTGAGTTCAATCGAGCTATGCTGTAACAATCTCCCCCTTTTTAAATTTTAGTGACAAAACTCTTTACATATGGAGCTAAACGAATTACAAAATAACTCATTCTTCATACGCTTGATTCCAAGTTTCAAAAAAACAATAACCTGCATATATTCAATCAATAAATGTTGTTGTTTACATTTGAATAACAAAAGCTTTCACTCCCCCTAAAGGTAAGCTAGGTAAATATTCAATCTGAACATCTTTGTTATTCCCCTTTTGTAGTAAGAATTATTATACATCAATATGGTATGTTTCCCCCCCTTAGTTAATGCTCTACTCTTTCGTTAGATATAACGTTTAAGCACAATTGTCCTTTCCTTAGTGATTAAAAATCACTTGTTTACTCCATATATTTCTCCCTCTTTTTGTCACAAAATGACAAAGGTTCGTTCAAATAAAGGACAAACCGAAAGGATCTTACAAATCTAAAAGACTTGCAAACAACCTATAAGAGTTAAGCACGAAGGTTTCACATACCACTTTAGATAACCAATATTAAAACTGAAACTACAAAGTAATTTAGTTTCAATATGTTATCAAGGAAACAATTGCCCGAAGCAATTTTCCCTAATAGTCTAACAAATTGACTAAGAAACTTAATTCCTTGTTAGACCGATTGTATATGCACAATCACTTATTTCGAAAAAACCAAAATAAAGATCAGAATTAACTTTATTTCTCTCATCAGGATCTATTTATTCAGACAATAACTTAAACCTTTCCCTTTAGACAAGACAAACACTAGGTTAGTTAACTAGTTTTTCTTGTCAAGGAATTCGATTAGACTTGAATAATCGAATCTTCCAATTTGATAAGTCTAACTAAGATCATAATTAACTTAGTTTCTCTTATCCAGAATCAATTGGACTAAACAAATGATCTCGTATTTTGTTAAGCCCTAAACAATACATACAAACCAAAATAAATTGACTTGCATAATTATTTTCTTAACCGGGAGCAATTGAAACAAACATACACATTATAGCACCGCAATTGCACCGAATTTCGTTAAGCAAAAACACTTGATACCCAATAATAAAGGAGATACCAAACAATAAGCCAAGTAAATTTACACAGTTTTTCTTAACCGTAAACAATTGAATCACAAACACATCCATACACAACATAATGGAACATATCAATTGTATCGAAATTTTGTTACACAAAAGAAAAATATATGCAATATAAACAGGCTTTTCTTAAATAGGAAAACGATTAACTAACAAATTCGTTACCTTAATTTCCGCAGCCACTCTCCCCAGAAAGATATATCATTAAGCGCAAGTTCAAATAAGAACTCTCCCCCAATGTGTTGTCATCCTCTCGCAAGAATAAAAGAACAACAACAAAAGCAACCTTTACCAGAGAAAGGTTGAAACGGTTTAACTAATGCGTGCTAATAGCAAAAGTTGAAAACCCGAAACACATATGTTATGCTAAACACAACTCATGTAAACACAAATTGATTCAACATATTGTGACTTTTCACATATGAGTTTCAATCGGAACACCTTATGATTGAAACTCATGTTATCCTTTAATAAAGCCTACCAACATGGGCTATAACTTAATCCCGCTAAATCAAAAAGCCACACAAATCATAAGGGTTACATTCATATGAGATCGAATATTAAGGTTAATAAAAACCGAAATCAGACATCTCATAAACCGAATACTCATAGAAAAAATATAAACATTCATTCACAGGCTATGTAACCAGTAACTATCACACAAAAATTATAAAATAATAATTTTATTCATTAATAATAATGATAGTTTTATTCAAAATAGACCTTATACAATTCTTGAAGTAAATCGAAACATTGATGTCTATTTTCTGGATCAAGTATTACAACATATAACTTAATCCCTAGTGGTGCTCTGATTGTTCACTGAGGTTTCTTCAGTGTTCAAACTCTCGAAGCTTGTCTCGAGAGACTTCTCTGCAACCACTTCTTGTTTTTCAATCTTTTCAACTTGAGCCTTCATGTTTGCAAGATCAACTTTTGTTTCTTCAATCCTATCCTTTAGCTAATCTTGATTTCAAGCCGTTATTATGAGATTGGTTCTTAGTTCTTCAAAACCATGGATATAGTTTACCATACTATCAGAAGGTGTCCACTGTGTTTCTTTTGGATCTTGAAGGTTGTAAGCCAACAGACATGACTCATCTTGGGATCCAGTAGAACTATCAGATTCATAATCAAACATGATTTTTTAATATGATCTTCTTCTTCCTTTCTGTATTGATTCCTTGACAATCCTTAACTCTTTGAGCTTCCTCCTTATTTACCTTTGTAATACTGCGAGTTATTGGAGGCATGCTTAAGGATTTAAATAATAATTAATTAGGGTTTCTCAATACAGGCAAAAGAAAGTTTCTCTTAAGAAGAGACAACTTTCGAACCGAAAAATCAGGGAATTTTCGAAAATATATCAAGAATATATTTTATTTCTTGTGTCCGAAATTCTCATGCTGGAAGATTCATTAAAATTCGAAAAATTATAATAAAATCTAATTATGGAAGATCATGATAAACATGAACAACAATTTTTTTAGACAAAATGGATTCACAGATTATCCAAAAATTGTCATCGATTTTTCTTATACAAATACAAAAATATGTGCTCTCGTTTTATGTGCTTCCTTATGAGCACGAGCTTGGATGAGGGTGCACATTCTCCATACAACTAGGTTGTATCGAAGTATTCCTTATTATGCTTACAACGAGTATCAGAAACAGAGTTCATGTTTCTCTTTGAAGGTTTCTGCCCAAAGTATTTTCTCCAAGAAGGTGATCCTTCCTTGATCTAAAGGCATAATCATAAGGAGAAACTGTACTGATGTGAGAATTTCCAGAGATAGATAGATCTCTCTTAATTATATTAATGAGATTTTCATATGATTTTCTCATTCAAAGGATTTCCTTATTATGCACATCAGCTTGATCATCGGAAATAATTATTGGAAATCTTCCTTGATTGTTTCTTTCGGCAGAAATTATTTCCTTCCCTTTCTTCTGGAAAAGTTCAGTAGGTGAACTATCTTTATGTAAACAGATAAAATTTCGACATGAGTGAGGTGAAACCTTTTTCCAAAAGTGATTATCAACTCTTTCATCTGATTTTTTTTTAGTTGATTTTATCGGGTTGGGGTATATTCTGTCTTTCTACTGAGGATGATCTTTCAGTTTTTTAAGACAAGATACTTCTTTTAATACTTTTACAATGGTATTTTGAAGAAGTTTAAGTTTCCTGTCAAGTGACTGAAAGTTATATTCCTTAATATCTTTCTCACGGAATCGGTTCAAAGTTTCGTTTGATCACCAGTAGTTGTAGAAGATGGTTTTTCATTCTCTTTTGACTTGATGTAGTTAGGAAGACTACCATCATCATGATCTGTTTCAGACGTGATCAAAAAAGTTTTGTTATCACAATATGTAAAAGTCGAACAAGGACTTTTGGTTTCCTCATCATAAGAAATTATAACAGAATCATTAGTCAGAGTCATAGGATGAGCCTCTTGTTCTTGAGTAAGAGATTTACCAAGAGCTTCTACTTTGAGAGTGAGATCCGTATTCTCTTTGGCTAGAATATTTAGTTGAATGTCATTTTCTATGATCTCTTGCTTAAGAACATTAGATTATGTCTTTCATATTAGAATCCTTGTAGACAGAGATCTTACAGGCTTTAGGAATTTCACCAACTCTTTATTAGCATATTCTTTTCCATCAGAGATCGACTCAAATGTACTTTTAATTTTCGTAACTCCTGGTCATGAGTTAACGAAGTAATAACATCTTCAACTTTTGAGTATTCGCAATCTTACATAACGTTAACTAAATCACTCATTAGATTCAATTCTTATAGGTTGGGTCGCACCAAACACACATTGTTAGATATTTTTGTGTTTACCTGCTCTGATACCAATTGAAAAGACGAGGGTACCCAAATACACCACAATTTTTTTGTTTCAACCTATAAGTCCTCTACCTAATGGGATCGTCAAGACAATACGAAATTTCGGTTCACACTTCGTATGATTGTCTATGGATACGAGATCGAGAATATACAACAACAAGATAACTTGTGTGATTGACTATGGATACAAGATCGAGATAATACTACAACAAAGTGTGTTACTTGATAATATGTTCGGTAATAACTAAACTCTATAGGATCACTATCAAGTAATGTGGAGTTAACATATATGTGTATTTTACTTTATTATAATATAAACAATTATAATGCGGAAATCAAAGTAAAAGACACAACAAGATTTTGTTAACGAGGAAACCGCAAATGCAGAAAAACCCCGGGACCTAGTCAAGTTTTGAGTACTCTCAGAATTAAGCCGATATACAAAATCTAATACCAACTCCGTACAGTTGATACCAAGCAGACTACCCCTAGCTACTTAGTTCCCTCAGTATCCCTGCGCCTTCGACTTCTAGAGTCACGCACATGAATAGAAAGTCCTTTGGATCGTATTCCAAACAGCAAAGGAAGAATCTGTTTGGTAACCATTTTAAGCAATCTTGCTACAAGATTTAAATGAGTCGTTGACAAAGGCTTTTCCGTTTAATCTAATAAACTCCTTTGTCTGGTTAGATTAATCTAACTTTAACTACCGAGATAGTCAAGTATAGATTCACACTCAATCAATATAATTTTAAAAGAGAAATATAGAGAATGCCGATCTCATACAACTAATCAATCGAATAAATACGATTCTAGTTGGATCCCAGCCAATCAAGGTTTGTGCACATAATTCACAAGATACGAAAACTAATAAGAAATATTTTTCGTCTTCAAATCTTCTTTAATCTTCAATAACCTGCACAACACCACTTGAATCTCTTATGATCAATCACGCACAGAACGGAGTCTGTTAACAATGGATTATCACAAGATGTCTTTAGATCTAACAATAGTTCTAAAGATCTCGTCGATACTTTAGTCTAGTTTGCGTGAATCTTATATAAGAAGAGAAGATTCTCAAGCATAAACAAACTAGGTGCAATCAAAGTTTCAACAACCATTAATCAATCAAATCAATCGAAAACTAATAGCACTGCAATTATCTAGTTTCCCAACAACGGTACTCGTGGATCTTCTTGATACCACATAAGTCTTTATACGAGCGGTCATAAGAGATTTCACCTAATTAGGATACTTTCCTCTCCGAATAGACGACTCCACGAGAAACAATAAGAAATGAAGTTTGCATGGCTCTTAGGATAGTTTGCTATAAATGCAAACTTAGGTATTTATAGACCAAGGATGTTTGGACACCAAGGAATTTCCAAAACCGAAGATATTCTCAAGATATACAATGAATGGCAAAATTCGGTTTTCCTAATTCCAATATAAATGCTTGTCCAAAATTTCCGAAATATCTCAATAGAAAATCTCAAATTACTAAATGCACATTACTAATTTTTATTCTCTAGAAATATGCATTAATTGCTGGTAATTAAAGCATATAAAACCAAAAACCTTAATGAAAAGATTCTTAATGTTGCAGTAAATCATAGAGAAGAAGACAAAGAGACAGAGGAGGAGAGTGATTTCTTATTGATTATGAGTAACCCTATTACATAGCTATAGTATCCTTTATATACATACACAGGGAAATCCTATGTATCAACTTGGGCCGCACATCTATGGGTCGTAGGCCTACAACACTCCCCTTGTGCGGTCCAATAGAACTTCCTATGCAGTGCTTCACATATAGTACTTCGAATGTAGTTCTTCAAATGTCGTCCTCTCCTTGATGACTCGTGCCAAAATCAGTTGCCTCATTAAAACTTTGAAAAGAAAAACCCAGTGGGAAATATCTTGGTGCAGCTATTCACATGTGGTACTTCACATGTTGTCTCTTATTTTACATGTAGTTCATCACATGAAATACGATCTTCAAAGATCGTCGAGTCTAAGTTAACTGTCTCGTTAAAAACTTCATCAGGCTAACCAAGAGGGATAAAACCTGAACTAAAGAAAAAAAGTACAATATTAAGTAAACTTAGAATATAGTCGGATGCGTATGCGTTGCCTCATTAAAACCTTGACAAGGAAAACCCAGTGGGATAAAACCTTGACGAAGGAAAAAGAGTACAACGTGACAGATGCAAGTAAATGTGATCTGTTGCAGATGATCACTTTGCTTTGTTGATGTTGACTAGTTGCTTCACAACTCTTATGGCAGAAAATCCTCATGGTAAAGACAATAGCCTTAGCTGGGAAATTACATTCCCGGTGTTTGTTGTTTCCTCATTAAAAACCGTGCCGAGTAACAAAACCATGTGGGAAAAAGCAACCTCGGTGAAGGAAAATAGTGCAACACACCATTAGATGCTCCCCCTGATGTCAAACAATTTTCATTAGTTCTAATGCAGTCAAAAAGAGTTTTTCACACTTTACTTTGGTGACTTGAATGTTTATAGGACCCTTTTGTTGGTTCTGGAAGTTACGTTGCTTAACATACTATCACGTTTCATTTCTTTGATTCAGATATTTTCAGTAATATCAACGCGATCTTTATGTCTTCAACGTTCAACATACTTGATATTTTTAGTGTTGTCTCACTAAAAACCTTGTCAAGTAACAAAACCCTTTGGGAAAAACTATTCTCGATAGAAGGGATAAAGAGTACAACACATCTTCAATTTCGAAGTAAAATATGTCGACATCATATCCTTGGATCCTCCCCCTGATGTCGGCATCTCTCCCTGATTACTTTCAGAGTTGTTCCAGACAGTTCCTTTAGTCATGTACTTTTCGAAATTGAATATCGGTAGTGACTTAGAAAATAGTCTACCATATCTCCCCCTGATTACTTTCGTTGGAGAAGAGATTATTGTTCCTTCATAATCAACAACTTTTAGATTTCACTTTCATTAGCATTCCTTTTTATGTCTTTGCAGGGATAAAACAAATTTATGTCAATGGTTACTTTTAAGTACGTGATTACATTCACTATACCATTCCAATGACGTTGCGTTGACGCTGAGTTATATCTAGCTAACAAGTTCCCTGAGGATATAAAATTTGATTGAGTACATTATTATACTAAGTACAACAATGCGTCTATTGTACTTAGATATGGGAATTTCATCTCCTAACACATCTTTGTCATCTTCCTTTAGAAGAAATGGTCACGTACTTACATTTGAACCTCGACTAATCATGGGAGTGCTATTAGGATGCATTTGTTTGTTAAATTTCCTGACAACTTTAGACATATGCAAACTGGTGGAATAATATACCACAAGCTCAGTATTCGGTCGAGCTTTCCCCAGATTTTTCATCTCAAATTCGGATTTCAAATAGCTTTTAAGGTTTCTTATTACATCAAGAATACCCATTATGTCTGTACCATCAACTTCGATAGCTACAATTTAAAATCAGGAACTTTCTTGTGAATACGCAAGGACAAATAACTTACTTGTCTATCCCCTCCAAATCAAATAGTCACTTAGACGGGTATACCACATCCGCCTGATTGCTTCAATCTATAAGTGAGCGTTCTATCTAACTGTAAACGCACTCTGTGGTTTAGAGTCACTTGATTTGGGAAACAAAAGGCTATCAAGTACTTTTGTAAATATCCGTTATCTCTTGATTCTTTCAGAGATACGTAACAACAACATACATATGCTGCATTTCAAGTCCTTTTGAAATTACCAAGCTAACTTAGTAGCGGAACACTATAAAGTTGATTACAAGAGAACAATTCCAGGGCTTTGTGATAAACCTCACGCCACAAGGAGAGTCTATATACTTTAAGACTGCTTTCTTCTCATTATACTTTGTGACAAATTAATCGTGTATGTCCAATAGGCTTTACACTTGGTTGGTTAGCACTACCACGCCAAATACCTGTGAAAAGACGAGGGTACCCAAATATACCTCAATCTAAAACTTTTCCACTTATAAGTCCTTTCTCCGAAAGTGATTGTCTATGGACTGAGTCGAGACAATACAACTAATCGGTTCACACTTCGTGTGATCGTCTATGGATACGAGATCGAGACAATACGACAAAAAGATAACTTGTGTGATTGACTATGGATACAAGATCGAGACAATACAACAACGAAGTATGTTTACTTGATAATAAGTTCGGACTTAACCAAACACAATAGGATTGCTATCAAGTAAATAGGAATTAACGTTTGTGTATTTTACTTCTAATTATAATAAAACAATTATAATTGCGGAAATAGAAAAGTAAAAGACACAGCAATATTTTGTTAACGAGGAAACCGCAAATGAAGAAAAACCCCGGGACCTTGTCCAGAATTGAATACTCTCTGGATTAAGCCGCTATACAAAATCTAAACCAACTTCGTATAGTTGAGACCAAGCAACTAAACCTATAGTTCACCTAGTTCCGTCTGTATCCCTGCGCTTCCAACTTGTAATAAGTCACGCACTTGTAACAATTCCTTTGGTTCGTATTCCAAACAGTAAAGGAACAACAAATCTGTTCGGTAACAACTCTTTTCAATCAAGTGATATGAGTTTGACAAAAGGATCTTCCGTTTATCCCAATAAACTCCTTTGTCAGGTTCTTAGATATATCCAATAACAACTACCAAAGTAATTGTCAAGATTTTGCAATCAATACTTCGAATCACAAAGAACCGTATTGATGCTGATCTACTCAACTAATCAATCTAGATTATCACAAAGATAACCCGATTATAGTTGGATCCCCAGCCAATCAAGTTTTGTGCACACCAAAGATTATGAACCCAAATCAGAAATCTTCTTCGTCTTCAAATCTTCTTATATCTTCAATAAACACCTGCACACAATCAACTTGAATCTCTTGTGATCAATCACACACAAAACGGAGTCTGTTAATAATGGATTATCACAAGACATCTATAGATCTACAAACAAACTAAAGATCCCCGTCGAAACTTCGATCTAGTTTGAGTGAATCTTATATCAGAAGAGAAGATTCTCAAGAATAAATAAACTAGGTGCAATCAAAATTCAACAACCGTTAGTCAATCAAATCAATCGAAAACTAATAATAAACTGCAATTATCTAGTTTCCCACCAACGGTACTCGTAGAGCTTCCCAATCCCAAATAAGTCTTTTAAAACGAGCGGTCGTAAGAGATTTCGCCTAATTATGGTACTTTCCTCTCGGAATAGACGGCTCCACTAGTAACAACACAACTAGGTACTTTTGCTGGATCTGAGGATTAGTTTGCTCGAAATGCAAACTTCAATATTTATAGACCAAAGAAGTTTGGACAGCAAGGAATTTCCAAAACCGAATATTCTCAAAGATATGCAATAAGGGCAAAAACGGTTTTCATAATTCCTGGAAATGCTCTGTCCAAATATTGACCGAAATCTCAGTAGAAAATCTCCAACTAGTAAATGCACATTACTAATTTTTATTTTTTAAAGATATGCATTTTAATTGATGGAAATTAAAAGCATATAAAACTAAAAACCTTAATTAAAAGATTCTCAATTTATTTCGATCCGGGATTCTCCCTTAGCTATTAAGGAATATCTTTGAACAATAAAAGATAAGAGTTACTGCACATGTTCAAAGTATGTCGACATCTTTACTTTGTAAATCCTTTTTCATATTTACAATCTTGGAACCGATTTGCCACACTTCAAAACAAGTTTAGAATTGGTTCATCTGACTTCCAAGAACTATGTGATTGCTTATCCTATCAATCACCAATCATGGGTTTAAACGGTTCTACCAAAACAAGTTTCGGTTCTACCTCCATGTGGGTACTAGGATCGGTCACACTAGCTTTCCAAAAATTGGTTGACTAGGTACTAGGATCGGTTACCACATATATATGGTATCTAACTTGTATTCGGCTACACAAGTCATAGGATCGGTTACCAATCTCTAAGATTTTGTTGCACCTCTTACAAGGATCGATTCCCCTACTTGTGATCGGTTGCACCTCTTACTAGGATTGGTTCCCCAATGTCTAGAGTTAGTCATACCAATTACAGTAAATCGATCATACCATCTCAGGTGATTACTTAAGATCGGTTTCACTAATAAAAGTCATACCAATACAAAAGTCAGGCCTTGTGAATAGTTTTACCAAGATACATAAACAAGTTATGAGCGGTTATACTAAACACACATATTGGTAATCCAAAGATTTTCAATGAATAACAATACCAATAAGCCTAGCGATTTCCCTTTCGATTCATAACACAAGTTTATGAATTGTACTTCCTTTAAACGAATGTAAAAAAATTGTTTCGTAGGACGAAATCTTCACCCATACCCATACATAATCACAATAGCATTCATACGATTATGTCGATGTCTTATATACGAAGTTCAAAAGATAGACGTTATACTTCGTATTGTAATTCCTTAATACTATGTCTAACTAGAGTATAATCATTCACAGCTTCGCAGTTATGTTTTCAATATACACGACTTGAAAGATACGTTAGGAATGAAACAGTTCAAGTCAAATATTACTAACCTCAAGTGGAAGGATGATGTTGTCGTTGTAGCTCTTTACTTCTTCACATTCTTCAAGTCTTCACGTAATACTTGTAAGTCTCATATCCTAGTAACTTTCTAGCTAACCTATAAGAAGTTGACTCTAGTAAATAATCAAGAGACTCTTTAAATAAGTTTTGATTCACTAAAATATGACAACCAAACTTGACATACCAACGCTTGGTGGGTTCAACCGAGCTATGCTCTAACAACCTGTATATTTGTCAAAGAACCAAGTTCTACCTAGATTGTATAGGCAAAATATGCTCTTCATTGACATTAAGCAACAAGGAACTTGGTTCGATCTCATCTTGCTCTATTTCCTTAAGCAAGTTTATATGAAATTAATCATCAATATGCTCGCATGATCTTTCCATTTACTCGTGCGCATTCTCATAATCTACTTGGGATGTCATTGTTTTCTGGAATCATTAAACTTCGGAGCGTCCTCCAGTTTGATTCATGGAAATATTCCGAGACAATCTTATGAGATGATTTCTGATGATATAAATAAGTTGTTCCTTCCTCACCTACTTACTTTCTAGGTGAGGATTGATCGAACCAAGCGGTCTCTCCAACTTCCTTTATGGAGCCACAGCCTCAACCACACTTCCACTAAGTGTAGTTGCAACACCTTAGTCTATGGTGTAAATCCTTTATTGAGGATTTGTAACCTTGCGGGTAGGTTTGCAGCTGGTATGTGTGATCTCATCACTTTAGCGACATCAGTGTACATTCTGAAAATCGATTATTTTTTGTCACTTCACATTTACATTTGTGGAGTACAAGAATCAATATGAGGCACTGTGGGAACACACCACGACAATTCCTGTCGTTCCCTTAGAAAATACTTTTTCTTATCCCCTCTAACGACGGGAAGAATGTCTCATAAAAGTTTTAAAATGCGTATAATTCTTGGGAACTCATTTCCAACATAACTACTTAACAGTTTTGAAGACCCATCATAGTACGATGTGGAGTCGTAATGGCACATATATAGTGCAACCAAAAATGCGTGAGAACACGAATGTCAGGCTTAAATCCAATTACCAACTGGTACGCAGAAAAGGTTGACTAAATTTGGGTTCTAAAACTAATTCAGTAAAGATGCATGTAATATTGCATATCCCCAAAGCAATAAAAGGTAGGTTGGTATGCATAACCTATTCCTTAGACACCAACTGTAACCTTAGACACTAACAACACTTTATTCTTTGAAAAATGAGTTATTTACCATTTGCATCTAAGTAAAACAGGATGGTCTCAATCATGATTTACTAAAGAAAGACTTTGTAAGATGAGTGACGTGCTTTCTTACTCTAAAGCATAACGGGGAGAGGCAGTGCAAATCTAGTAATTTTAGAAATCACTGATTGTGATAGATGTGGTAACTTCGCATTCTATTAGTTCATATTCTTGTACACTCAAATGAAGTGATGTATGTATGAGTCCTTTCAAAACGATCATCATGTTACAACCAAAGTGGCTTTATGGTTATTCCAAAGTCTGTATGAGTCAATACCCAATATTTCATTTTCGAGGTCAATATGGATTCAATAATCCAAATACTAGTGATTTACATTTCACCAAATTGACTCATAAATTTCTCTAAGAATATGCTTCCTTCCACATTCATTAAATATTATAAAAGATGTAATCAATTACATTCTCATCACTGTGAGTTTCCATATGATATCCACTTGTATGGGTTTCTTTGGAATTTAACAAGGTGTGATTAGCTCTCGGTATATATAGAGCTTTTGTGACGTCTTTGTTCTATCTTGAAAACTAATTTTGAGCAGTGATTCGCTCGATGATCCAATCATCGTAGTCACATTATAAGGAATTAGTTTGACAACTAGTGTGTATTCCTTAAATTAGTGGGAGAAAAACCACTATCAGTTAGACATTGAGTCTTAAGAAATTTAATAAGTGGTGTGGCCTTATTACGTAACAAAAGTCGAATTCAACTCAAGTACTTTAAAGTGAATATATGTTATGTTTCATCCAGATATATCTCAAGTGCTTTAGAGAATTTATGTCTCGTGGGAATGATGTACTTTTCATTCCATAAGCGCTGACATTGGATGTTGTTCAATTAAATAGTCAATTGGCCAAACAAAGTTCCTCTTGTCTATAAAGTTGATGTCTAAAGCATGACCTCCTCTAGAAAAAGGTTGCTACTATGATACACACATTACATTGTATATACCGACACCTATGACCAGGTGCATTTCCAACTCTTTCATTTATAATGGGAGCTAGAATTACATTTTAGCTGATCCCATGTTCGGTTGATACTTTTGTATTGGTGTTATTACTACCGAAGACAAAAGTACATCTTTGTCTCATGATACATATGTCCCTCTGCACATATTTCACTATGCCAGCAAGTGGATTACTTCTCGCGGAACATTCAAATTTGGGGAAAAATATCAAGTATCCAATAATGGTGCTCAAATACTTATAAGCCCCAAATGAATACATTGGAATTGAGTTGGTACAACCAATTGAAAAAAAAAACATCATTTAACTATAGCCAATAACATATTCAAGGGAACAAAATAACAATAAAACCAAAATTCTTAATGGTCGAGATCAACAATCATAATTTAAATTGACCGTTTATTTGGTATGGACTTATCTTTGAAAAAAGGAAAAAAAAACTAGGCATGTTCTAAAAAAAAGAACAAATAAATAATCCTAAAAGGTATTGAATGTACAAACGCACATTAGTTACATACCTCAAACTTTGGTTCCCATTGCATATACACAAAACCGGAATAAACTTGATTGCGCACGGCCCAAAACCGGGTTAGAATCAGAACAGGACACAGTCACACCGGCTAGAACCGGTTCGAGTTGGATCAGGTGAACTGGTTCGAGTTGGATCAGGTGAACCGGTTCGAGTTGGATCATATTCTCCTCGGAACAGCGGATAAGTTTTCCCAACCGACATTTACTGGAGACCACGGAAACATGAACAGAAGCCTTCACGGCTGTTTTAAACACGAACAGAAGCCTTCACGGCTGTTTTCACCCACGAATTAATGCATGATCAGATCCATTTTCAACACAAATTTAATAATCCCAATCAAATTGGATATGCAAACACAAATTTAATAATACCAATCAAATTGGGTATGCAAAAATCAAAAACAAGAGGGAAAAAAAGAGGAGAAAATTGATCCAACTTAGCTGATTTGGTTTCATCGATTTCAACATTAGCTTGACGATCCAATCTAACTCTGCGGTATAGCTTCATGCATGATAACGTGTTGCAGTAAATCATAGAGAATAAGACAAAGAGACAGAGGAGGAGAGTGATTTCTTATTGATTATGAGTAACCCTATTACATAGCTATAGTATCCTTTATATACATACACAGGGAAACCCTATGTATTAACTTGGGCCTCACATCTATGGGCCGTAGGCCTACAACACTTAATTTATTTTGGCACAGGATCACCTTGAGTACTAAGGAATATCTTTGAACAATAAATTATAAGAGTTACTGCTCGTGTTCAAAGTATGTTGACATATTTTCACTGCAAATCCTTATTTCATATTTACATGGATTTGCATTCTTTGAATCGGTTATACCACACTTCCAAATAAGTTTAGAATTGGTTTGCCTGTATTCCAAGACTACTATGTGATTGATCTAATACCAAATCACATACATGGGTTCAATCGGTTCTACCAATCACTAGGATCGGTTATACCTAAATATGAAAACACTTGTGATCGGTCACACCAGTCATTAGGGTTACACCAGTTACAAGGATCAGTTCCATCTACACATGGTATTACTTCTGATCGGTCACACCAGTTACCAGGACTGGTTACACCAATTACAAGGATTGGTCACACACACTCATGATCGGTCACACCAATTACTAGGATCGGTCACACCAATTATAAGGATCGATCATACCATCACATGGTGATTACTTAGGATCAGTTACATAAATTAAAAAAACCGGTCATACCAAATCATAAGTCAGGCATTATGATTAGTTATACCAAGATACATAACCAAAGTTAAGATCAGTTCTACCATCTCACACATATTGGTCATCCAAAGATTTGCAATGAATAGCCGGACCAATAAGCCTAAAGATTTCCCTTTCGATTCACGAAACAATTTCATGAATGTACTTCCTTTAAACAAATGTAAAACATTGTTTCCTAGGATGAAATCTTCACCATAACCTATTCAAATAATCATAACAATATACACAAGAATATGTCGATGTCATATCTACGAAGTTCAAAAGATAAGCGTTATACTTCGTAGTCTAATTCCTTAATACTATGATCATACTATTATGATCATGTCATATCACTAGAGTAATATATAACATGTACAGTATATACAGCTTTGCAGTTATGTTTTCAATATAGCACGACTTGAAAGATACGTTAGGAATGAAACAGTTCAAGCCAATATTACTAACCTCAAGTGGAAGGATGATGTCGTCATTGTAGTTCGTTACATCTTCACATTCTTCAGGTCTTCAGAGTAATACTTGTATGTCTCAACATTCCTAGACTTTCTAGTCTAACCTAAACGAAGTTGACTCTAGTATTTAATCAAGCGACTCTAGATGATTTTTGATACTAAAATATGACAACCAAACTTGACATACCAACTCTTGGTGAGTTCAACCGAGCTATGCTCTAACAAGCTCATTCTATTAATCTTCAGAAGCATCATCCTCTTGACTCCATTTCCACCTCAAATTACAGCAAACCCACCTAACAATTCTTTTTCATCTTTCGGATTGCAGCTCAGGAAACCCTAATCTTCTTCTCCATCCCATATGCAATACGAATAAGTGGATCAACACAATAAGTACCAAACTCTAATGATAATTGAAATAAAACCCAAATCTACATTTAAATTTTCCAAAATAGGAATTAAAATCCAACCAATAAGGATTTGAACTATATATCATCCTACATTTCCTTTTCCTTCATGAGTTGCAGTTAGCCATTGTGGATGAATTTTAATTTTATTCATATTATCTAAATTCATTTTTTACAATCACCGCCACCAACACTCCAGTCTTAACTAAGGTGATTGCATTTAACATGCATTAAACTAAGATGATTACACCCCGACCATGACCGCACCTTGAATCTGAACATAAACATGGAAAAACACTACAAAACTACTGATTATGAATAAAAGCATTAGAATGTGATCCCCCCTTCTCTGATCAGACGTATCAAAATTTACCTCGTTTGCTCACCGAGCTACTGGAGTAACTAATTGTAAGCACAATTATGATATCAGTAGGTAGCAAAGAAATGAAAATTTACCTGTTGCAAGGGAGCTAGAGCATCTTGTTGTGTAATTAAAGAGGGCATTCCTGAAAGTCATATTTAACCTACATGGGTTTTAAAAACAACAAAGTTCCCACAATGGAAGCAAACTCTCACTTGGAAATGCACAAATACCTCTAGTGTGTCTTGTGGTAGCCAACTTAATTGGGAAACAGTTAGAAAAACTAATGGTGGTGTTTGCATTTATATTTTCAAAATAGTGTGGCTGGTCCTAATCACCTCGAACCACTGCTTTGCACAACAGAAGTGACTTATCGAGGTTTTACATTTTATGCATATAGATGCACAAAAATCAAAGAGTTTAACTTGACACACTATTTATCATCCTACAACTATATTAGATTATGGATGAATCCAGAAAGATTAACAGCTTTATGTACCACGCATACAACTTTCTCTAAGTAGAGTCATCCCCTATTTGTTTGCGTGATATTTCATTTCACCAAGTTACATAAAAAAATAATTATAAGATTAGGTAAACACTGAAAAACCTGACTGATTTTCTTTAAGATCGAGTAAGTGTCATTACATAAGAAACTGCAATAGGCAACTGACATCATATTATCAGACAGATTTCTAGCTTTCTCACCTGGCCAAAATAGAGCTTCTATCAAAATTTTGCAACGTAATAATACTTTTATATAAATTATCACTAAGAACCATGTAGCTAGCTAAACCAAGATAAATCACCATGTCAACAAAATCAATCTAAGATGAACAGATGTTAGATATACAATGCCTATTGTAATCGGCACAGATTGCATAAGCATGTCAAGGATATCTAGAATACGGTTAGAGCATAGATCGGTTGAACTCACCAAGCCTTAGTATGTCAAGTTTGGTTGTCATATTTTAGTGTGTCAAAACTCATCTAAGAGTCGCTTAATTATGTACTAAAGACAACTTCGTTTAGGTTAGACTAGAAAGTCTAGGAATGTTGAGACATACAAGTATTACTCGAAGACCTGAAGAACGTGAAGAAGTAACGAACTACAACGACGACATCATCCTTCCTCCTGAGGTTAGTAATATTGACTTGAACTGTTTCATTCCTAACGTATCTTTCAAGTCGTGCTATATTGAAAACATAACTGCGAAGCTGTGTATGGATATATTACTCTAGTAGTGAGACATGATCACATGATCATAGTATTAAGGAATTAGACTACGAAGTATAACGCTTATCTTTTGAACTTATTAGATATGACATCGACATAATCTTATGAATGTTGTTATGATTATGTGAATGGGTAAAGGTGAAGATTTCATCCTAGGAAATAATGTTTTACATTTGTTTAAAGGAAGTACATTAATGAACTTGTTTTATGAATCGAAAGGGAAATCGCTAGGCTTATTGGTACGGCTATTCATTGCAAATCTTTGGATTACCAATATGTGTGAGATGGTAGAACCGATCGTAACTTTGTTATGTATCTTGGTATAACTAATCACAATGCCTGACTTATGATTTGGTATGACTAGTTTTCATTAATTGGTGTAACCGATCCTAAGTAATCACCATGGGATGGTATGATCGATATTGTAATTGGTGTGACCGATCCAAGTAATTGGTGTAACCGATCCTAGTAATTGTGTGACCGATCACAGATTATTATGTTATCGATCCTTGTAATTGGTAACTGGTCTTGGTAACTAGTGTAACCGGTCCCGGTAACCGGTGTGACCGATCACAAGCAATACCATGGGAATATGGTAACCGGTCCTGGTAACTTGTGTGACCGATCACAAGTATTTCCATATTGAGGTATAACCGATCCTAGTGATTGGTAGAACCGATTAAACCTATGTATGTGATTTGATATTTGATCAATCACATAGTTATCTTGGAATACAGGTCAACCAATTCTAAACTTGTTTGAAAGTGTGGTATAACTTATTCCAAGAATGTAAATCCATGTAAATATGAATAAGGATTTACAGTGAAGAGATGTCAACATACTTTGAACACATACAGTAACTCTTATCATTTATTTTTCAAAGATATTCCTTAGTACTCAAGGATATCCTGTGCCGAGATAAATTAAGAATATTTTTAATTAAGGTTTTTGGTTTTATATGCTTTAATTACCAGCAATTAAATACATATCTCTAGAGAATAAAAATTAGTAATGTGCATTTACAAATTGGAGATTTTCTATTGAGAGATTTCGGAAATATTGGACAAGCATTTATTGGAATTAGGAAAATTGAATCTTGCCATTCATTGCATATGTTGAGAATATTTTCGGTTTTGGAAATTCCTTGATGTCCAAACATCCTTGGTCTATAAATACCTAAGTTTGCATTTCTAGCAAACTATCCTAAGAGCCAGGAAAACTTCATTAATTGTTGTTTCTGGTGGAGCCGTCTATTCAGAGAGGAAAGTATCCTAATTAGGTGAAATCTCTTACGACCGCTCGTTTAAAGACTTCTGTGGGATCAAGAAGCTCTATGAGTACCGTTGGTGGGAACCTAGATAATTGCAGTGTTATTAGTTTTCGATTGATTTGATTGACTAACGGTTGTTGAAACTTTGATTGCACCTAGTTTGTTTATTCTTGAGAATCTTCTCTTCTGATATAAGATTCACTCAAACTTGATCTAAGTATCGACGGGATCTTTAGAACTGTTGTTAGATCTAAAGACATCTTGTGATTATCCATTGTTAACAGACTTTGTTCTGTGTGTGATTGATCACAAGAGATTCAAGTGGTGTTGTGCAGGTTATTATCGAAGATTAAAGAAGATTTGAAGACGAAGAAGATTTCTTATTAGTTCTCATATCTTTGTGTGTGCACAAACCTTGATCGGCTGGGATCCAACTAGAATTGGATTTATTCGATTGATTAGTTGCGTGAGATCGGCATCACTTTATAGTTTCTCGTTGAAATGTATACTGATATATTGCGACTCTAAACTTAACTCCTTTTGTAGTTATTGGATAGATTAATCTAACTAGGCAAAGGAGTTTATTAGATTAAACGGAAGAGCCTTTGCATATGACTTGAAATATCTTTATATTGAAAGAATCAAAAGAGTTGTTACCAAACATATTTGTTGTTCCTTTACTGTTTGGAATACGATACAAAGGAATTGTACCAGTGCGTTACCTTCGAAGTTGGAAGCGCAGGGATACTGAGGAAACTAAGAGAACTAGGGGTGGTTGCTTGGTCTCAACTATACGAAGTTGGTGTAGATTTTGTATAGCGGTTTAATTCTGAGAGTTTTCAATTCTTGACTAGGTCCCGGGGTTTTTCTGCATTTGCAGTTTCCTCGTTAACCAAATCTTGCTGTGTCTTTTACTTTGATTTCCGCATTATAATTTTTTTTTATAATAAAGTAAAATACACAAACGTTAACTCTGATATACTTGATAGTGATCCTATAGAGTTTGATTAAGTCCGAACCTATTATCAAGTATCACACTTTGGTATTCGTATTTTCTCGATCTTGTATCCATAGACAATCACACAAAGTATGAATGCCGAAGTTGTTGTATTGTCTCGACCTTGTCCATAAACGATCACACTTGGTAAGAGGACTTATAGGTTGAAACAAAAATATTGTGGTGTATTTGGGTACCCTCGTCTTTTCAAATACATTATCTTATTATTTTCTACCTCAGTTGTCATAGCTATTTTTGTTCCCTCTTCTAAGGAACTGTAGCAATTGGCTATGAGTTGGATCCCCACAAAATAGTCTTATATAGGCTATCAGCAACTACACCTTTACTGGAAACTGTTAATTCAAAAAAAATAAATATATATATATATAGGTGTTTTCCTTAAGACTCTAAGGTACCTTTCCTCGGTATCTTATAACATGCTGGTGTTACATGCATAGATAACCTAAGGCTAATGTTATTATCTTCCTACGAAAATCATTTTACTGCTGAATTGACACCATAAAAGTGATTATGCTCAAGTCATAAATAGTACTCTCTCAGTCCCAAATTAGATGATCTAGTTGGTTAAATTATTTTACAGCTGAATTGACACCATAAAAGTGATTATGCTCAAGTCATAAATAGTACTCCCTCCATCCCAAATTAGATGATCTAGTTAGTTTTAAATTTTGTCCCAAAATAGATGACCTGTATATATCATCAAAAAATAAGATATTTCGAAAACCATCTTTTTAATTAACTTTTAATAAGATTTTTAAAATCGAAATATTTGTAATTTGTTTTTCTCATTCTTTTTTTTATATATTAATTTAAGATTACTAAAATTTATTAATAACAAAAAGAAACAACTAGTCTTCATCCCAATCCCCCCTTGTACTCAAAAAGCTGGTTGGAAGTCTCGCCACAAGCTAAGCACCAACCCCTTTTTGAATAACAATCCCTATCCTATGAAAAAGATAATTCCCCACCGTAACATTCGTATCATGACTAGCCAGGTAGTTTCGCAACCTTTTCAGAAAATCGATTGTCTCACCACCAAGTTCCCTCAAAGTAGTGAAGGCAAGAGTACCAAATCCGAAACCTTGATTCGTACACTTCTCAACATATTTATTACGTTTCCGAGTGAAGGCATTATTAATGGCTTGACCAGGATTAAAAGCATGGACCCCTCCTCCTGTAAAAGAAGATACACCAGTCACATCCAAGCACACATCACACCCATTAATCCAATTATAGACCAAAATATCTGCAGGATTCAAAGCTGAACCATCACTGGAAAGAAGGCCCAAGGCTACCTATTTTCTTGTAGGAACACCGAACCGGAAACACATGTCAACAATAGTGTCCCGAACAAGATCGTGTCTGAACTTGAGGCCAACCTCACTAGCACAATGCAGGGCATGATCCCCAAAAATATCCATATCTCTGTCGTAGCAAGGGCATATGCTACCCTCCTCAAATAAAGGAATCCCAAGTCTATACCGGAGAACTGCACTGAATTGCCTAGGTCCAACTTTCTGGTTAAGCCCAACAATAGGAATGGCTAACAAATAGTCTTGTGCATGCTTAATCTTGTTACTTTGCCAAAGAACCTTATCACGGTCAGACATATCAAAGCGGGTAGGAATATCTTCCTTCACTGCATCAAAGTATTTAATTGCCAAAGAACTCATAGAGTGCGGGGCAATATCATCAATGCTTAGCGAGGAATCAACACCACTTTTAATTAATTATTATTAAAATAAGAATTATGCATAATTTAATAGCCATGTTTATATTCGTTACGTAGGTGTTTTAAAATGCTTTCCAATGATATAAAGTTTATAAATTTCTGTGGTATAGTTTGATAGATAAATCATTTCTGAATTTTACTAGTAATTATCCATAAGGGTATAATTGTATAAAATACTTAACAATTCTCCTCTCTCCTCCTTGCCTTAAAAATTGTGCAAACTACAACTACGTCATCTAATTTGGGATGGAGGGAGTATATAATTTAAGAAATGTGAAAAACTACGAAGGATACAACCCAGTCAATCATGTGTGTAGAGATACCTTCTGAAAATTTTATGCTCAGGATGAAAGTACAATAGTTTGATGCAGTATGAGGTCTTCAAGAGGTTAGAGCCTTCAGCTAAAATAAAAATCAGATATCTTTCGTCCAGATTCAGACTTATGTTCATCTTTGACAATGCGATAAAAAGGCTGATTTAGTTCTGGCCAAGTGGAGGGACCGTGGTAGTCGATATTGGTGAATGTGTAGGTGGTTGGTACTTTCTGCTTTATATTGAAGGAGTTCAAAGAATTTGGAAATCCACAACCTGGTGAAGAGTGGTGAGAACTCAGAAATCACGACGGTCTTCGCTGATTCATGCAAAATTTAAGTGATAAATATGTTATATATTGCACATTTTTATCCTCAATAACTTAGATGGCCTAAGGTGGGATGTGAAGATTGATTTAGTTAATACACCTCTGTCATGAGTCAGATTCATCTTCAACTTGAAAGCAAATCAGGTATCTGAGTTGGAAACGAGACATGATAGTGTGGTTAATAAATGAACGGGTAGACACCGAGCAATAGAATTTGATTTTTAATATCAAGGGGCTAAGCAGTGATCAAAATCTGGGTATGAGAATATCAATTTTGATCTCAAATTTTGTGCACAAAGGTCACCATCCTCACCCAACAACTTCTTTGCTACATGGCAAGCAAGATAATACGAACAATTCTAAATGAGTACTTTTATAGGTCGGGAGTTACACATAAAAACATTAGCATCCTATACATATAGAAAGGAAATGGATTGAGAAAATCAGATTCAGTCTATGGTATCACAGGGTGAAATTAAGTGTGCCTAATTGGAAGTATTGCAACACTTGCGGAGTAAGCGGAGTCCCATTTGGTCAATGGTTTTATTGTTATCAACATTAACAATTTCTATTGGTGGTTTCACCTTTTTAATAGACACTATAATATGATGGGAGGTCTGGCTTCTAAGCACCTGCAAACATCAAAAGTTTTTTTTTTTAAGTGTTTGACAACAACACACGAATTCAACAGATTACCAAAGTAACATACTAAGCATGATGAGGATGAGCATATTATTTACCTAACATATTTGCCATCAAACCATAAAAACCAATAATCAAAGCATATGACATGACTAATACATCGGGGTACAATCACGAAATACTGCTTAGATATTGCAATAGTGCAAATGAAAACAATTGAAAACTAAAACACGGAAGTTTAGAAATTAAGAAGCTAACTTATTCTATAAATACATTTGTTGATGGTGGTTTTTAGTTAAGGCTAAAACCGTAAAGTTCCATATTTATGTGCCTCTGCAAAGAAATAGAGCATTTTAAAGCTGATGAGCGCCTGCGCCTCTTTGCTTACATAGTACTGAGCAATTCAGTGTATTCATACGAAATTTAATTAGAATAATGTTGGTTGCAAAAATCCCAGATATTTTGTAAATTTTATTGAACTTCCACCCGCATTATTCATTAATGCAAGGCTTGTTGAGTATTTATCCTATGCTGTGTTCCCAGTTGAACTCTTAATATTGACATGATATGACAATTAATGTTCACTCTCAGCTGAGTAGCATGAATTTCCTGAAGTGTCAGGATTAAAATGTGCATGAAGGTACTCAATCAGAGGCTCTCAAGCTGCGCTGTTCTCCAAGATAAAAAAATTTTTTAGTGATTTTGTATCAACGTGCAAAATTCACCAAAAAATTGATTAATTTTGTGTCAATTCAATTTTTCACCTAATTTTGTCGATTTACAAAAATTAGGTTTTTGCCCCAAAACGGAACCTGCACGATATCTCGATCCCTATTGGTCGAGGCTAAACCTAAGCAAGCTAGGTAACCAGCCCATCATGGAGCTGGTAGGAGTAGAATCCTACCAAAATTTGAAAAATAAGAAAAAGGGAAACCGTGACAATCAAAGGCAGTATCAAAAGGGGCGCGGCCGCGCCACCTAGTCGGTTGGTTTGCCCTAGATGGCGCCTTCCATCACTGACCGTCCTTGCCTCATGTTGTTGTCTGTCGGGCCCCTCTTCCCAATCGACCAATCATATCGTTTCTAGCCTACCTGCTGCTACTCCAAATTGTTAGCCAAAGTAGGCTAGTCGCGCTACATCTTATATAAGAAAATAATCTAGACCGTTCAAGTCAGTGGTGGAATGATCACGACCACACGACTTAACCGGTCGATTCGACGAGCTTGGCCACCTCCTGGCGCGACCAAACAAGTTCCATGGTACTACCGACGGGCCTACTTTTATCTCAGCCAATCAGAACTCTCCTAGCCTGCAGGCAATGCTCATAATTGCCAGCCAAAGTAGGCTAGTCGAGCGGCTCCAAAAAGGGTTTTAATTATGTTAAGACCGTCCATAGCAGTCTTAAATCGATCACAGTCGTCCAACTTACCTGGCCAAATTGGCCGGCTTAGATTCTATCTGGGACGACCAATGGGGTGCCATCGTGATTACCGGTCTTCCCTCTCATATGAGGACCGATCGTCTTGTCCTCAACCTACTCAAATAGCTCCTGGCAGCTGCTCAAAGTGGGCTGGTCACGCTCCTTATAAAACCTTAAATAAATTCAACGACAATCAACAACTGCTGCAAATTATCTCAACCGCCCAAGTTGACTGGATGATTCGACCGACATAGATTTAATTTGAGCTAACCAATGAGGTGACATGATGACTACCGGTCATCCATCTCCTATGAGGGCCGATCACCTCGTCCCTAACCTACACGAACAACTCCTGGAAGCTTCCCAAAGATAGCCGGTCACGTCCCTTTTAAGACCATGAAATCCTTGACCTACTCAAACAGGCTCTATACAACGATGCTTCATATGCATCGATTATTTTGAGCTGCTTACTTAAAAGCGATGCTTTTCATGCATCGATTACAAACGATATTTATAAATGTCGATTTTACAAATAATTTAATTATTTAACTAAAAGCACCATATGTTATTCTTTGAGCACTGACTCACGTCAAGTCTCATTCATACAACTTGACTTGTGACTTATGACCACCTGCCGTCAATCCTGCGCGTGATTAGTCGAAATAATTGCAAGACCCACTTAGCAACTACCATAAAGGACTTGTTTCATTTTTCACGAAAGTTGCTCCATATTTCTTACAAAAATACTCGAGACATCAAACATGTCACAAGTGGGGGATGTTCATCAGGGTATTGGTCTGGCGGTTTACAGCGTGCGGCGTGCAACACGCCCATTAAGAGAAAGTATCTGGAATAGTGGATAGGTGACAGGTAGAGGAGTAGTGGGAGTACAAACCGTCCAGTCTTCCCCTAATCATAAGACACAGTTTTACACCATTCACCCATGATGTCCACTACTTCACAACTCCCACTTCCAACGAGATCAGTGTGTTTGACTATGACTTGTATAAATAGATTTTTCAATCTATTTCAACCAACAACATTGGTTATCAACGCAAGTATTCAGAAATCACCCAGAATTCACAGCTTACACTTTGCAAGAAAATTCTACATTCTGATACAAGTCATAAAAACTACACTTATAGAATTCATCATTCTGATCTCAACACCTTCTTTGCTTCCCTCCCTAAGATCAACCCTTCTCCTTCATTTTGTGACCGAAACAAGACTGGAATGGTCATTTCTTGGTTTAGGCCAGAATTGTACAGATTGATCTCTCGAATATAAAGTACTCATGTGCAGTACATTTGTTTAGGGTTTAGATTCGTTTCTCATCGACACACCCAATTTACCATTTCCAGCAGAATCAGTTTTTACCCTACTATAACATTGAAGAAGAAAAAATCCATGCAGAATTACATAAAATCAGTGTACTACTCAACATTGTTTTCTTTGCATTGAACATCAGGGATTTATCTAGTTGTCATCTCTTGAAGTGCAAGTAGCAAAAAATAAAAAATGTATGATGCAGACACATACTAAAAGGACCGGTAGAATTTCATGGTGTAATAAATCATTGATACTACAACTGAGAAATCCGAAAACACAACAACAAGGATCAAAACAACTTTAGCATCAAACATATATGAATGTTTTTTACTAATTTGAACATGGAGGCCATAGTTGCCCATGGATGAAAACCAGAGTCCTCAAATCGAGTCTTCAACCTGCAAAGTTCAACTATATAAATATATGATTACCTCAATTTTCCTAAGATCCATCTTAAAAGAATCTATTGGAGTTCTCCCTAGCTCCATTGTAGAAATCTTCTTAGAAGGCGTGTGCAATTCTAACAAACCAACAATGTTACGAAGATTGAACATATATTGGCTTATCAAAATAGAATTGCATAAAACTTATTGTTGGTCGAAATTTATAAAGATCCTTTCAGAATCAGTTAAGGTGTAACCAAGAAATAAGCAAATTCATAGCAAGCTCATAGAAATTGTGAGTTAGAATGTTTGTAATTGGCATGTGATATCAAATAGTTGGATATCAATGATATTTTAGTCGATTCCCAAAGATTGATGGTCTTTGATACTGCTTTTGTGTTGTATTCAGACCATTATGTTTAATATCCATCGATATTTGCAACCTTTTCGGGATGAAGACATAACACCACTCTGTACGTTTTTCATATTCGATATTTGCAACACCAAATCAGGAGTTGAGAAGCTGGAGGTGAATCATGATAATAAAGAAGGATTTGGTGATAGTGATTGGTCAATTTAATTGAAGGTTTAGATGACAAAGCTCAATCGTGTTGTTATGGAGGAAAAGACAATCAGGATCAAGAAGATATAAAAATAAAATTAGTAGATGTAAAGGAAAAAGGAAACCACCCAAAACGTCAGGGAAGTTTATGAAAAAATTGAGGTTTTAGTGTCAATGTATATAGCTTTGAAAAGGAATGCGATCTCAAGCTAGATTGTTGTCCCATTTGCATGGCTGCAAAGAATGCAAGATTGTGAATCCATATGTCCTAGCTAGGTAAATTATAAGCTTTAAAATAACGTTTCTTTTTTTTACTAAAATTAAAATTAGGCGTATGGTAAAGTGAAAAGTGTTGATGATTCATTATTTGGATAGATCTCAATTGTATGTATTTATTCAAAAAAAAAAAAAAGGAGTGAAATGAAAATGATATTTTTGTATTTTTAACATAATGTTCTTTGTTCGTTATAGGTTGATGAAGGACAGTTAATTTATTTCAAGGAAGAATAAGGGTTTTACGTGTTGTACTTGTAACCCCAAATGTTCAAATGTTATTTTTTCTTGTAGGTTAATGAAGGCGGGCTAATTCGATTTTGAAAAGATATGACTCATTTTTATTTAATTTTTGAATAAAAAATATGAGTTTTACATAGTTCTAACATTTAATTGGTAAGGATTTTTTTGTTGGCACATTAATTTTTTTAATTGATGAGCAACTAATTATGAGGGTTATCAATATACATATCCATAATTGGAGGAGGTTACAAATATTACATCTGTCGGATGTCTTTGTCTAAGATAGTTGGATGCAAGGTTTGTCTCTCAAAATGTGATCGCGTCCAACGCTTAAAAACCCTCTCTGTTATCCTTCTTGATGATGAATTCCACGATAACGGATTTACAAGTTAGGTTATTGTTAGGTGGGACTTGGGAGGGAACTGGTCGAATTCTTAGGCTAACTCTTATGATGGAGGGAAAGGATGAGTTGAACAGTGGGCGGGAGGAACGTCTGAGTATAGTGGTGAGGGAGGAAAATAGAAATACTAAAGGTGGCCTAAAATTTGGTTTTAATATATTCTATTAGATTTAGATTTATTTTATATGAAAAGAGAACAAGGTAGGATTGTATCCTCGCTTTTCTACTTTTTCAGGCGAGGATGAAACCTCGCCCGTGTCAATGTTCCCTCTAACATTTCCTGCTTTCGAACAGAGAGAAAGGGAACCAAACTTTCATCCATGATTTTACGTTTCCATCGTCTCACTTCCCTCCTCCATAAGAGCCAGCCTTAGAGTCTGTTTAGCAACTAAAGACAAAACTAGTTTTTTGATTTCAGAAACAAAGTCTCTTTTTCTTCACAATGAAGATATGTTGTTAACTAAATCATTCTAAAATTTAGTTCCCTAACTTCTCAACTTAATTAACTCGGAACTTTTTATTTATTTATTTTAAAAGATGATTGTAGCATTTAGTAGAGACTCACAACACGGCGGGAAAAGACACCCTATAGGAATTATAAGTTACAATCTTGTGGAGGAAATTAAGGAACCATGTTTTAGGGCATACAGATAAAAAAAATTGGGCATATCAAATAAGGACAAAAATGGGTCATAAAAGCCCCTCATCCGTATATATTGGTTAATGGAAAAACGGCCCTTATTCATATTTTTTTTTATTTCATTTTTTAATAATATTTCTATCGGATAGGATATTAAATATTATTATTATTATTATTATTATTAAATAGATAAAATAAAATAATTAGTCGATAGAATAGAACAAAACTTTAGTTGGTCGCCTAGCAACAAGCTGAGCACCAACCCCCTTCTGAATAGCGACACCTAGTCTATAGAAAAGAAATTTCCCAACACCACTACTGACATCATTACTAACTAGACAATTCTTCAATCTCTTAAAAAACACAAAGTATCACCCTCGAGTTCCCCCAGCGTGGTAAAGGCTAGGACACCTAAACCATAATCATGTGAAAGACATTGATCCAAGTATTTGTTACGTTTGCGCAGAATAGTATTGGCAATAGCTTGACCTGGGGAAAAAGCGCGGATACCATCACCCGTGAAGGGAGAGACACTTGTAACATCCATACAAACATCTTGGCCATTCTCCCAGTTAAGAACAAGAATGTCAGCAGGGCGTAAGTCTCTATTATCATCAGACAGAAGCCCAAGGGCCGCTTCTTTACGCGCAGGCACACCAGCTTTGTAACAAATATCAACGATTTTGGTCATGCCGAAATTTGATCCCAACATCCTTGGCACAATGAAGAGCGTGGTCTACAAAAATATCCATGGGTCTATTACAGCTGGAACACAGGCCACCTTCAACAAACAAGGGGATACCAAGTCGGTAGCAAACAACAGCTCGAAACTGTCTTGGACCAAGGCATTAGTTCAGGACACTAATGGGTACGGCCAGCAGGTAATCTTGAGCATGCTTAACACAGTTGCACTGCCATAAAATGGAATCTCTTGCAGACATTGAAAATTGGTTTGGGATTTGCTTCTTAACTGCGTCAAAATAGGTGACTGCCAGGGAGTGCATAGAAGGGGGAAACTTAGTGTTTTAATTGTATTTTAATTGTTAATAAATTAATTTTTTATTTTTTTCTATTTACAACAAACTAGGTTCGTCTAACAAGTTATTAACCGAACTCAGGGTATTCTTCATATATGAAAAACAATGAGCAGTTTGGCTGATAACTTGTTAGTCAAACCTAGGTGTTTGAAAACATACCTAGGTTTGGCTGACAAGTTATCAGCCGAACGTCACTCTGTAACTGTCGAATTTAGGTTCGGATGATTCGAGCAAAAAATAGGACAACCAAATTTAGTGTTGTTCTTCATAAAGCGAAGTTAGGCCATCATTTTCGTGTTTAATTATCAGCCAAACTGTTCATCAGCACTTTCATAATGAAGAAAAAAAAAAGAGCAGTTCGGTTGATAATTCGTTTCAATTATTAGCCGAACTTAATTCTGTAACTACCAAAAAAAAATCATTTTTTTTTAAAACCTAAATTATCAATCAAACACAAGAGTAAGACATGGGAAATACTTTCCATTATACAATTTGGTTGGTATAGGAGAAGAGAGAAGAGAAGGAAAAAAAAATTTAAGAAAATTAAAAAATTAAGTAAAATAATAAATTAATCGAGAATAACTAAGTAATTTACCTATCATAGTGTTGATGGTAAAAACGATTTGCTGGCTTTTGAGGAAAGTTGAGAGTTGTGCGGTAGGCGGATCCTCAATTAAGCAAAACCTTTAACAGATGTACTGCACGGGAGTACTTTCAATTCGATAGATTAATCTGTAAGACTCCGGCCTAAACCAAGAAAATGGTCAATTCGGTCACAAAAAGGGATGAGGGTCAATCTGTAGGAGGGAAGCTAAGAAGTGTGAGATCAATGGTAATTGATCAATCTACATGCTTGATAATGATAGACTGTCGTAAATTGGATTACGATAAGTTCTGATCAGATTGATTTAGTTATATTCAGTTAAGTTCGACTGAGTTTAGTTCTCAAATCATAGGCTGATGAACCTATTTATTGTAGAAGTGGTTAACACATTGATCTCCAGTAAGTGGTGACAGTTGAAGAGGAGTGGAAGAATGAGGAAGTGAGAAACCGTGGTTGAACCGGTTTCACATTGTATGAGAGATTTGGTGGATTGTCCATCCACTACTTCACTTACTCATTCAACTGCTGTAGATGGGGAAAAACGATTTGCTGGGTTTTAGGAAAGTGAAGAGACGACCGATTGTATGAGACTCCTCAACCGAGCAAACTGCCTAACCTCACACAGATGCACTGCACGGGAGTACTTTGAGTTCGAGTGATCAATCTGTAGAAATCCGACCTAAACCAAGTCAATGGCCGTTCCATAGTCAATTCGGTCACTAAGAGGGAGATGGGTTGATCTGTAGGAGGGAAGCTAAGAATTGTGGGATCAATGATGATCAAGGATTGTGGGTGTGTTGAAGGTTTCTGCAAGTTTGTGTAAATAAGTTTCGAATGATTGAGAGAGTGTTTCTCACACGATGATTCTTGGTTAAACGATGGAATGTCTGTTCAATATCTCATGGATTTTCTGTGTCTTCTTGCGTATATCTCAATCTTGAATTCTGAGACTTATTTATAATGTCAGAATAGTGAACACATTGATCCCAGTAAGTGTAACGGTTTCTTGAGTAAAAGAGTGGGAAAGTGGTAATTCGTGGTGAAACCAGTTCCAGGTCATGTGGAGACTTGGTTAACCGTCCACCCACTACTTTGCTAACTCCTTCAACCGTTTGCACGACTTACTCACATTTCTCGTCGTGGATGAACACACGTGCCGTAGGCCGCAAGACCAAAACCCTAATTGATATCCCCTTATGTGACGTGATTGATGTCTCATGAACATGGAGTCTGCAAAGCAGACGTGTATTTGATTAGTCAGTCGTTGACTTATTAGACAGTGAGTCTAAGTTTTGTTGAATTGAGCATGAGTGACGAATGCTCGGTGATTTATGATTGAGACTACAGTTCTTATGTTGATATTGCTCGTATGAGAAAATATTGTAAATTCGAGCAACTGAGCAAGTATTGCTCGATTCGAAGAATTACTGAATATTGATAGTTTGATCAATATTCGAGCAAGAGCAAGTATTGCTCAATTCGATGAATTACTGGTAACGTGACCCAATAAAATATTAATTAAAATATTGGTAGTCTACCAAATATTATATAATTAATCTGGATGTTGACTGCTGGATCAACATAAAATTATTAGTGTTTGAACTTGCTCAGAATTATTATTTGTGGAGCGTTTGTTCGAAACCCTAATTTTTGATCAATTGTTCGTCAATTGATGAATTACTGAAAATAGGTTACTGAGTGAAGGAGGGACCGACCACATGGGATGATGGACGACCATGTGGTTCCCAAGTGCTTGAGTGAGCATACACCAGAGTCCTTAGTTGACCGGTTGGTGAAAGAATGATCAAATGCCAGTTTCATCATTTATTAAAATAGTGCCCGTCGAGCATTAGGTAATAAAACCTAATTTATGGAGAAGTGAGGGACTGACCAAGAGGGAATGAAACCGGCCCTTGGTGGTCGTTAGGGATTGCAACGGATGAAAATCCGATGGATTTTAGGAAATCCAATTCCGATAGGTTAGTAGTTATCGGAATTCCGAAATCCGATAACATCCGACGGAATTTTAAAATTCGAATCCGATTCCGATAGGTTAACTTATCGGAAATCCGATAAATTCCGATAACTTCCGATAATTCCTAAAAATATGAAAAAAAATTGGGTAAAAGGGATTAAAAATTACCAATCCGGTTAGAAATTCCGATAAATTCCGATAATGTATGATAATTTCTAAGAATACAATTTCCGATAGTCAAAATCTTTATCCTAGAGGTAGGAAATTACTAATACATTCCTATGTGTTATCGGATGTCGGAACTTAACAATCGGATGGGGTCTAATCGGATTCCGTTACGTTAATGGGGGAAAATCCGATCCGACATCCGATATCCGATATAATGGATAAAATCCTATAGGATCATGAATTCTCGAAAACGGATTTCGGATTTCGGACTATTATTGACAGCCCTAGTGGTCGTGGGACCAGCTGATGGTCGTTTGAGCAAATTCCAAGTTGGTTGGAAAGAGTTTGGACCCAATATGAGCAATTGAGTAAAATAAGGTCAAAATCATGAAGATGTGTGAGACCGGCTCCTTGAGAGCCTTAGGGACGGCCTTGGTCGGTCAAGGAAGCGTGCCCGTGTCACCATAATGCCCGTATCTCAATCCTGAGAGTTTCGGTATTTTCTGATGCGTGTTTGAGCAATATTTTGGATTTTCAGAAGAGTTTGATCTTTGACTGAAATCCTTGATTTTGCTCGAATGAGCAAGTAGGACTTTGCTCGTTTGATCAATATTTTGAGAATATTAAAATAATAATACTATTTTAATATTTTCGTGAAAAGCCTAGTCGGTCATGAGACCAATTGACTTTTTGGCTTTTTTCATGGTTTAAGCAATATTTGAGAAAATATAAAGAAACCATGATTTTTGCTCAAACGGAGGAGTTTCATGAGATGAGGGAAATAATAATTATGAAAACAAGGGATTGAAAGGTGTGGGACCGTCCACGGCTAGGGCATGGTCGGCCGGCTAGGGAGCCCGGTCCCGCGACACCTTTCCCTATTTTTATTATTTTTCATGAAATCGTGAAAATATGGAGAAACTGTGAGTTTTGCTCAAACAAGGAAAGTTGCTTGAATGAAGGAGTTTTCATGAGTTCATGAAAATAAAGAAAATAATAAAAATAGAGGAAGAGTTCGTGGGGGACCGGTCATGGCGGCATGACCGGGCGGCCGGTGGGCCCGGTCCGTAGCCATCTCTTTTCTATATTTTTTTATTATTATTTTCTCTCTCCTTTTTTGTGTATGATTCCTCGTTTGTCCATATTTCCGGATGCTCGTTCGTGCATTTGGGTGCTCGTTCGTGCATCATTGTTGTGTACACATGCACCATTTTATTGGGGCTTACTCGGTGATAGTCCAGATGCCCGATTGTTGGATATTTATTACTAATTCATGAAATTCAGCGGAAAATGACTCATGAAACGGGGTAATAAATGAATTGTGTATCTATTACTAATCCATGAATTCAGCCGGGGAATTCAAGGAAGGAGTAATGAGATAAGATGGTTATCTATTACTAATCCATGGAATCAGCCGGGGATAGCCATGGAACGGAGTAATAAGATAAAATATATTATTTTCTAGGAATTCAGTGGCGAATGTCACGGTAGAATTAATCTATTGTAGAATCGAGATATGAGATAGTTGAAGCATCATACTCGTTCTGAAAGGTGTATAGTCAGGAAACAACATGCAGTGTTGGTGTCCTGAAGGCGTTTATCCCCCTCAACAAACAATTATGTAGGAGAGCCGCCTGAATCTATACACTGTCTCTCTACATAGTCAGGGAACAGCGAGTGTCGCCGACGTCCTGAAGGCGTTATGCCCTCTCAACAAACAATTATGTAGGAGGACCGCCCAATCATTCTTTTATGTAGAGGTCACAATGAAATGCATAGCATCGAACGCTCAGCTAGTGGGAGGCCTTTCGAGAAACATATTCATCATGGCTCTGAGAGGAACTCGATCAGAGATCGTGAAACGGTTCACGGACCGTAAAATATGAATCGTCACTTGCGTTCCTGAAGCCGGGTCAGAAACATGCAGTATCATGATTTTACGATTTTGACCTTTATACAAAATCCACCATCAACATTAAGTCCCCTGATTAGTGAGGGACAGTCATGTTCCGCAGTAAGCATTAGATGGTGATTTTCCAGTCGACGAGATAAGCGGTTGAACTCGGTCGTACAAAGGTATTTTCAGAATCCTAGATTTGCTCCAATGGTGTCATGTACGAGCAAATGCTTATGTAAGGTCCCTGATGGTATTATAGAGCGTCATCCCGTGAGTACGGAGAGATGAAGTACTGCTGATTTGGACGATCGGTCGTCCGGTTTTGGTCGGTTTAATGTTTGCAGGCCCGAGCCCAAAAAAGGAAAACCATGTTTTATTAGGTTTTTGGAAATAAAATTGATATAAAAGGGAAGAGACCCTAATTTTTTTTATTTTTCCTAAGCTGACCGACCACCTCCCCTTGATTTCTTCACGTCCAGAGAAGGAGGAATTTTTTTTCGCCTGGGAACAGTCACCGCCGGCTTCACCTATCATCCCCCGGCCAAATTCCGGTCGGCGCCGACCAGGTAAGTTCGAAACTCTTTAAAAAAAAAAAAAGTTTAGTTGTTCATGAGTTTTTAATAAGACAAAATTTCATATGTATGCATGAAGATGTAGGTTTCGTGAAAATTCTGTTTTAGAAAATATATGCCCGTTCGTTCGTTAGTTTAAGAAACGAGCAATAATCCCTAATATGAAAGAGATACATATATTATTGAATAAACATGGTCTAGTTGCAGTGGAGAAAATTTTGTTTATGAGGTTTCATGAAAATCAAAGTTTATTTTCAAAGCATGGACTTTCACACAAGTACCTTTAGGAAACATACGTTCGTTCGTAGTTAAAGTAATAAACAATAATCCTAAGATATTTTTGAAATAGACCTGCACTTCATGATAAAATTTTGTTTGTGAACTTTCAAAATTTTATTTGGAATATGTGAACCTTTACAAAAATAGGAAAGACCCTCGTTTCATAGACAAACGCTCGTTCGAGAAAAACAATTTAGTTTTTTTGTTAAAAATAACTCACGTAATTAAATATATTTTTTTGTGAGTGATTTTTTTAAAAAAAAAAAATTTGTTAAAGAAATCAAATTTTGATTTTTGAGTAGTTGTTGAAAGTAAACAATGTTTTCATGAATTCGTGATTTCATAGTGTATGTACACACGGTAGATAATCAGTGAACGTTCACATGAAGGGTTATTTGAATTATTCATAATTTCGTGAAAAGTCAGGTGTCGACTTTTAAATGATGGGTGTTGCTCGTCTTTGCAGGTTTGAAGGAGCGAGCAAGATTTCTTGAAGTTTTACGTTATTATCACTAAGTTCGTGAAACCGTAAATAGGTAAGAGTTGAGGATTACCATTTTTGCAGACGTTGATGTGAGCATCTTAATTATTCTGTTGTGCTTTAATTCCATTGCGTTGACAAAATTTGTTGATGAAATTTGTTGTATGGATGTCGCAGCAACTTTCCAAAGATGACTGATTCCCATGGTAGTGCTTCTGAAGACGATGTTTCTAGAGAGGAAACTTCCAGAGAGGATGTTTCTACAGAGTCTTCCACCAGAGATGATGACTCTTCCAGAAATGATGATTCCGGGACTTCTAGGGAAGAAGAAACTTCTAAAACCAAGAACATCCCAAATACTGATGATGAATTCTTCGTGTTTCAGTACAAACCCGAAAAGCGTCCCTCAGGCTCCTCGTTTCGGCTGCTCATAAATCCCAGGAGTACTACTCCGAACAAGTTGGTGTCTCCTCAAGCAATAACTCGGTTTTGTTTGCATGGAAAACACTACTTGGGTTCACATGTGGAACTCAAACTTTCCCGAAAGCCTCTAACACATTTCTATGGATGGGCCAGACATATGTTGGGTCATAGCCGTGTAAGGACCATGCTGGATCGTGCACAGGTGACACGAGCTATTCAAGCATATGGGGATTTAATCATTAATCACAATATACCAGGTATGGTGGCTTTGCTTGCACGTTGGTGCATTCCCACTCATACCTTCTTATGCATATGGGGAGAATTCACCATCACTTTGGAAGATGTAGTCGCTTTATTGCATCTCCCAGTTACTGATAACTTTCCTGGAGAACTCTCAGCAGAGGAGACGGTAATGTCTGACGTATTGGAGACTACAATGCATGATTTCAACAAGTCGCCCAAAATCTGCTACGCTCAATGGTTGAAGCACTGGTGGCCGAGAGATGGAGTTCCTAAAGAACCTGTTGATGGTCCCTTAACCATTGCTGCTTTCTTATGCTCGTGGCTCTCCAGAGACATTCTTGAAGATAGTGGACATTTGTTGAAGCCGTTTGTGATTCCTTTTGCCATAAAGATGGCTAAAGGTGAGAAACTTCATATCGGTAGTCTGTTTTTGGGTTCACTGTTTTCCAATTTAGACTCCTTAGTCATAGACTCCAGCGTCTCCAACGGCTTCATGAAGATTGAAACATATGATAATACCATGTTCCTCCAAGATTTGATGTTGGTGCACCTTGAGAATTATGCTCCGATTTCTCGTAGCGTCTTGCAAGGACCCAATGTTGACACTCGTCATGCTTTCCTCGAGAAAGATAATGCCAGGATTATGCGTTGGTCTACAAAGCATCCACGACACAAGATACGCCTCACTAGTATTTTAGACATCGAGTCTGAGTTCAATTTTCTCCCCTAGGTGTCAGTTCCTCTTCTCTTATCACAATTGATCACTTTCAATACTGTTGAAGAAAATGCAACGTTGAAATCTGGCTTGTATGAGTGATGGAGAGAAATATTTTATATTGAGTTGCACCCATGGTTACTTGGTGTCAGTAATGCACGGAAAATTCCAAGTGGAAGAATATAATATCGACAGAGCAGCTCGACAAATGGGTTTCGACCAGTGTGCTCCAGGTCATCGAATAAATAAGCCATCGATTGAACACCTGAAGGCTCATTTGGATTGCACGCATGTGGAAGGAAATGATTACTTGTTTCCGTGCTTTGACCGAGCTACCTACGTAACTCCGGGTTATGTAGACTTCTGGCATCAACAACTTGAGCGCTTGCATAAGTTTGCGATGGATGTTAAGTCTCTTGTACGACAATTTCCTTCTCCTAACATGATTTATGCTCGACCAAGGTTGAGATACCTTTTTAGTGGTGATAACAGGAAAACGCCTCCAGAATGTTCACAGGTAAGTACTTTCCTTATGATTTCGGTAAACACATAATAATCGCACCTTAATTACTTTATTGACTTTGCGGTAGGATGGTCGTGCTGTAAGATCTCGAATCCATGTAGACTTCTCAGAAGTGCAAGAAAGTTCCCAGAGTGGAGAAGGCAGAAGTAAGAGGAACTACATGATGATAACGAATAATGTGAAGTCCCCAGTCGTTTCTTTGGTGAGTTGTTAATATTCTTTCGTGACTTTTTCCTTGTCCGTATAATTAGGATCATGAAACTAATGTTTGTTGCTGCTCCAGAATTTCGCTCCATCAAGTATTGACGGTCTTCGTCTTGCTCAGCTAACAACTCATGAGTCCAGCGATGAAGACGAAGTTGATGTAAGTATTTCTTCGTATAATTAATCATGATTCTTCTTGAAATAAATAATAATGATTATCGCTACATATCCAGGAGAACATTGTTGTGGAAGACCAACATGTCTGTGTTGTTCATTCGTCTTCAAACGGTGGTGAGAAAGGGAATCCTCACGAACCAGGACCGAATGAAGGCGATGACGCTCCCAATGTTGATGCCAACCATATTAATCTCTTGAACAACTTGGAGACCCCTCAAGTAAGTATCCATTTCATATTCTCTTCATAGAAGTATAGTATTGCTGATTTGTTGATGAATGAATGAGAATCCATACGAATGAATGAAAATTTTAGTGAAATACGTCACCAGAAAATTCTAGAACTCAGTCTTTTAGTAAAAACACCATAAAATCTTCATACGATGTCATATTTTCGCGATATACCATGTATTCTCATGCCCAGGAGATTTCTAAGCTTTGGAAAAGAAGATTTTGGAGCTTTGAGCACATTTAGGGGTCAAAATTAGCGAAACAGTAAACTTCCAGGAGACCTTCAGAAAATTTTCAGCTGACATGTAGTCCAATGTTTTGGCCACAACTCTTTGATCATTTATCCGATTGCCATGAAATTTTGATATGTTATAAATAACATCCATATGAAGAGAATGGTATATGAATCAACCTTATATTCCTTACAAAATGATCCCAGTTAATCGTTTTATATAGGGAAGTATAAAATCTCTTCAGACGAGCTTGTTGAAAAATGTGTTTTATGACTTCCACACTATTTGCTCATGTATTAGATGTATAGTAAAGAACTTAGATAGTGTTATTTCACTTACATGCTGGATTTTATGATTGCCTTTGATTTTCATGCTTGAATTGCTCTAATCTCATGTAATCTTCGTATTAGGTACCAAATGTCGAAGTTGAGAATAATGGAGCGAATGATGATTCAAACCATATGGTGAACCGAGTTGATGATGTTATAATCTCTGCACCTAAATGCCATGAGAATGTTGCTACTGAAGTTGAGAATGAAGCTCAAATCATCGTTACTTCAGAGATAGAAGAAACTGGACCCAGAATAGAAGAAGCTGCCTCATCGATAGAAGAAACTGCTCCCACAATTGCTGAAGCTGCTCCAATAAATGAGAACCACATAATAGTGCATGAATACCCTAATGCAGGGATTATTTGTGATCCTCCATTCGGTGAGTCACTCCCATATCACACATCAGTTGGTGGATTTAGAATTCCCATAGGGTATGCTGATATGTATGAGAAATTGTGGAAAATGTATGGTCACATTATTGTCACCAAGGATCCAAAACGCAGTTACTTCTTGAAAATGCAAGTAGGAGCAATCTTGCGCGTCATAGATGATATACGGACCAGGGCGAGAAGTACTGTTACTCAAGATGTACTCTTTGATTGGGAGTACAATTTGAAGAAATCCGAAGAACTTGGTTCCAATTTGAAGTGGCTTCGTCAGAGGATCAACATCATCAGGGATGCAGTAGAGAACAATATACTCTTTACCAGCGATGCTGTGGTGGAGAAAATGGCTAAGATTGCTGAATTGACTGAAAAGCTGGAGTTGGAGAAAGTGGCCTTGCAAGTCTTAGAGAATACAGAGAAACAGAAATCTTACTTTGCCGGCTTCCTTTAGTTTTCTTTTCCATAATCTCTTGAACTTTGAACTCCTGAGAGATGTGAGGTTTTATTTTGGTTTTGATTTTATGATTGGTTTTGAATAAGTGAGTGATTGAGGATTTTCTTTTGGATATGATAGAGAGTTTCTTTTTAAGTAAAAGAACTTTGATAAATTGCTGAATTCAAATACTGAATGCAAGTATTGCAACGTTTTGGAGGAATTGAAAATACATGTGAAAGAAAATCCTAAAATGAAAACATAGATAGATGTCTCGAGAGTTCATGCCTTGAACATAAAACACCTTGGGACGCTGAATGTTTCATACGTCAAAAGCTTTTAGCCAATTCTCGTGAATCACTGGCACACTTGTCTTGCCTTTCATGTCAGCCAATTTGTAATATCCTCCGACTACTGACTTAGCAATCATGAAAGGTCCTTCCCAGTTAGAGCTCCTTGTGGAATGAGGATTGCGCTTAGTTTCCTTGAGAACTAAATCACCTTCATGAAATTTGTTAGGCTTGGTTGCTCGTTCCCTGAATATCTTCTGATGGTTCGGAATTCCTCGTATAGTGGGATTCCATGTTTGTGGAGCTTTCCAATCCTGCGGCACATGTGGACACTCACGCAAGGGAGAGTACCTAGGATATTGATTATCATGCTCGGTCATTATTCTAGCAATGACCGTGTCAGTAAGATGCTGGATTCGGCGAGGCTCTGCGTCCAACCACTTGGTGAAATATTGCTGAGGCGAGACTAACCACTCATAGCGTTTGGTGATAGCTAAGTTATGAGTAAGATCAAGTCCCCGGACCAGAGTAGCGTATTTAAAAGTTGATAATATAGATGCATGAAAGGGAATGAGACTTGCCTGAGTACGGAACCTTTTGAAAAATTCATGTGCGCTCTCTTCAGGTTTTTGTGTAAGTTCCATTAAGGCTTCAACTTTTCTCAGATGCTCAAATGATGGATCATCCTCTATTTCTTCCGAATCAGAGCTTTCTTCAACAGAGAAATGTGTAACTGAAGGTGTTGGAGTTACCTTTTCAGCATGAATCCATGTTCATCCAAGGATCATATCATATCCTGGATCCTCCCTGATTATGTGAAATTTAGTTTCTGCCCAGGTTGAACCAGTTTTCATCTTGAGAATGAAGTAACCATAAGCATCCTTGGAGATTCCTTCATGGTCTATGACTGAGACAGGAGCATGAATGGCTTCTTGTCGAGTAATGCCTGCATCTCTGAGAGTTTTTAAAGGGATGATATTGACAGCAGTGCCAACATCGACCAACGCTCACTTGAACTCATTTCCTTTAAGGTGGACCGTGGTGAGAAATCCCCAGTCATACATCTATTTGTCAGTGGCTGGAGGTTCAGGGAGCACTTCTAAGATAGATAAACGTTTCCCGGATACTATGTGGTTCAACGCTGTGAACATGTCCTCTCTTTGAGCTTTTGACAGATAAAGAAATTCGCAGACATGCTCGATCAATGATTGAACTGCTTCTTTGACTGGCTGTTCAGAGAGCGTAAAGGTTCTGATTGGGAGAGGATTCTTGTGTACTCCTTCAATCCCCAGTTCTCCTGAGTCGGCCTTTTCCTTGAATATGCGTTTCAGAGTTCTGCAGTCACTGGTTGGATGACTGACATACCTATGAAAGCGACAGTAACGCATATTCTCCACTTCCTCGTCTGTTGGCTCTCTCCTGACAGGAGGTAAATTGATCGCACCATCTTGGATCCAGACTTCTAATAACTCGATCACCTCTTCAATAGGGAAAGGAAAGTCTGGTACTTCCTGATCATTCTGCTGACGCTGAGTAGGTGTTTGTGAATTTCGAGTTTGATTGTCCTTCCTTGGTGCTTTCGTAGGGTGAGATGGGTGAGACGTTGGAGGAGCATTCTTATGTTGTTGCGCATCAGCTTTCTTTTTGCTTCCTTCAGCAACATTCATGGAAGGTTGAACATTGTACTGTTTGTTGATCAGACGCCTGGTGTTGGTTCGAGTGTATCGCGGCTCCTCGGTTTTGACAGTTTTTGTTCTTTCCAGTAAGGCTGGAGCAGTAGTTGCTGATCGCTTAGCCGCTTCATGGAGTTCGGAGAAAGTCTGGAATCGAAGATTTTCCAGCAAGGCTCTGTAGACCGGTATCATCCCGTTGATGCACAAGTCCACCAATTGTTGTTCAGTAACATTAAGATCGTGACAATACAAGGCTTGAATTCTGAATTTCTTCACATATTCGTTCGGATGTTCAGTGTTTTTCTGAGCCATTCTACCTAAATTAGAAAGAGTGATCCGCTCTAAGACAAAGAAGTATTTCCTGTATAAAGCATTAACCATTTCTCCCCAACTAGCAATTCTCCCTGGTGCGATGTTGTTATACCATATGTATGCTCATCCTGTCAGAGATTTTGAGAATTCTTTCAGACGGACAACATGGTTGTGCTCGTGTTCTCCTAGTGCCTCCAGGAATCGAGAGACGTGTTCTCGAGCGTTCCCTGTTCCGTTGTACAGCTTGAATGTTGGAGAAGTGTAGCCTTTTGGGAGAGGGATTCTTTGCGTAGCAGCAGGGTATGGAGGTTGATGACGATGGACAAATGGTGCATTTCCTTTTCCTCGATCCTCCATAAAACGTTCCAGATCTTCACGAGTGATTGAAACCTGCAGACTCCTTCTCTGGTGAATTTACTACAGCCTTGTGGGCTTCATCATCATCTACTACATGGATTTACTTCAGGATCAACAGTTTCTTTGGTTTCCCCCTTCTCCTGAGCCTTCTCTGTCATCTTGTCAGTGAGAGTTTTGAGATAATTGCATATCTCCTTCTTAGTAGTAGCCATATCAGCTTGATTTTTGGCGAGAACCTCCTGGACCTTCATGAGATCAGATATGGCGGGCGGATTTTATCGGATTTCTTCGGGAGACTGGCCGAAGAGAGGATTGCCTCCAATGTTGGTTTGCGAATGAGTGGTATCGCCAGTGTCGTTGTTGGAAAAAGGAGTAGTTTCTGGAGCACCACCATTGTTGCTAGTGCTAGCGTTATTTGGGTTAGGATTTATGACTGAACCTGACCTAAGATCAACCATTTTGTGAGAATTTGAGATTGCAACCGAGAGATTAACCTCCCACTGTGGTCGCCAATCTGTAGATGGGGAAAAACGATTTGCTGGTTTTTAGGAAAGTGAAGAGACGACCGATCGTACGAGACTCCTCAACCGATAAAACTGCCTAACCTCACACAGATGCACTGCAGGGGAGTGATTTGAGTTCGAGAGATCAATCTGTAGGACTCCGGCCTAAACCAAGTCAGTGTCCGTTCAAGAGTCAATTCGGTAACAAAGAGGGAGATGGGTTGATCTGTAGGAGGGAAGCTAAGAATTGTGGGATCAATGATGATCAAGGATTGTGGATGTGTTGAAGGTTTCTGCAAGTTTGTGTAAATAAGTTTTGAATGATTGAGAGAGTGTTGCTCACACGATGATTCTTGGTTAGACGATGGATTGTCTGTTCAATATCTCATGGATTTTCTGTGTCTTCTTGCGTATATCTCAATCATGAATTCCGAAACTTATTTATGTTGTCAGAATAATGAATACATTGATCCCAGTAAGTGTGACGGTTTTTTGAGTGAAAGGGTGGGAAAGTGGGAATTCGTGGTGAAACTAGTTCCAGGTCATGTGGAGACTTGGTTAACCGTTCACCCACTACTTTGCTAACTCCTTCAACTGTTAGCACGACTTACTCACATTTCTCGTCGTGGATGAACACACGTGCCGTAGGCCGCCAGACCAAAACCCTAATTGATATCCCCCCATGTGACGTGATTGATGTCTCACGAACGTGGAGTCTGCAAAGAAGACGTGTATTTGATTAGTCAGTCGTTGACTTATTAGACAGTGAGTCTAAGTTTTGTTGAATTGAGCATGAGTGACGAATGCTCAGTGATTTATGATTAAGACTACAGTTCTTATGTTGATATTGCTTGTCAAAGAAATATTTTAAATTCGAGTAAATGAGCAAGTATTGCTCGATTCGACGAATTACTGAATATTGATAGTTTGATCAATATTCGAGAAAGAGCAAGTATTGCTCAATTCAATGAATTACTGGTAACGTGACCCAATAAAATATTAATTAAAATATTGGTAGTCTACCAAATATTATATAATTAATCTGGATGTTGATTGCTGGATCAACATAAAATTATTAGTGTTTGAACTTGCTCAGAATTATGATTTGTGGAGCGTTTGTTCGAAACTCTAATTTTTGATCAATTGTTCGTCAATTGATGAATTACTGAAAATAGGTTACTGAGTGAAGGAGGGACCGACCACATGGGATGATGGATGACCATGTGGTGCACAAGTGTTTGAGTGAGCATGCACCAGAGTCCTTAGTTGACCGGTTGGTGAAAGAATGATCAAATGCCAGTTTCATCATTTATTAAAATAGTGCTCGTCGAGCATTAGGTAATAAAACCTAATTTATGGAGAAGTGAGGGACTGACCAAGAGGCATGAAACCAACCCTTGGTAGTCGTGGGACCAGCTGATGGTCGTTTGAGAAAATTCCAAGTTGGTTGGAAAGAGTTTGGACCCAATATGAGCAATTGAGAAAATTAGGTCAAAATCATTAAAATGTGTGGGACCGGCTCCATGAGAGCCTTAGGGCCGGCTTTGGTCGGTCAAGGAAGCATGCCCGTGTCACCATAATGCCCGTATCTCAATCCTTAGAGTTTCGGTATTTTCTGATGCGCGTTTGAGCAATATTTTGGATTTTCAGAAGAGTTTGATCTTTGATTGAAATCCTTGATTTTGCTCGAATGAGCAAGTAGGACTTTGCTCGTTTGATCAATATTTTGAGAATATGAAAATAACAATACTATTTTAATATTTTCGTGAAAAGCCTAGTCGGTCATGAGACCAATTGACTTTTTGGCTTTTTTCATGGTTTGAGCAATATTTGAGAAAATATGAAGAAACCATGATTTTTGCTCAAACAGAGGAGTTTCATGAGATGAGGGAAATAATAATTATGAAAACAAGGGATTGCAAGGTGTGGGATGATAGACGCATTTATGTGTCTATTTTCATCTCTATTGTGTATATTTTTAGTACCCATTTTTGTACTAATGTTGGTATTTTATCCCTTTGTAGGTATTTTTGGGGAATAAACATTTTTGGGAAAATCGGCTCGAAAAGTTGTCTAAATGCACCCCAAGGGACAAGTGTTATACGTACTCCAGCAGTGGATAAGGGGCACCCATGGCTATGTGTAGCCCAAATTCATCTTTATCACCCATATTCATCATTTGAAAACAGAAATTGGCGGGAATTTTCTTTACAGAAAACAGAATTTTCTATTTGATTTTTGGACGATTTTTAAGGAGATTCAAGGGCTGATTTTCGTTGGGTTAACCCTGTTAAGGATAAACAAGTATGGTATGAGTTGTAGAATCGATTAAACAGGGATAGAAATCCGTGTTGGAGCAAAACAGGGAGAATTCACGATTTGAGTTGTTTTCGGTTTACAAAAGAATTTGTGAAGAGTTTACGGCAAGATTGGAGTGTATGGAGTCCTTATTCAGTCCTGAGAGAGTTTGAGAGAGTTTGGAAACCAAGTTGACGCGTAAAAAGAAGATCAAATGGCTGTAACGTGCGGTGAAGAAAAAACGAAAAGATTTGGATTAACTCGAGTGATTTTGGGGTTTGGTGGATATATATAGGTTGATTCGAGTCATATTGAGTAGCAACAAAGTTTAGAGGAAAGTTTAGAGCCTTAGAGAAGCATAAAAAAATCAACTGGAGTCGATACAGAAACTTTTTTGCTGCTGCAAAGAAGAAGAACACGAAGAACATTAGACCCTCAGAGACAGTTGCAGAAGCAGACTTATTTTCAGTGACAACGAGGTACGGTCGCATCTTCCTGCAGTCACCGAAGCCTTTCAGCAACAATTCCGACTTCTGATTTAGACCTTCAGCAACTGCAGAATCCGCTGTTTTAACACTTTTCTCCCTTTTAATAAACTTTTGAGCCATAAACATGTATTTTGAGATTATGATTAATATGAGGAGCTAAACCCCTTAGCCGAGGCGACGGAGGAAGCCATTGTTCCATGAAAAGTGGTATAGTTCTATTTTAATTATTTATTGCAATTATTTTACATGATTTTTTTGCATAGAACTTAAAAGAAAAATTGGTTTTTATTGAGTAGTTGTGAAGTGTTTTGATGGGACATGCTTGGTTTTAATACTTTTGATGTTTCATGCTTCGTGCTTACAATTATTACTTCAAAAATCTATTAAAGGCAAATACTAGAATCACTTTAAAGAAGAATATTGCATGAATATTGATTAGAGTTTATCACTTAATTGGTCAATGGTGGAATCCAGAGTCTCGGTATTTTCTTATTATTGTCAAAACAACTCTATTTAATTTTCGAAAATCCTTCACAAGTTCGAGCAACGAACCTTTTTACCACTACAACTACAAAACACATCATGGGACCGGCCACGGCTAGGGCATGGTCGGCCGGCTAGGGAGCCCGGTCCCGCGATACCCTTCCCTATTTTTATTATTTTTCATGAAACCGTGAAAATATGGAGAAATCGTGAGTTTTGCTCAAACAAGGAAAGTTGCTTGAATGAAGGAGTTTTCATGAGTTCATGAAAATAAATAAAATAAGAAAAATAAAGGAAGAGGGAGTGGGGGACCGGTCAAGGCGGCATGACCGGCCGGCCGGTGGACCCGGTCCCTAGGCGCCTCTTTTCTATATTTTTTATTATTATTTTCACTCTCCTGTTTTGTGTAGGATTCCTCGTGTGTCCATATTTTCGAATGCTCGTTCGTGCATCATTGTTGAGTACACATGCACCATTTTATTTGGGCTTACTCGGTGATAGTCCAGATGCCCGATTGTTGGATATTTATTACTAATTCATGAAATTCAGCATAGAATGACTCATGAAACGGAGTGATAAATGAATTGTGTATCTATTACTAATCCATGAATTCAGCCGGGGAATTCAAGGAACGGAGTAATGAGATAAGATGGTTATCTATTACTAATCCATGGAATCAGCCGGGGATAGCCATGGAACGGAGTAATAAGATAAAATAGATTATTTTCTAGGAATTCAGTGGCGAATGTCACGGTAGAATTAATCTATTGTAGAATCGAGATATGAGATAGTTGAAGCATCATACTCGTTCTGAAAGGTATATAGTCAGGAATCAACGTGCAGTGTTGGTGTCCTGAAGGCGTTTAGCCTCCTCAACAAACAATTATGTAGGAGAGCCGCCTGAATCTATACACGGTCTCTCTACATAGTCAGGGAACAGCGAGTGTCGCCGACGTCCTAAAGGTGTTATGCCCTCTCAACAAACAATTATGTAGGAGGACCGCCCAATCATTCTTCTATGTAGAGGTCACGATGAATGCGTAGCATCGAACGCTCAGCTAGTGGGAGGCCTTTCAAGAAACATATTCATCATGGCTCTAAGAGGATCTCGATCAGAGATCATGAAACGGTTCACGGATCGTAAAATATGAATCGTCATATGCGTTCCTGAAGCCGGGTCAGAAACATGAAGTATCATGATTTTACGATTTTGACCTTTGTAGAAAATCCACCATCAACAACTTCCAACACGACTTACTCACTTTCTCATCTTTGATGTATTATTACATCGCACGTGCCCTAGGCCGCTAGACCAAAACCCTAGTGAATACCTCCCATGAGACATGATTGATATCTCATGTGAAGTCTGTAAGGTAGACGTATATTTAGTTGGTCAATTGTTGACTTGGCTAGACCGTGAATCTTAGCTTTGATGAGTTGAGCATAATTGTCAATAACGAATGTAACATGCTCTATGACTCATCATGATCGATTGAGCATAAGGTATCTGCCGAGACAGCAATAATGCTTAGACATCGAGTCTGATGAATTGTCACATATCATTGTGCACGTTGAAGCAACAATGATACTCGAATGAGTTGGGTTGATGAACGTCAGTCTAATGAGATTGTTCGACCGTGGACCAACGTGTATTCTGATATGTTTGACATGAGATCATATATCGCTGATTATTATATTATAATCCCCGATCCACCATGTCATGAGAAGTCGAATGACAAAATGGAGATAAAAATATTGGTAAACATTGGATGATCAACCAGGTGGATGGTCGTCCAATGAAATATTGGAGAATTACCCAAGTGGATGGTCGACCAATAAAATTTTGCTTGATCGAGCAACAATATGTTGGTAGCAAGACCGAACATTAAATATTAATTAAAATATTGATAACTGGATCAATATGAAAATTATTGATGCTCGAACTCGATTAGAATTATCATCAAGTCTGAAACCCTAATTTTATGAAACCCTGGATCCATGAGATGGAGGACTATCCAATATGGATAGAGAGAATGACCAACCAACGGGTATGAGGACCGGCCATTAGCTGGGCGGGGTATGGAGGATTGTCCAACTGGAACTAATCAAAATATGAAGGATTAACCAAATAGAGGATTAATCAAAATATGGTTTAAGGAATGGTGGGATTGGCCGTCCATGGTGGCCAAGTGGACCGATCGGTGGTGCACGGGTAACCATGTCAACGCCCGTCCGTTCCTGAGAATTTTGGCATTTTCGTTGGACATTTGAGCATTATTTTGTATTTTTATAAGAGTTTGATCTTGACTGAAATTCTCAATTTTTCTTGAATGAGCAAGTAGGATTTTTGTTTAAACATCCAATATTTGGAAAATATTAAAATGATAATTTTTTAAGATATTATAAGTTAACAATATGGTGGAATGGGCAATATTTGACAAAGATTTGGAAAATCAAGAGTTTGCTTGAATGAGAGAGTCAAGATTTAAGGAAAAATAATAATAAAAAATTAAAAAGTGGAAAAGGGAGGGGGACCGTCCACGGCACCGCGGCATGGCGGGCCAGCCAACCTGTGGGCCCGATCCCGCACTTCCTTTCTTTTTATTTTTATATTATTTTTCTCCCTCCTCTATTGGTGAACTTTTCATATGCTCATTTGTCCATGCTTTTGGATGCTTGCTTGAGCATTATTACTAAATACACCCACAGTGTTCCCTCGGGGCTTACTCGGTGGTAGCCCGTATGCCCGAAAGGTGAATATTTATTATTCATCCATGAAATTCAGCTCAAGAAAGCCGTGAATTGAAATAATAAAATATTATGGTGAAAATATAATTGTTTGTACCGTCAATAAAAATGACGGGAAGCCCGCTTAGCCCGTGAAGGAAGATTCCAGAAGTCTTGTTGCCCAAGTTGCTTGCATGTCAAGTTTATGTCAGAATTAGGGTTACATAAACTACATAAATACATGTACTCTAAACCCTAAGAATACATGAAATCCTAGGTTATCCAAACAATAACTATTGTAATCTCATATCAATACAATACTCTCCCTGTGGGATTCCTCCTTGGATGAAGGCACAACTTGCCGAACCACGTTAAATCAATCGTGTTTAGTGCATATAAGTAATTTTGGGTACAAACATTGGCGCCGACTAAGGGGATTCGAGTGAAAGAATCATGTTTTACCATTGAGAAAAGTGTGGAAGAAATTGTGCATGAATTTCTATGCAAAAAAACAACAAAACAGAGAAAATTTAGGGTTCAGAAAACCGTCGCATAACAGTTGAAGAAACTGTTACGAAGGTTGAAGAAACCGTTGCGACTATTGAAGAAACCGTTACGAAGGTTGAAGAAACCATTACAAACCAGTTGAAGAAACTGTTACGAAATAGTTGAAGAAACCCTCGCGATAGCATATACAGAAGGCGTTGCGAAATATTCTTCATCCATCCTCACATACATCCCCAGTTCCAGCGATCAGGTCCGTCAGATTAACAAGATCTCATCCGTACGATCTTTCCGGCCTCAGATCCAGCTTACGGTCCATAAATCGGTTCAACCAGTTCATCCAACAGGTTCGGTTCGGACAGAACCAGTCCATAACTACTCCAACTCGGTTCAGACCGTTCGGGTCTGACCTATTGCCACTTCAGCGACAAGGTCCAGTCAGCGTTCGACATGCCAGCACCGCTCGGGTGCCACGTCAGCAACTTTTTCCTAATCAGCAACATTACGTCAGCGTATGCACGTGCCATGTCAGCAGTCGTTAACTTGTCACCATATGCCATGTCATTCATGATAATGCCACATCAGCAACAATGTACGATCAGCCTTTACCATGTTAGCATTTTGATCCAGTCATCACTGCCACGTCTACGACAGCACGCGCGCTTCGTTCAAATCTTGTTTCGTCAATAACTTCTTCGTTTTAAGTCCGAATTGAGTGATTTTTGGCTCGTCAGAATCGTCTTTCGATTCCCTACAACATGGAAGCAAAAAAATTGTGTTCGAGAACCTTTGATGTGAACTTAGAGCAGCAACATGATCGAGTTTGAGGTTCGTGGATACCGAAATGATCGAGTTCGGGGTTCGTGGATAGCGACATGATTGAGTTCGAGATGAGGATTGCTTAGACCCTTCAATATTTAGCCTTGATTCACATCGCAAGCACCTAAAGACTCACCTTGCACGTGAGCACTTAATTCTTGCATTTATCGCAAACATAAAATCTCGCCTTGCACGCGAGTATGAAAGACTTGCACCTTGGAAAGCATACTCGTCTCGACCACGAGCCCAATGACCGATATTGGTCCAAAAACTCGTACTCAACACAAGCAACAACCAGCCTGCCCGAGAAGCGAGCGTTATATCCTTGTTACGCTGCAAGCAAAAAGCCTTCCCCCAGCTGCAAGCACACTACATTCTACTCAAGATTCAACTATCTCTCGAGCATCACAAGTCCACCACGTGGCAAAAGTCTCGCCTAGCACGTGAGCAAATTTCATTGCAGGTTATCACAGTTGGGGGCGTCTTTGTAATACCTCTACCCACGCTTGGGGGCGAGTTTCATCATCAACGATCGACGCAAAAGGATAAACAAACTTCTTAACCCACAAAAAGTTAGAGGTTCAGAGGGGGCGATGTTTGTACCGTTAATAAAATTGACGGGAGGCCCGTTAATCAAGCCCGCTTAGCCCGTGAAGGAAGATTCCAGAAGTTTCCAGAAGTCTTGTTGCCCAAGTTGCTTGCATATCAAGTTTATATCAAAATTAGGGTTACATAAACTATATAAATACATGTATTCTAAACCCTAAGAAGACATGAAATCCTAGGTTAGCCAAAAAATAACTATTGTAATCTCATATCAATACAATACTCTCCCTATGGGATTCCTCCGTGGATGTAGGCACAACTTGCCGAACCACGTTAAATTCTTGTCTTCTTATTTATTTTCTATCATCTTCTAGCCCTAATTTCACATCATCAATCAAATCAATCGTGTTTAGTGCCTAGAAGTAATTTTGGGTACAAACAAGAATATTTTCTAGGAATTCAGTTGATGAATACTGCACTAGAATTAATTGATGGCTCTATACTAGCAGACAATCTGTTTAGGAGCATAATATTTATTCGAGAATCGGGGTATGGGATAATAAAAGCGTCATACACGTTCTGAACATTTATTTTGTATAGTCAGGGAACATTTGCGACATCCTGAAGACATTATTTCTCTATACTAGTGGCCAATCCATCTAGGAGCCGTCCAATCGTTCTCGATTCTATACAGAAGTGGATACTGCAATTATAAATGATAAAATACGCGGAATATTGAAATCTCAGCTGAGAGACTCCAATAATTACGTATTTATGTTCCGAAGAGGCTACGTGATCATTCAAAGACAGCCGTCACATGAGCTTTCATGTCTAAACCATAAAAATATGAATTTCATATATTCAGCTAAAGCTAGGTCAGAAATATCCAAAACCATAATTTTACAATTTTAGCTTTCGTAAAAAATCCACCATCAACACCTAGCATACCCCTTGTCACCTCATCCTACTTAGTTTAATCATTTTGTACGCCCTGAAATTTTCTTGTATGCCCTAAAACATGGTTCAAACTAAGACAATAATACATTTGAGTTTATTAAATGAAGAAGTTGGTTTGTTACAGTTTTGTTTGTTGGATAAAGAATCTGCCTCAAATGGACTGGAAAACTATGTAGTTGAGAAACTGGTCCAAATGGGAGGAAATGCATCTACTTACTTTTGTATGGAACTATACATGTCCACAGTGCTTAACCACTATTGTAAATGATGACTCTTTGGTACGTATGTACCTGATGTAGGACATCCTACTCATAAATTCTCTATTTCCAATTATAATTATTATTAGGATTTCCTATTCCTAGTTTTAGTTTGTTTCTCAATTTAGGGCTTCTTTCCTAAATCTAGTGTGTTTCCTAGTTTGGTTTGATTTCCTTTTCTAGTTTTAGGTATATTTAGAATTACTGAAGCCTATATAAGAAGGCCTAGTATTGTGGAGAAACATACAATTCTACAACCAATATTATTATTTGATTAATACCAAACTTATTTTCTTATTATTATCTTTGTTTTATTTTTACTTTTGTAAATCTATTGATCTCACACTAGTTTTTATCTTTTATCGAATCTTTTGATCCTAATTGTACGCTTCCACTACGTCAAGTGGCATCAGAGCCACAATTGAGATTCTCTGTTATTCAGTGTCTGGGCTTTGTTTATATCCACAGTTAAGAGCCTCCATTGAGTGTCTGGGCTTTGTTTATATCCACGGTTAAGAGCCTCCATTGAGTGCCTTAACTTTCTAGTTCTTCGGTATGGAAAGAGAGTTTCATATTACTTTTAGAGTAGGTGGAAAGATTGTTGATATTATTCTTGATCCATCTTCTCCGAAAAATAATGTGTCTATCGCAGCAGCAAATTACTTCAACAAAAATAATTGTTGTGAATGGGATTTATTTGGCGGTCTTCTTGAATTTAGTTTCCAAAAAGGTATGTATCTCAAAACTGCTTATTGTGAATTATCTTTTATGAATAATTGTCATGTGTTATTAGGCAAGCCTTTTCTTTCGAGTTTAGGTGATGTAACAATGAACATATGCATAGTTTTGATTTTCATCATGGAAAAATATTGCATCAATTAATAGGATCACGTAATGATGGAGCATTGTCAAATTCATGGAAAGGGTTCGATGAGATATTTTCTCGTTTGGAAAAGTTTATTGATGATCATCCATGTTTTGAAGCCTTCACAACAACGTTAACTTCACAAGTACCTATCTTAGAAGAAGAAGAAAATAAGGGAGAGAAAGAGAGTTCTAGTGTTGGTGAAATTAAGCATCCACAATCCCCTTTTCTCCTGATAATGTTGTTTTATATCCGCCTCAATGTTTTGAGATTGTTGATGTGTCTACTACTCCTATAGATTTCATGGCATAAACAATTAAAGTTGGAAAATCAGTCAAAGTATATCGTTCATTGGGATGGACGCTCGCAATACTTACTCAACTCAAAAGCAAGTTCTTCAAAGGACGCTGGGCATAATCCTTCTTATGAAACACTCTAGCAGATTCCAAAACAAAAGTCTATCAAGTTGATTTCTCTGGATAAAATGGTTGATGTGCAAGAGTCATGCACACTTACTTTAAGAGAATTGACGGATCGCCTAGTGGTCGAGGGATTGGAGTTGTACAAGAGAAAAGAGAATTCTGGTTTTCCTTGCAAAGTACTTGGGATTTCAAAGGATAGTGACCTAATCAACTATGAAGTGGGTTAAATAAGAAAATATGAGAAAGTAACAAGTAGGTCCATAGTGAAATTTTATGATCGGATACGAGGGAATTTCCCTATCAGTAGAGAGGGGCTAAAATGTTTTATTAGGGAATCTATTTCTCATGGTGTTCTCATTCAGTATTACAGTATGAGATTCCACCAAAGCCTCCATGGTTTGTGTTTTTGTTATATAGAACCCTAAAGAGTAGAAAAGGAAGAGGAAATAGTATTACTCAGTCTAATCCATTCTTAACGGCAACAGTCATGGAAAAAGTCATACCACAAAATGAAAAAAAGACACAACTGTCGTTTCCTACAGATGTACATCCTGGAACCAGAATATTATTTTTCAGATGGTAAGGTACGTTTTTACGAGAAGAGCTGACAGCGTATATATATTATAAACCTTGGAAAAATACGGGAGAAGTATCTGATGGCAGCTAGAGTTATTGTTTTTGTTGAGAACCCACAAGACGTTATTATCCAGTCTGGTATGCCATATATACAGATGGCTGTTTTGAGATTTGTTCACTACATTGGTGATCAGTCACATACAGAAATACACACTCCAATTTCACATACCAACCAAGATCTGACTACCAATGATGCTATTAAAGTTTCTGGTGATGTTGTCCCAAAAGGGGAGAAAACTTTTGGAATCTCAACAAAGATTGGTTTTATGGATAATGGCAATGCCGCTGTTGGTATACTGAAAGACAGACATGAGCCCGTCATTAAGAGAGAATGAACTTTTTGATAGAAAGGCAGTTGATGCAAACTTAGAAGGTATGCAACTAATAAGAAAACTCTATTTGATTTTTAAAGGCACCATAAAGAAAGGAGTTAAGAGCCCGTCATTAAGAGGAAGAATGAACTTTTTGATGGAAAGGCAGCTGACGCGGACTCAGAAGATATGCAACTGATAGGAAAACTCTATTTGTTATTTAAAGGCACCATAAGTAAACGAGTTAAGAAGTATAGACAGAATATCTAGGACAGTACTATCAACAAGAAAGAAAGTGAGAGAGTGTCTGCAAATCGGTGAGTCAACTCATGATAATATCCGATCAACATAATCTCAAATCTTATCAATCAGAAAGGAAAATTTTTAATCTATCAAAGATTTCACTGGGTAAATTAAATGGTATTAAAATTGAAGAGAAAGGTAGAGGGGGTTCAAGATTTTGGGTCTTAGTTTCATGTTCTATGGGTAACTGGCTAATCTCTATCTTAGAGAGGATCAACTCGGGTAAAATCAAAGAATTAGGAAACAGATGGAATAATAGAGAAAGGGATTTCTCTTTCCTCCTAGAACTTAAAGAAAACAGGAGAGGCAAATTCTTAAAACTGTCTAGACCTAGATGCTAGCAAAAACAGGAAATCATTAATATGTATTCCTTTTGGGGAAAATGGAATCAGCTGGATGAGTTTAGAAGAATGTCTGAAACACCTATTAAAACCATCTTCAGTTATTACACATTCAATTCCAACACCAACTGATTTTCCTAACATTTTAATCTCAAAACCAAGCATTCAAGACAGAATATCTAGGACAGTACTAGTCACGATCAAATGGTCAGCTAGTTGGAATTCTATTGCAAAAGAAGTAACTAAAAATCTCGATTGGAAGAGATATCTCAAATTAAAAGTAATCAACAGTACTTCAACAATATTCTCTCCCAAGATGAAGAATGGTTAAAGACATGGAAGCCACTAGAGTGGTTAGTAAAAGGTACGTCAATCACGGTGAAGAGATGGTCCAAGGATGATGAATGTATATCACATGAATCATTAAGATCTTGCTCAGCTTGGATAAAAATCAAAGGGTTACCGGTACATATGTGGTCTAGAAGGAATTTCACTTTAATAGGGGAGAAATTGGGCGGTCTGGGTGAAATAAACAGAGACACATTGGAGAGAAACCCTGAAATATGCAGAGTGGCAATCACAGGTGATGTGAGAAAGATGTCGGCAGCAATGGAGATAGAGATAGAGATCGACGGTAAGCTTCTGATTCTCGCCATGGAATGGGATGTATTTTTCCGTCAACATCGGCCACTCAGTCAAAAAGCATATTCGAACCTTCTCAGAAAATTCGACAGAGGAACGACCAATGAATTTCAAATTTTGAATATGATTCAACAACACGTCGGCAACTCAGATCGTTTCATCTCATCGATACTACGCAGTCAGAAACAGATAAATCCAAAGAAGGTACCCTTAACGGGAAAAATAACACTACACAAAGAAATAGTCCGAACCCAATAAAAGGTCTATTCAAAAAAAATAACCAGAAGAAACAACAGCAAGTAGTTTCATCTCAACCGGCAACCGCTCCGGAACTAGAGACAGCTGAATCTTTAGAAGAAGGAGAAATAAGAAATGATGCAGATTCAAGGGATCTCATTAATTATCGACAGTCGGGACATTTCGGAGCAGGTGATACAGGAACTTTAATGTTAGAAATCAGCAACGGTATGATACCCAATAACACTCCTTCAGTCTCGGTCAAAAACATGGATACAATATTTAACACGGTTGAATTACTAATGGAAGTAAGCACAAACCTTGGCACAATAAGTATGGGGAATGAATAACAAATTCAAAGAATATTTGTCGAAATATTAGAGAGACATGAGAAAACACTACTCGATAATGAAAAAGACAAAAGAGGAGAAAATAAATTAGCAATTGTAGTGGGAAATACATCAGTATCCAATGTCGCCTAAAATCATCACTTGGAATGCTAGGGGACTAAATGCAGTTGACAAAATGGATTGTTTAAAGGAGTTAATCAAGCAATTGAAACCAATGGTTGTAGTAATACAAGAAACAAAAATGATGAAGATAAATGATTGGGCAAGAAACAAACCAGATGGATCCAAACTTGGTAAAACTCTATTCAATGACTTTATGCATTATAATGATTTGATTGATTTACCAGTTGGTGGTGGATTATACTCATAGTCAAATATGCAAGCAGATCCAAACTATTAGCCCGAACATTATTTTCTAGGAATATGTCAAATCATGCACCAGTATTATTCACTACAGGCAACATTCAAAGACATAACCCACCAATTAGAGTTGAAACTTACTGGTTATCAAACAAAACTCTATTATCCAACTTGAGCACATGGTGGAATACAATGCAGTTTGAAGGTTCATCAAGTTTTATTTTCGCAAGAAAACTTCAAAATCTTCACTTCTTAAGAACATGGAGCAGAGAACAATATGGGCAGAGTGCAAGCATCAAAAAGGATCTAATAGAGAAGATAGATCAATTGAATGCAAAAGAAGAAAACATCAAGCTTACTACTAATGAGTTCATTGACAGGGTACAGTGGAAGATGAAGCTCAAGCAAATTATTTTAAAGAGGGGGAGAGTAATACCAGATATCTACACCAATTGGCAAATAACAGAAGAAGGAGAAACACCATCCACAAATTGCTTATCAATGGAGAAGACAATTTTAACCAAGTAGACATCAAACAAGAATTCTAAAATCATTTCATAAATTATTCACAGGAGCATGTTTGGAGACCACAATTAGACTCTACAGAATTTGTTAAAATTTCTGAAGAAGAGAAAAAATGGGTGGAAAGACCTTTCTCTGAAAAAGAAGTATGTAAAGTCATAAAGAGTTGTGGGAACCTTAAATCACCAGGTCCAGATGGTTACTCCATTGAATTCGTTAGAGCAGCTTGGCCAGTAATAAAAGAAGATATGATGGCAGCAATTTATGAATTTTATGAGCAAGAGAACCTAAACTGGAGGATGAATTGTGCCTTCATAAGCTTAATACCAAAAAAAGAAGTCTCTAGTTATCCATCTCACTGTAGACCAATTATCCTAGTTGGGATTGTTTATAAGATCATTTCCTAGCTATTAGCAGAGAGACTTAAGAAGGTACTCCCTCAGCTCATATCTGAACATCAAGGAGCATTTATTAAAGGAAAACAAATACAGGATGGGATCTTAATTGCATGGGAGTTATTAGATGCAAGATTGAAAGCAAAAATTCCAGGAGTGCTTTGTAAACTGGACATAAAGAAGGCCTTTGATAATGTGAGTTGGCATTGTGTGGATACTCTTCTAGCTGGAGCAGGCTTTGGTGGGAAATGGAGAAGTTGGATCTCTTGGTGTTTATCCTCAGCTCATTCTTCAATTCTAATAAATGGCAGTTCCACTACTAAATTTCAGCATCACAAAGGTCTCAGACAAGGAGACTCTTTGTCACCCTTTCTTTTCATTATGGTAGCAGAAGTACGCACCAAGTTACTTCAAAGAGCAGAAAAGCTGAACATGATATCAGGATTTCACATTAACTCTGAGATAAATGTTACTCATCTTCAGTTTGAAGATGATACACTCATCTTTTTGGATGCCAAGGAAGAAGCAGTGGAAAATTTAGTAACGATTCTTCAAGTTTATGAAGTAATAATAGGTATGAGAGTGAATCTGGAGAAAAGCACCATCATTAGCATTGGAGCAGACAGCGAAGTATATGATTTAGCCAAAATAATGCACTGCAAAGTAGAAAAGCTTCCATTCAAATATCTTGGAATGCCTCTTGGCAGCTCATGGAAGCAAACATCAATATGGGAAGCCATTCTGGATAAATTTCAGAAAAAAATAGCTTTATGGAGAAGAAGATTTCTATCAAAGACTCAAAAGATCACTCTCATTAATTCAGCTCTTGCTAGCCTGCCAGTGTACTTCATGTCTCTAACGCAAATTCCTGCATCAGTGGAGAAGAAAATGATAAAGATAATGAGAGACTTTCTTTGGGGAAGTACTTTTGAGAAAAAGAAAATATGCTGGACTCATGGGACAAGTTCTGCAAAACAAAACAAAAAAGGTGGTATGGGTGTAAGAAACATCAGAGCTTCCAACAAAGCATTACTTAACAAATGGGGTTGGAGATATGCACAGGAAAAGAATGTCCTCTGGAGGAAAGTGATACAAGTCAAAACAAAATCAGATGCTCAAGATTTATGGGCCAAAGAATACACAAAACCACATGGAAAGGGATATTGGAAAGCCATACAACAAGAACAAATGCTTCTCAAGATGAATTCCTCTATTAAAATTGCAAATGGAAAACAGTGAAATTCTGGAAGGACAAATGGTGGGATTCAGCTCCTTTCTACTTATCCCACAAAAAGGCATTCAAAATAGTGGCAGACAAAGATGCTAAAGTAGCTGATTTGATAAAAAAAAAATGGGAAATGGCAGATTGAGCTGAAGACACAGCCTAATGCAGAAGAGAGTGAATTCAACCTGTCACTTCAGTCAATAGGAGATCCTCCAACTTTGAACTCTGGAGAAGACACTCTGTCATGCAGAACCAATGAAGATTACACCTCAAGAAAAGGTTATGAATGGTGGATGCAAGCAAATGCTGAGAATTCCACTTCAGATTTCCATTACATATGGAGAAACCAAGCTCCAAAGAAAGCCCAATTTTTTGTATGGTTAGTGGTGCAAAATGCAATTCCAACTGTGGATAATCTCAACAAAAGAGGCTGCAACATCTCTGAAACTCAATGCAGCTTATGCGATAATGCTCAGGAAGATGTAAACCACCTGCTTCTTCATTGTCGGTTCTCAGGCGAAATTTGGAAATACTTCTCAACGAGAATGCAAAGAGCACGGACTCATAAAAACTCTATTCTAGAACAGCTGGAAGAATGGACTCATCTATCTGGGAAAAGAATTGCAAAGAAGGTATGGAACCTTTTGCCTTATACAATCATATGGTCCATCTGGCAGTAGAGAAATCGTCGAGTAATGGCTAAGAAGAGAAATAGAGATGTTGAAACTGTAATCAATAAAGTAAAAAGATTCATATATCAATGGGGGTCAGTGCAAAATTGGTTTAAGAATTATTCTTTCAGGGACCTGATTCTCAGTTGGGAGGCCATCATGGTCTAATCCCAATCTGTAGTCGTATTTGTAACCAATGGATTTAGCATTGGGCTAATGTATCTTTTCCTTTTTCAATTAATAAACGATAACTTTTTTCGTTTAAAAAAAAAGAGTTAAGAGGTTCTAGAAGTTCTAGAGGGCGTCAGAAAATTGTGACCAGTCATTAATCATTATGATCTAAGAAATTATGGATCAAGGCCTATGACTGTCAAGTACTTGGTTCTTGAAACTAACCTAGAGGTCTTATGTAAAAAGCATGTTCAATCTGTTGGGCGACGTATGGCTTCTCATCCGGATGTTGGTTTGAACTATTTCGAGCAAGCGAAGGATAGTGGAATGAGTCTTCGAGAACAAGATATCAGCAACGTATGCATTTCTAATGCTAACTTGTCGGATTGCACTACTGCCTGCCTAGAGAAGTTTCTACGAGCTGGTAATGTGAAGAATCTAATAAATGATGATCTCCGTCAACGTTTTATACCTTATGACCCTGGCAAAGATTTTTGTGCTTTTATATCAAACTCAAGCTATTTGATTGATGACGATCTTCGTCACCGTTTCCAACCCTCCTAGCACGACTCTACTAAATAAAATCACAACCTTTTCAAATAAAACAAAAATCAGCCTCAGAAATTAATTGTGGCCAATTATGTTGTACTGCAATTCTGGCAGCCAGTAGTGATCCCCCAGGCTCTGTAACCAGTGATGTTGTGATCCCAGAGGTACTGCCGTTGCTTTTAGCATCACTCAATGTTGATTTCTGCATACAATTACTACTGCATACAATCACATGTGAAATGGTTTACAACTTCTTAATTCATATAAACTGCGCAGGGTCCTCATCAACATATAAAGCAAAATTAAAGAAAAAGGAAGTCTCCGAAATTACAGAACATTGTTAAAAGCATAAACGGTTTCGGGATTCATGAAGAAAAAGACGGTGAATAACAGTGTTACCCAACTCGATAAACTAACAAAACATTTACTCACCTAAACGGTTTCGGGATTCATGAAGTTCTGCTAACTGGGAAGAATAGCACACTACCTTGGCTTTGATTGATTGACATTGAAGATTTGTGATAAAAACAGATCATGGGGTATATTCAAAGGGTTGAGGGGGTTGAGGTTCCTCATCAACAGCAATTGCTGCTGCAGGAGGTGGTCCTTCGGCAGGTGCCATGATAGAGTAGGGTGTGTCAGTGAGATGGAGAGAGAGCACTTCTGCATCTTCTGGTTGAAGATCCTTCAACAAAACAAATCCTGATGGGGCTAAACTTACTGGTGAATATCTGCTATCCTCAAGAAACTTAATATACTTCTCCTGTGCTGGCACAACCCTAGCAGGGTTAGTTAATATTTCGAAAGTGGGTTCTGGCTCCGGAGCTACCTTCTTCTCCGCTGAAGATGGAGAGCCATCCACCTGAAAATCCAACAACATACATATCAGTTATTAATATCCAAAAACATACAGTCTCAGGTGTTTATTCTGTAATACACTTCCAAGTAATATTTCTTAATGTATTTCTTTAAAAAGTAACAATCAAATATGGAATTTCTTCAGCATACATGCAAGGATAATAATGCAAGCTTCTGTTTTACTCAGGTTTATTTACAATGCAGCGAGCAATACCTGCATCGAGTCCCCATCCTTCTCGGCGGGAGATTTTCCTTTTTGGCTGGCTGAAGAAGAATCCTCAGTTGCCTTCTCGGCATTAGCTTTCTGATCTGCGTCTTTCTTAGCACGAGCTTTTGCTTTAGCAGATATAGATAGAATAGCAGTGGGGAGTTTTACAGCCGATGTTGCAGCAGGGGGAGTAGTCGGTTTAGGGTATTCAAATAGAGATGGTTTGGCGTTTGATAGGAGCTCAAACTTTGGAACATTAATGTCATAATTTAGGCCAATAAATGCTGTAGGGGAAAAGGCAAGACTAATAAAATATATTAGCGGATACCAATACCAAAACTGGCTAAAGACAGCCAATCCAACTACTGCAGTGACTTTATCATGCCTGTTTTTAGAAAGCAGCCTGATGGTCACATTTCTACCCCCAGCATCAAGAATCCCAGAAGCTAAAATTGCTCCCATCTTGCTCATGGTATCCTCATGCTTGTCAAGAATAATTTTTTCGAGCTGGCGCCTGAGATAAAACACGATACAAATGAGTTCCAAGGAAGAAAAACAAAACATAAAGAAAAAAAAGTGGCATTAAGTATTAGTACAATATTACAAAGAAAAACAGTCTACTAGGGCGAAGTAATAAACAATACCTGAAAGACCCAACACGAGAATCACAAGTTTCACTGGTTTGAATCATCACCATGGCCATTGCAATAAGTGCCCCTTGACGAACAAAATCAACAACATCTGATGTGAGTGGCTCCAGCAACGAGATGGCCTCACTCAAACCTGTACCCGCACATGAAATGCCCACTGCCATTGCAGCACCATATCTAACATGTGGATTGTAAGACTCGGAGAGCAGGGATACAATTCGTGGAGTCTGGAAATACAACAACGTGATAAATTCCGTGTTAGCTAGGATCAAAAACAACGGATAAAAACTACAGCGTTTTCCGGAAATGGTAACTCTAGAAACCTTGAAACAATCAGAGAAGCAAAGTTACAGAAATAACGAATAGTATTAGACAGACAGAAACACCAACCTGCTCAGGTTCAGAGGACAAAACAAATCCAAGGGCTAGAACAGCTGTCCTCCTTACGTCGTCACTAACATCAGAAACTGCAAAGTGCAACAACTGGCGAATGGCCTTGTTGTTTGCTGTTCCCCTGTAGGCCATTGCTAACGCATACATACCACCATAACGGAGGATAGGATCTTGATCCCTAGTCATCTGCTCAATCAGTGTGTCAGCTTCTTCCTCCCTCCCATACACTGTAAGGGCAATGCCTAATGCCAGCCCCCTAAAACAGAATAGAAAAAACATAATACATAAGTCGCTAAGTAGCTATTAATAATAGGAGCCCAACAATACAGATTCCGGTGCTCCACGTACCTAATAATTTTCTCATGCTGAGTCTCATGAGCATATGCAAGCATCTCACTAGCTTTTTCGCTAGCTGTCCCAACCATTAGTAAACCCATACCAATGCCTGCAGCCTCACCAGCCACAGCACTATCGGTATAAAGAACATTCTTAATATCATCATATATCTCTTCATCAGCTGTTCCAAGAGCAGCCAATCCAAGACCTAAGCAAGCCCCATGTTGAATCACCTGTGCACAAGAAAACGTATCAGCATAATATCAGCAATATGGCGCACAAATTGCAATAGATTCCTAAACAAGCCATACCTCCACATTTGTACTCCGTAAGCTGTCGCGGAGGAATTGTTTAATACCCTCACCATGGTTAGCGTGTATCAGTCCCAGGGCATAAAGGGCACCACCCTCTGAATATGGACTACCACCACCAGCAGTTCCACTTTGTGGAAGATAAGGTGCCATCAGTGACCTCCCTTGTTGCAGGTGACCCTTGTGAATAACACCAAGTCCAGCTGTTGCACTAAACTTTGCCCAATTCGTAGCTCGACTCAGCCAGTCCTGTTAAACCACATCACATAAGTTAGCATTTATTTTGATAACACATTACCAGATTTATCAATGCAAAGGAAGAATAGCTCGTATATGGAATAAAATATATCAATTACCAAGTTTTCCCTCAAGAAAGTATCAACTGTTGTTCCGGCATGCATGATTGCATTTGCATATATTGTTGCACTGTGGCAAACACTGTTTCTCATCTCAACCGACTGCTTTATCGTCTTCAGAATTAGAAGATCAGATCTGCGTTCAAATTACAACATAAAGCATAAGAAGTTAGTCACTAGTACAAGGAAATCCTCAAAAACGTTATGTTCAAAGGTACGACTGTAAGAAGCAATAGATGTTTCTCACACCTGTTATTACTATACAAGAATTGTAAAGTCAGTTTTATGACTGTCTCCCCAGACAAAATTCCCTTAAGTTTTGCTACCCTCTCATTATATCTCTCTTCATCAGCCTCGACTACAATTCCACGAGGTGCATTAGCTCCATCTGACATTTGAATATCTTCCGAGGCCGCTACTTGATCATTAGCTGCCAAAGAGCTTTCACTTTGAACTGAACCCGGTTCATCATTAGAAACAAGTTGACTGTTCTCTGTAGGCCTCAATACTGGATCAGGAAAACGACCTTTAACGTTCAATAGAAAAGCTTGACGCTCATTGTCAACAAGATCAAAAGCAATTTGGAACGCCATAAGAGCATCATCCTACAAGCCACGGCATCATTCAATTAAGAAAACACAATTTTCACAAGCAAATACCAAACACCAATAATAATCAAAATAACCAACCTGTTCAGATTGCAAAAGCTTCTCCAGTATCATTGCAACGCCTGCAGAGTCATCCAGAGACATGAGGCGTTGGCAAATCCTCAAGTAATCGGGATCAGGCAAGCTTTGAAACACTTTAACTATAACGCGAAGCACCTGGAACAAAAGTAGACATTAATTATAAAATTCATCAAGGTGGATCAGCCAAAGCAGTTTTTGGATTTGGCCTCTAAAAAGGCATCAGAGAGAAACATGTTTTCATTTACGAAGCCCTACTCAAGCGTAACTCAGAGTTTAGGCTCCAGATATAGGTTACTTGATGCTTGGGATGTTAGCGCAACCATTACAACTGATACACAGATAAACGTAGAATAGGCACATGTGAAATATGATATGGACTTCATTATTAAAAAAAATCAAAGGGAAGACACTTTAACTATAACGTGAAGCACCTGGAACAAAAGTAGAAATTAATTACAAAATTCATCTAGGTACATCAGAGAGAAACATGTTTTCATTTACGAAGCCCTACTTAAGCATAACTTAGAGTTTAGGCTCGAGATATAGGTTACTTGATGCTTGGGATGTTAGCGCAACCATTACAACTGATACAGATAAACGTCGGATAGGCACATGTGAAATATGATATGGACTTCATTATTAAAAAAATCAAAGGGAAGACATCTGAAAACATATCAATACACAAAGTAATCTCTATCAAGACTGAATCCTTCTGAACTAGAAAGTGGGTAGCACCATTGACTGATTGACTTACTGACCCTAAAATCTAAGATATTGAGCATCTAAATGATACAAATCTTGGTCGCATGCCCATCAGAGACACAAAATTACAACAACTCCACATGAATAAAAAAAAGATTCTAGGACATTTTTCTGAAATAGATGATATTTGTACCTCACTGCGGTATTCTTTCAGGGTAACAAAGGAATGAGCAAGATTGATGCAATAATCGAGTGTTACAGGAATATTATCACTCCTTGTAATAGCTTCCTCAAGTTTGTCCAACCTTCTGCACTCGATCGCAATCCCGATAGCTTGTTGGAATTTTTGGTCCAAGATGCACCTGCATGAAACCAAAATGGTTATAATGTCTATTCCTCGGTAAAATTGAAGACATAGTAATAAATGAAATAAACATCCCACATACTTCCACAGCATTCTCTCCACAATAGCCTCCAATCTAGGATCCACCTTCTCTGCTTCTTGGTTCGATTCTGCAGCTTTGGTCTTAAAAACAGCATATTCATCTATAGCTTTAGCTGAGAACAATGACCAACTCCCCAGTTAGTATCCAACCACAACAAGTGACTCATAACAAATCTATCATACAAGACATATAAATACAATTCGTACCAAGAATAGCATGGACGTAATCAGAGTCCTCTGAAACATCAAAAAGTGGGCCTGCTGATAGAGCATAAGATAACGCATCATTCAGTTCACCCAGATGGTAGAAAACCTGCGGAACCACATAACAGAAAAGAAGAATGTAAAAGCAGAACTCAAAACCAGTAACACTTTTATTCTCGGAATCCAATCAATTATTAATTTACATCTCATCATGATAGAGAGTAAGCAAGAAAAATCATGGCAAGTTGTCTTTGAAAAATCATGGCTGAGATAAACAATGCTAATGTCTTTGAAAAATCATGGCTGAGATAAACAATGTTAACTGTAAATGAAACAAAAAAAGGCTTGTTATAACCTTTGATGCAACCAATGCAGCAAGTTGTCTTTGATCAAATTCTTCGTCTTCAGACAAGCTTTCACTGCAAAACCAAATGAGTTCAGCACGTATAAAACATTATGTATACAACGTATACAAAATGGAAATGAGCAATGTATTTGAACAAGCAAGCATTCCCAAAATCTTTTACATGTACTACCCTAATGCGCATTACCTAACTTTTACATATGAAAAAATTTAGTAACCATACTAGTGTTTGACCCTTGTTCTAAACTTCCAGACAAGGAAAGGTGAAATGCAAAGCGATAGAATCTTGGAATCTCCATAATATATTAACTTGTTATACTACACAAGGAAACCCTTCTTCAACATAACAAGCTAAGGGAATTAAAGAGAGAGAAAATACCACCGTGATCGGGGCAAAGGCAAGAAGGTGTAAGGAAAACCGCCTGAAGTACCAGAAAAAATCATGGGATTTGCTATGCAAATAGATCAAGTGAGCTAACTCTTTTCTTTTCTTTTTTTCTTTAAAGAACACTTTTCTGTGGTCGCATTAGAAACTAAAACTCTAGACTAAACTAACCATACCACATTGTTTCTTATTAAGTGCTATAACTATACTATACCTTACGTCAAGACCTCATCTACTACCAATAACCTAATTATAACTGTAAAGCGTTCTCCTTTACTTATTTACCTTAGCTCTAGCTCAAAACCAACATCCAAACATATAATTCTACTGGTTCGAAATTCTCCCAATAATTCGCCTAGAACACTAACGAAATAGAGCAAACTTAGTGAAACACTTCTGATCACAAACAAACCCTAACAATTTCCAGCAATCATCAAAACCCTGACTTCAACATCACTAAGAATAAAGTAAGCAAAGTAAAAAGAGATTATAACAACAGATCTACAAAAAAGAAAAAGGAACCAAACCCTAACCCTAACAGGAAGCAAACATCAAGAAACAAAGTTTGATAAAAACATACATGATAGGAACGCTAGTTGAGATTTCATGCCAGAAATAATCCACACATGTGTTCAAATTGATGAGAGCATGTAGCTTCAAAGCTGGATGTGATTCATTGAGCATAGCAAGCAAACCACTTGCAGAACTCACCATCGTGGCCATGGTGATTCGACTTAAAATTAAAAACCTCTAGTTTCTTGAACTGTGATGATAATGAGAAAAATAATTTAGGTTAAGATTAGGGTTTTTCGATTTTTCTTGAAGTAGATAGTATTTCAGGTAGAGCTATTGGCAAGAAAAGGCCGATGGATCCCCTTTTTATTGATACTACTGTCTCGCCCGTGCTGTGCACGGGCCTAAGTTTATATTTTTGGGGCTTATACGTCTGGGTCTGAGGTGGTTCGCTATCTTTCCAAAAGAAGGTATCTTAATCTGTCATCCTATTAGTGCGTCGAATAGCTGGTAAAATTATACATGAGCTATCATGGATCAAGTCATACAGTAGGATATTTTTATTTTATTTTTGCCATTATCAATTCATCATTTGTACACAGTACATGCCTTCACAATTGACCTTCTCATCCCTTGTAGCTTTACTACTACTGAATTTTGGGTTACTATAACATATAAAGAAAATAACTGAGGAAAAACAATTGATGCTTGCCTAAGAAGGCAAATCAAAGTTATGAACCTGCAAATGTATAATAAGGTTCAGAAAAAGTAGCACTTGTTACATAGAATGTAAATTCAGCAACAATAGAAATGGGCATATATTACATGGGTTTCTTCTTCATTTTACATAAATGTTAAGAATTCGCTTGTCAGTCAGGCTGGTTAAATGGGAGAATATGAACCCCTTGAATGCCAGCTCGCGCCTCACTCCAAATCCGAATCCAAAGTCTTTTCCAGTAGCAAGTACCGGGTCGACTAGAGAAAATCTCATAAAAATATAACATAGTTTTTACGCCGGCCTGTCAGAACCTTGCACAACTTGCACTACGGCAAGCAAAATACTTGACGCTACCTGCGCCGCGATTGTTTATGGACCAGATGCTAAGTAATCACCGTTTTTATGGGATTACGAATTCTCGACCATTAATGCGATATGCTTACACCATGTCCCCGTTGCAGAAGCTACGGGGTGTTTCCCCTTCACAATCCTGCCAACTGCAGAGCTACAGGAGATTCCCCCCTTCACAATCTGCAGGGTTGCCTTTACGTGTTCTCTGATCGAGTGGCAAAGAAATTGACGAAAAATACAGAAAAAGGGGTTTGTTAGTCTTCGTACCTGAAACCTACCTCTTCCACGCGTATCGCTGCCCTCCATGTCTATCTGTCCAACGCTGCTCTGTTGAAAGATTACGATTGCTCATATCCTTCTTTACGCACTCATCCCAAGTTAGCTTCGGTCGGCCTCTGCGTTGCATCCTTCCTTCCGCGCGCCTAATGCGACCTACCCGCACTGGAGCATCAAGTGGTCTTCGCTGGAGATGCCCAAACCAGCACAGCCGATGCTGGGCGAGCATCTCCTTGATTGGCGCTACCATAAGTTTCTTCCTTATGTACTCATTCCTGATACGGTCATGCCTCGTATGTCCGCATGCCCACCTCAGCATCCGCATCTCGGTACTCTTCAGCTTCAAAGTGTCCCGATTGTTCGTCGCCCAACATTCCGCACCATATAGCATGGCAGGCCTGATCGCTGTTTTGTAAAACTTACCTTTAAGCTTTAGCGGGACTTTGCGGTCACAGAGGACGCCAGAAGCCAGACGCCATTTCCCCCAGCCAGATTGAGTTCGATGGCGAATATCCTCCTCGATTCCCCCATCACTTTGGAGCCACGATCCCAGCTCGCGCCTCACTATCTGTATAAAATGTATGAATGAACACTGCAAAGTCCAGCATTAACATACCTCCAATAGTACAGAAGGATATAATTAAGTATTTTTCTTCCATATCCACTATTCAAGCAATATCCCCCAAATCTTTCGGTACTATCCTCCAATCAACCTCATATGTAGTCACTGGCACTACCACGTAATGTAATTTAATTCTAACCACCGCCAAGTGAACTTTCTCATACTGTTAACTTCACATATCAGGTTCACATAATGTGCTCGACGTGGAGTTCAAATAAAAATTTGTAACCCGATGCATCCATGACAAACCTACAAAAAACAAATGACATGAATTGAAAGTTACTATATAAAGATTATTCATTTTCGTAAAATTCGTAAACTATGGTGCGATACTGAATGTAAGGTGTTACCTTTATAGCATTCACCTGCATCTACATTTCAAGAATAATCTCAGCTGTCTTGAGAACAATTAATTGATTTCCAAGAGTTTGGTCCTATAGGACAATTCACATCATTCCCTTGACCCTCCATCTGTTCACCATTTGGAGTTGGACTTCCTATTTTATCATCCTCGAGTAGTTGGAGTCTTAGAAGTTCAGCTTGGCGCCTTAACCCCTATTGTATTATGAAGAAATCGAGCTTCATAATAAGAAATGGAGAGATCTCATCAGAAATTGAATTATGAAGAAATCGAGCTTCTTATAGTAATTAGTAGGAAAGTCCAAGATAGCCTTAAGATATCCTCTATCAGTGCAGCACATAAATAAGATTTTTTGGATGTACCATCGCAAACCAAGTATTATATTCTGCTCACAAAATAACCAAAAGAGTTAGTAAGGGATCTTTAAACTTCCCCTTGACTGCACCAAATGCAGAAATAATAAAAATATATACCAAATGGAGAGCTTTGATGCTACTATTGGTTCCATTAAGCAGAAACTTGAAACTTATGCACGAACTGGAAAAAAAATTAGATAAAAAATAGACGGAAACTTGACAGCCAAAAACTGCTCTATTAATAGCCCCTATCCTTAAACTATATACCGGAATTAACACAATTGGAACCATATAGACAACAATGCGTGTATGGGGTAGACCTGATACTACCAATTTACACACGCGATGCTAAGCTTAGTCTTTCAAGGCTCTTTCTCCTTTCCAATTGTTTTTCATGGAGTTAACATCCAAAAATAATTTAAGAAGGAAAAGAACTGAAATCAATGGGCATACCTTCATACTTATCACGACTGCACGATGAGCTGGTGATGAAGTTTTATTCTCCATGAACCTAGTAATCGATTTAAGGCAGGGAAGAACAACATGTATCCAAGTCACTTGCAGTTCTCAGTTGAAATAATCATGAAAATGATTCTGCGGAAAAGAACCGATAAAAATAATTATTTGTATATCTAAACATTCAAGGATCAAAATGTTGACAAATTAAAATCTGGATTTCAAGACAATGCATATGGAAAGCTCTAATGCCAAGTAGCTTGAGAACAGGGATTGCCTAGTCAAGCTACTATTTTTGAGACAACATAAAGTTTAAGACCATTTATCTGAATTTTTTTGGTTCCAGAACTTCGAAGACAAAACCTTCTGATGATACTGTGACTGGAGCTCATGGAGCTAGCTTTAGTGAATTGATCGAAGTTTTCATCATAGAAAAGACTTGTCGAACATGCTCTTTTCCATCTTGCATATGCACGCATATAGACTGCACCAAACTGTATGAAATCTTCAGTTTTCTTCTTTGCACAATACGGACTTTCTTCACTGCAGTCTATTAAATAATCATACCACCCATTATTAGTAACACATACATATAATTACCTCATACTTCGAAACAAAATTATTGTTCAAAGCAACATCTGTTTGTCTGGGACATTTAAATGTACCTTCCACACTTATTTTACCAACTACCCTCTTTGGTTTTGAAGTGCATTTTAATTCTGCTGTCTGGAAATTTTCCCTCTCTGCGGTATATATCTCGTGGTTGTAACAAAAAGTTGAAAAACCTGCGCGTCAAAGAAACGTTAAGAATGTCACACACATGACTAATCCTTAACAGATCCATAACGAATATTATGACGCACCATAATAACATATTAACATACATACAGACACTAGGGTGAGCAACATAAGCAATATATATTACCCAAAGGCACTTCTAGGACGCGCCTCCATGCAGCCCTCTTTTTTACGCTTTAGACCTAGTCAAGCATGCATTAGAAGCTAATATGGTTTGCCAAGCATTTTAACTACTGCAAAAATGTCAATCAAAATATGATGTATATACATAGTGGAAAATCAAACAATAGACACTGTAATACAGAAGAGAGTAGCCAAGAAATCAAAGTAATTCAAGGATCAAGTTAATGAAGATCACACCTGGTACTGTAACACGATGTTTGATCCAGTGAGCTAGTTTTGCAGCTGTGAAGTGTACAAAATTGGCATAGAAATCCTTAATCGATTGTCCTACTTATCTTTTGACTTATCATTGGCGTATATACCACTTTACAGACTGTATCTGAATAACAAACATTCTAAACATCAGATGGGAAATATTCCAGGACAACTTTACAATTGATAGCAAACGGAAAGTCTACCTTCTTAAAACCCAAAATGAAATAAAATCAGAATACAACTCCCTAATGCAGCACTAACAAAAACAGAAGATCAATTGCACATACGAAAAACGGGAATACTCAGAGTTAAGAAGCATAAAAAACTTACCGGGTGTAAATCCCTAAGATTTAACAAATAGCTGCTGCTTCAAATTATTTAGGAAAAAACAAAACAAATAGATGATATAAATTAAATGGTTTTACCACATTTATAAGCACAGACCCGTCAGCACCCGCAAATAGGAATGGCTATGATATGAGAGGCAGCACTCATTAATTATTAATAACTAGGTGCGACGCCCGTGGGATCCAGTTCGGAGGGTTCTTCTGGAGGACTGTTTCAGTAAGCCGGTGACGGGAATCAACAACAAAGAATAAAAATAAGCTGGGTGACAACGATTTTATTTCTTCTTTGTCATTTATTTGTGGGTTTTTAAGAAATCTATAATCCATGTTTAGCTAGAATTTGTAACTAGGGATGTATGGAGGAAGCCATGATTTTGCAATAGTTTATAATAATAAATTGAATATTTGGCAACAGGCATTTATGAATGCAACTAGGTATCATCGGGGCCTTCCGGCCCCGGCTCAACCTGTGATTAGTATTATGCGTCACAAAATCTTTGGTATATAACTCAGGGTGGTTTTTAACTTGATATGTTCTACGAAAATCTTTTAAAAATGTCATTAATATCCTTCTGTTAATATCCAACTATCACCATTGATTGTTTCTTGAATTTTTTTTCCTTTGTGGCTTTTCTATTAATTCCAAGATAATTAAAATGACCATTGATTAAATGTGAGCACCATCCACCTAGTAGACGTATCCACGCAACCTAGCAAAAATGAATATTTTTTTCCTCGGTGGCATAGACAAAATCTTTCTTGAGCCTAGATTTTGTCCATGTCGGTTCTGTATATCTGTTCTAGACGTTGTTTGAATTATCTTAGCCTAGGTTCCTGTACAGGTTTTCAGTTCTTCATATTTTCATGGACTGATGTCATATACTTATAAATTTTCGCCATACATACACGTGGGAAAAGACGATGCGTGCTCGTTGTTTACGCACCGTTTCAATGACTCAATCTCCTAAAAATGCAATCGCATCCTTGTCGATTTACTTGAGTGCTAAATCTTGGTTGTCATCCTCATCTTCAATGAACACTTCATTCTTCAAATAAATCTCAAGCATCTTACTCTCATACGATAATCAGATATCACTGCTGTAATGACACTTAACGATGTTCTTAAGCTGGTCAAAATCATGCAACAAAACAACAATGATGTTGTTTTGTTGCTTTAGATCCTGCAGGAAGTACTCCAATCGTCTTCGTTATCCGAATATGTTGCACTCGATTAAGAACCCACGGAAGTCCTGCAAGAAGTGTTTGCTCTTTCTTTTGTTGTGTAATGTGTCTGGCTCTTTCTCAATATCACTATTAGCCTTGCCTTCCATGATCTCTTGATCCTTTATCAAAATTTTAATCACCTCGTTGTCAAGCAATGACTGTTTTTTCTTCTGTACGTAGGCATAATCAAGTTTTAGCAAGTTACACAGCGAAGGAATATTTATCTTCGTGTGGCAAGAATATTTTCCTAATTTTTGATCCATTTTGGAAAAATTAGTCGTTGGCAAATTGTATCGTCTTATACATTTGTAGAGACTTTATAATAAAAGGATACTTTGACACTTTACTTAAAATGATTGATATATCTTAAAATCTCTTACGTTCATGTCATTATTTTCTAATCATAAGAACATCAATCTGATTAAAGATTTCATGCACTTCGAATTAAGAGAGCATAATTAGAACCATATACATATAATAAAGAATAAATTGGATTATTTCACCTACACGTAGATTTTGTTCCTTCAACTGCATAGACCATGTACTGTACATTTTGCTAGTCTTAGAAAGAGAGCTGGGTTGATTTTTTTATCGAGAAATTTAGCACCAACAAATTCGTCAACTTGTTCTACCGTTCGTATTTTTTCACATCTACTCAAGTACTAAAAAAATACATATGAGGTAAAAAACTGTTTTTGGAATTCAATCTTGCACACATATGCAGTGACTTTGCTAAATACATTTCATTCCTTGGTTTTTTTCATCAAACGATCTTTTTTCAACTCGAATTCAAGATGATCAAAATCAAACTCTCAAGGTAGAAGTTCATCTGTAATTTTCGGCCAATCCGACATCACAGTAGTTTTAATACTGATATTTTGGTGACAATTAAAGCATGTCATGGTCATAGAATCTTGATTGATTTTAAACATATGTCTAGGAGTACTTATTAATAAGTAAAATATGAAAATAAAGCGTTGAACCGCTCCATCGAGTTTCAAGACAGCAAATATATTATATGTTACACTAACATATATAATTATTTGCTCATAATATTTCTAGAAAAGATTTTCTATTGCCAATCTAAAATCCATAAAAATAAATTAGAATTATTATAATTATTGTTCGGTAAAATACTCATTTAACCAATGATAAAGCCAAAAACTATAAAGTAGTTTCTGAGTTATTCTAGTAATGATAAACAAAAAATTCATTTGACTTTTTCATTTCAAGTTGCTAATCTAACTCAACAAAACATTATATAAGAGAAAGTAGGCAAGATAACACTCAGAAATCTGGGTGAACCTACATCCACCATTAAGTTGTAACAAAAAATATTAGTAGGAGCTTGATATTGAGACAAATATCCGTGTAGTATAAACATAACTTCATCAGTCTTTGGAAAATTGTAAAGCTTTTCATTTGTAAAGACATTGTATTATAGAGTGACTTTGAAATTCTCCCGGAAGGATTGATATGTCTTAAGAACGTCGTTATCTACTTGGATATATCATGAACTCATACAGAAAAAAGATGATAAAGATCATACATATATAACTGAGAATAAGTTGGACCATTTCCTGCATCTGGCAATAACGCTTAACTTCTGCTTCATTGAGATTCTCATCAAGCCACTTACCAATCTATTTGATTAAAAATTGTTGATATCTTCACCAAGGAGTTTGTGTTCTCTCTTAATTAGATTTAAATCTATAAAACTCAATGTCAAAATGCCTCCATTACTTCATCTTAAGGGAAGGTGGTGATAAAGGAATTTTTTTATTTTGTTTTTGTTCTACTCCTTTACTACAGTTGTCAGTATGTTAGCCAACATAATCTTGAGTTAATGTTGATTTATATGTTTATATCTCGTATTCGTTTGTTGTTCATCCATTGATATAATTCTTCAGATATATCTTGAATCACTAATTTTTACATCTCAAATTATGGTTTCTCCAAAACTTATAAATCAAAAAAATTAACTCAGTAAAGTTACCATCTTGATGTGGAGGAGTCCAGATTCATAGCCATTGGCTCTGCTTGTTTGCGTAACAGATGAACTAGAATTGTTAGGAATTTAGAAGTTCGGAGAATCTGATAGACCCATGTTGCTCCACTCTGTAGCTTCTTGGATCTCAATGCGAAGAGATAGGCTGATCCCAACAAAAAATTTGGTAAGGAAAACCATGCATGAAAACATTCTATAAAGGGATGACGTATCAACCTCTAATCGAAAACCACAATGAGTCATGTTATGACACGTTTGACCGCATGAGAGCATGAATAAGGTCACACCTCTCAGCCGTTAGATTATCAAGTCATAGAAATTGGTGTTACTATTTAGAGATTGTAATTTACGAAATATTGAGGTTTTCAAGCCGTCATTTGTTCTTTTAATGATTTTCCAGTACCAAATAATCCATAAATAAGTAAACCTTTCTTTTGTTTTGAAATAATCGGAAAACAAACAAAATGATATATTGATTATTAGTAATTTAGTATCATAAAACCATCATCAACGATTGAAAACTTGAGTAATTGATTTAACTTTCCGAGATGAGTTTTTTTATGTTATAAAGAGGTTGGATATTGATTTATTTTCCATACTTATTATTAGTAATTTAGTATCCAGCTTCAGGAAATGAAACCGATGTAATTATAGTAAGGATGTTTATAAACTTCAATGCTACGAGGAGAAAACAAAACAATGAAATTTGTTTAAATCGATAAAGAAGGACCGCATCAAATCAATTTTTAGTGAAAAGAGTGAAAAAATCATGAAAAACTTCCATTCAGGTTTGATTATTCTAGTCTCAAACAAAATTGCCTCCCTTTTTTTATTCTGCATGTTAGTTCTTTGTTAGGCTCTTAAAATTTGGAACCTACCAATATTGTAATACCCCGATATTCAGCAATGGTTGGCGGAATGGAATATAAGTAATGATGTGTCCTTTCCTAACACCGAGGCCTTTTCAGCACAACTGGCTCCAGAGTTGGCAGAAAACTCTGCAGTTAAGCGTGCTCGGGCGAGAGTAATCCAGGGATGGGTGACCATCCGGGAAGTTTCTGCTGGATTACCGTAGCGATGCCCGTTGAAAACCACACACTGCCGGATAACCGCAGTGGCTAAGTGGGGACAGTATCGGTGGAGGGACGGGTCATTACAAATATTATCAATGACGGATATGCTTTAGTATTTACTAAAAAAAATGTTGCACAAAGTGAACCATAATGAAATTAGTTGATATCCCAACTCTTGCTTCTTCTTTTTTGTCGGTAAAAAATTCTGTGTTGGCGAGTTTCAAACTCAGATCGCTGGTATCATCACCAAGTGACTTTACCACTGTACTACAGTGACACCGGCTCAAATATTTGTGGAACGGGATGACCAGCTGAGCTAGCTACCCTTTTTTTATCCCGACTCCTCAAGCATTAGGGTGAACATCTTCTAAGCTTCTTGATGATTCTGCCCAAAATAAAGGATGAAAATTAACATAAGCTTAAAAGGTTTAAATCATGATTTTCAAATTTTATGCAGTGTGTCCTCATATAATAGCAGTGATAGACGCATTTATGTGTCTATTTTCATCTTTATTGCGCATATTGTTAGTACCCATTTTTGTACTAATTTTGGTATTTTATCCTTTTGTAGGTGTTTTTGGAGAAATAGGCTTTTGCGGCAAAATTGGCTCAAAAAGTTGTTAAAGACACCTGGAAGGACATTTGCTATTCGGACTCTCATTTTGGATAAGGGGTAACCCATTTCCAAGCAGCTACTAAACACAGACCGGGACTGGATAGGGGGGTCACTTTCTTCTCAAAATTCAAATTCTGTTTTTGGCGGGAAAATATAAACACATTCTGGCAGTTTTGGTGGTAGTGATTTGGAGGAGTTTGAGGTCGATTAAACCTCTGATTTTCATAGGGTAGACTCCCTATGGGTCTAGGAATCTAACATGGGTGTTGAAATCGATTAAACTGGGCTCAATCGACGGATTTTTATCTCAACAGCAAAATATGGAAAGTCACATGTGTGACCGATTTTAGGAAATTTTAGAGAGATTAAAGGCAAGATTTTCTTCCCAAAGCTTGATATCTATCTAAGGAAGAGTTTAGAATCAAAAGGAAAGCTCAGATACGCGTGGAAATTCTAAAACAAGAAATTGCCGCAACTTTGCCGTGAAGAGAAAGAAAGAGATTTCGGAAGATTTTGGAGAGATATAATCGGTCTTTTTGATATAAATAGATTGTTTGGGTCATATATAAGGGGTGTCGAGAGTTTGGGGGGGTGATAAGGGCTGAGGAGTGAGAAACCAAGACGAACAGAAAGCTACATGCTGCTGTTTTCTGCTGGTACGGAGCTGAAGAACACGAAGAACATAAGACGCACACGGAACAGTCGCGAAGAACACGAAGAACTTCGACCCACACTAAACCGTCGCAGAAGCAGTCTTATATTCAACTACGAAACCCTTTTATCGTTTACGCCTGTACTTGCTTAAGATATTCAGCGACTTCTATCTTCCTTGCAAAAGGCCTTCTGTAACTACAGTTCATTCTCTTCAATAAAAACACCTATTCAGCCATGCGTTATTATTTTGAGCGTGTTTTCACCATTAAGAACTAAAACCCAACATTGGGACGACGGAGGGAGTCGATTTTCATCATATGGTAAATTTAATTTATTCTTTTTATGACTTTTGCATTAATTTAAAATTGAAATATGATTTGAATTAATTAGTTGTCATTTAATTTGATGATGTTTGCTTAGCTTAAATGTTTTGATACATCATGCTTAGGATTTACAACTAATTTTTTGAGAATCTACTTAGGAAAAAATAAGAGTCACCATATCATATTTTATTTGGGTTATAATTGTTGAGAATAAATAAATTGAACCACATGCATGAGAATTGGCCAAATCCTTAGTCCCAATACCTCTCGCCCATTGTTTATAATTTTTGTTTATATATTTTTATTAAATTTAAAAACTCGAATCTTCACAAGTCCGAATTGAACGAACTCTACTTATCACTTTTTACAACAACATAAAACCCACATCAAGCAGTAAGCCACGTTTAGTATCGTCAGGAGCCTGAATCTCTTATTTCATTCCATTATTTAAATTGTTGGCTCGAGTGTAGGCCAAATGGAGATCGCTGGTTTGCATATCTTCTAGTTGTGGCCGGTAGTTGGTAGTGTATTTAGTTCAATTGCCCCGTAGATTCTTAGCTCCGCCCCAGCTATTTTGGTTTTGTGCCTTTGTTCTAGACGTTTTCTAATAATGACCTCGATGAATATGTCTGAGAAAAATCTCCTCCTGAAAATCCAACCCACATTTAAAGCCACCATGAAAATAACTAATATCTATAAAATAGATGTGGCATTTATAAAATATGTAGTACCAAATCAAGAATAAAAAATAATAAAATATCCAACGTCCAAAATACTAAATGAAAGATCAAACAGAGATATTATAGAAATATAACATAGACACTCGAACAAAAATAAAAAAGATTAAATCCTAATGGTTTCAATTTATCACTGAATGCTCTGGAGACTCTGAAGCACTATCGATCACACCACGTCATAGTTTCCAGAATAACATAGTTCCTTGGTTCCCACTCTCCAAATCAGTTTCGTCAAATCTCTTCGCTGCAACGACTTTGAACAATACATAACCGGACAAAATTTGCTACATTTGAATGGTCATCTAAAACAAATTCAGCTAATTCCATGAACATCACTATGAACTTGGATGCAGATAATCACGCATAATAGGCTAGATTTGTTTCAGACAACCATTTGTGCATAGCAAGTTTTAGGGCCAACTCTTGGAAATACACTCACGATCTTGACAGATTTTGATCTTTTGCTGGATTTTTCCTTCACCTTCCCAAGAGATGCAAATGCAGACGTAATACCAACTACATGAAGATAGCTTGTCTACCTTGCCAAAAAAATAAATAAATTAAAAGACAGATAAATGAACTAATCACATAGCATTGCCAAAAAAAAAAAAAATGCATTGCCATGAAAGCACACCATGGATAGATCCAAATAATGCACCGGCATCACACACCACGCTGGTGTTTTCGGGATCACAAAATTTATTGGTTCCCATTCTCCGTAATGCAGACTTTCGCCAATTACCATAACATCTAACCCTAAGAGGAAACATTCACCATTACCCGAACTAAATACCACTACAATCGTCAGTTACGACCTACAAATAAAATTCCACTGACGAATGGCTAGGAGTCACATAAATCAAAGTGTATTAGGAGACTAACCATACCTAGGTGAGTATCCCGGGAAGTAGTCCACTCCGATGAGTACGCCGAGGAACCTTTCTCTTTTCCAATTGAATTTATCTGTGATGCTTAGATCTTCATCATGAATAAATGGCAAATTCATGCACAACCACATGTCCTAAAGCACATAACCTGTGATCATATTGTAATTTTATAGTCTGTTGGTCCACTGGTGATGATGGACTGGAAGACATATGGATTTGCATAACTCTAGCATTAGCTCGTGATGTTGATTAATTTTCCCATCTTAGGTTAATCCATCAGCAAACCTGGCATCAACCCTTCAGCCTGTCCCTATCCAAAAAGGAAGAAGAACTTGCAATGGTGAACATAATAATGATTAAAACATCGATACAACAAAGCACCTACAAAATAAAACCAATATATTATATTATCCGCTTGGTAGAAAGCTGGGAAAATTATAATAAAAAAATACCTGAGAATAACGTGCATGTAAGAAATTGCTTTTGCGTTCTCTTACTTTTGCAAGTGCTGAACACTAATTGAAATGCAAAAAAAAAGCACATTACAGGTGAAAAGAAACAGTAGATCAGCTATAAATTTTAGTTCTGGAAAAGAAAGTAAGAGGACGAAAACCAATTAGTGTGAAATAAGCACCTGCCAAGTAAAATTGAACAATCACATCGAATAACCGGCAGAATGCAAACACAATTTGGTAACCAACGAAAATTTTAACACATGTCTCAACTGCATTGAAGAAATGTTAAATACCATACCTAATGTGCTAAGCTTCAAATATATAAATTCTGCAACCTCTTATCCACCCCAATGTTTCCTTCATCAATGTTTTTCCTGTTTTTCCTCTCGACTTGGGTCACGCTATCACTAACAATATAGACTTGCCCAAATGTTGCAATAGGTCATGATATTATTCCCTGATAAAAATAAAAATAAAAGTAATCCTCAGATAAATTTGGAAAAATTCTAGATGGATTTCCTAAAATGTATTACCTTTACAAAATTTATGAAAAGAAGGACAAAGAATATAAACTCTACATGAGCTCCTCTTACTCAGCAACCATGAGTAATGAATGATGTAATACTGGAGACTCAAATGCAGCGGAAATCATATATCACACTGGGGTGAGTGACACTCTAGGCTCTCTGGGGCTATCCATTAACAACGTAGTTCTCAGAAATAGGTTCTGCGAGAGTTGTCTCTCTCTGGGTCTCTCTGTTCTGGGGTTACCCAGTGATAAAATTTTATTCAATTAATGAATCAATTCACGATGATGAATAATATCACCATGAGTTACAGGGTAGTAGACCACCTTCCCTTTCAAAGAGCTGCCGTTGATAGCTTCTAATGAGTCAAACCCTTTACCTACAATATAAAATCACCTAGTAATGTGGGAAATCAAGAGATGTAGAAAATAACATTCAATTAAAAATCTAAAGTGTAGAACAATACCTAGGTAAGTTATAAAAGCATGCGAAGTGACCAACATGTACCAACATCGATTTTTGAAATAGTCACTCATATAGCGGGAGTAATGAACTTTTTTAAAATACATACTATGTACAATGCGGCAAAAGAAGATAGCAAACATAAAAATAAAAGAATTAATGAATTAGGTGCTAACTGATGCAGCATACAAAAGCATTGAATACCGAGTAAATGTTAATGCAATGTATGACCTTATATTTCTTGCATGCCTCTTGAGTTCCTCTATAACTCTGAAAGCTAATTTAGTCATACAACTACCAAAAGAACTTGTAACACCTGAATGGCAAGGCCAGGCAGCCAGCTACATGCCAGTGACATACAACCAATACAGTCGCTTGAAATTATTAAAAACTCTATGAATAAAGTTTAGAGTGAACGCTTTAACGGAAATTGTAGAGTGAACCCGTCCTAAAATTTACATCTGCAAATCAGCTAGTTAAATTTCAGTGTCCATTATGTTACAGTATTGACAATGAGAAAGGGTATAAGAATGTTCAACACGAAAGTATGCAAAGGAAAGTGTTGTTGAACCGGATGATACCATAGACGCGTACATAACATACACAAATATCCAACTGACAACAACTTTACTTATTTATTATCAATAAATAAATTAAAAGTTCTATGGATAGGAGGTGAAGTACATCGAATATGGAATAAGAAATAAATTATTTATGTCTTTCTCAAGACTCGCCAATATATTAGCTAAAATACAGTCAAATCCATGATTCGTTCCTCGCACAATCCCAATCACATTCCTCGCCCACATCTATGATTGAATCTCTAAATCTTTATACGCTCAAATATACAACAAATTCAAATAGCATAAGAAGCTTTATCTCATCTATCAAATCCCAAAAAAAAATTATAATATAAAATCTAACTTGAATTTTATAATTATTATGCCCACCTTGTGCTCTATCTCTTCAGTAATCTGACTCCGCCTCTTAGCTCGCTCTAGTACCGCCACTTTAGGATCATTCAAATCTGATGGAGCTTCTGCTGGTCCAGTTATTACAGGCACAACTTCCTCTGTCACTTTCACTTTCTTCCCACTTGTCATCTTGTAGAAAGTTTACCTCCAATGCATACATTCGATTCTCTCTTACTTCTCACTTGATCACTTTATTTTAGCTGCCATAGAACGTTTGTGATCTAGAAGGCTGCAGGGGACATGAGCGATGAAAAATTCCTTGCACTTTCACATCCGCTTGATTATGCATTTTAGCTTGTCATAACTTCCCTTGGACTCTTCCACATTTTAGCTTTTGTCATAAATGGACCTATTAATATTGTAAAATAAATTAAGGGGGAAAATGCTTCTCTGAAACCTTAACCTGGTGGGATAAGAAAATCAATATTACATAGACAAACCTCAAATCCCGTCCTTCTGATACCATAGATTAAATGTGTCTACAAATCCTTAACCAAATTCCTGCGTACAGTACCGCAGGGAAAAGAAGGGAAAAAATATGCATAGATTCTATCAGCCACAAAAGTGGCATAGAGTTGTATGAACTACTATTAATATAACTCATTTGTAGTAGGAAGAAGCTTAATCAGATTAAAGCAAAGAAGAGTATCCTGGATTAGCTTAAACAGCCTCCATCATTGATGCTGTGAAGTGATATAGAAATCTTCCCGACAGACCTCCATCACAAAATTCAAGAACAACTCATCCTATCAAGATCACCTAAAACAAACCAAATAACTTAGACTTCTCTCGATGTACGTCCATGTCACACTATAAAAAATTGAATGTATAAAGTGAAGCAGCAAATAATTGAATCGAATTGTCAAACAGTCGAAATTTTGAGAATAGCATTTATCCAGTTTGGGTAATGCTGAAACGTCAGGCTGAAGATGAACAATGATATTTGCTATCTCACTTACATGATTTCTTTGGTGATTAATTTTTCTCTTAAGATCCTTACGGCCACGACTCAACCTCTCATTATAATCTTAAGTGTACATATATTAAAACTAACTACAACTTAGTTAATATATCCAAATTCTTTTAAAAGACTATCAAGTAGTCAATTTAATTACTTAGACCCCGTGATGTTCACATGTATTTCATGAAATACATGCCGATATGAAAAAATATTGTGATATTGTATCATTAAACACTTAAAACACATCTTTATTAAAGGCATAAAAAGTACTTCATGAAATACATGCCGATAGAAAAATAATAACGTAATACTGTTTGTGCTTATTAAAAATAGATTGGATTAAATATCATTATATGGGAAAAAAATTAACCTTATAAAAGAGTAAATCAATAATCATTAAAAAAAGAACAAAAAAATAAAAACCTTACATAGATAGGTATATTCATACCTAATGTAGTCCGCATTATCATATAAATCGTGTTCAACCAAAATAAGATAGTGGTAACATATATTGATTAAAAAACGACATGGAAACAACCATTAATGTAGAACGTAGTATGACATTACCTTTTAATATGAAACCAAATCTATGTCATTGAATTGCGCTCGACTTATCATATCCTTTCTTCAGATTTATACGCTATAAGACCTTCTTTGCATTTTAATTCTTTCTCGATCCCAAATTTTATCCATGTTAACACTGTATTTGTTGTAGATGTTCTTTGAATGTTAACATCCTACGTTATTTATTTTTTTACTTTCCGTTCATCTTTGTAATAATATTTCCCAAATTCTTCTATTTGCGCTTCAGATCCATGGTTTGGAAAAGACTCATATTATCACACTCTCTATATATTTGTTATGTTACTTGTACTCCCAGGAATGAAATCACTTCGTCTCTTTCTTTTAGTATTTTCTTTAGGAATGAAAACAAAAATTACCTTTTTTTTAATGATGCAAAGATGTCTCCATAGTTGTTTTGCATTTGACACTTCATTATACTCTGAATCTTCTCTATAAAAAATCCCCAGTAAATAAGCCTCAAGCATTTACTGTCACGCGATAATAGATGATTCGTCAGTGTCATCCAATTCTAAAAGTTGGCTAAACGTGATGTCATTCCAGTCTTTTTTCTAGTTTTTGATATTGTTTAAACTTTGTCAGCTCATGTTTTTGTTTTTCTTTTCATTGTACATATATATGATCCTAATTGTAATGATCTTTAATCCAATCCTTTTTAGATTCATAAAACTCAATCGGATAATACTGCGAAAACGTGGTCACTTACCAATGCCATTCTCCATTATATTGTATCAATACAATTCTTTCATCGGAATCCATCGGTTTTATATTAAGAGAAAAAGGGTGTCGCGTGTAGGGTTTCTTTTTTTGTGTCGTACCTAACATTGGTTGTTTAATTTTATTTTCCAATTCTATTAATTGGCTACGCGTGATGTCGTTCCAGTCTTTGTCTAATTTTTATATTGTCTAAACTTTGTCAGCTCGTGATTTTATCTTCTCTTTTCGTTGTACATATATATGATCATATTGTAATATTCTTTAATCCAATCATTTACGGATACATTGCTGCATCCCAAGTTCCTTAACACTTGGAGATATTAACTTGATTACCCTACCTTATATTAAATGTTATATAAGATAGAGTATCCAAACAAAGTGTTGGTTGCAGCGAGAAATCGGAGTTCCACTGAACTGCAACTGGTGGTCTAAGCTGCTAAGATCACACCTGAACCTACGGAACATAGTTGTTAAGCAAAAAACTATACCATAGTGTAGTCTAAGCTTCCTTTAAATTTTGGACATTATGGTACACAGTAGAATATTGTTTTAAGCTAAATTATCAAGGAACTGATTGGCCCAGCAATCTGTAATAAGAAGGCCGGCCGCCGCGCCCCCCCAAAAAAAAAACCATATAAGGCTATTTGATTTTCCATAAACATCAGTGCACTTCAGGTTTCCATTGAAGAACATCAATAATCCTTAAAAAATAAACAAATTAATATTTATAATTCGTTGACTATGTCAAATAAATTCATATGAACCATAACCCAAAACATTCTAACTTAAAAATAAATAATCTAAAACCATGTAACTGGACCTTAACGTAAAAGCTAGTACTGAAGAGAGCAGTAATCAAATCTTTTAAGAATCCTAATTTAAAATAAATATCTATATCTATGCCAATTCATTATATATTCAAATTAGTTTTCAGAAAATCATTATCTGCTTACTCTTCATCTTCGGAATAACTTTCTTTTTCGTTCTTTGCCGAGTCTTTTTGGCTGGTGTTTTGTCTGCTTTGCTTCCTTATAGCTACTTATGCACGTTTTCTACCCCTCTTAGATGTCTCCTTGTCCTTATCTTTGGTTGTATGTGTGACATTCCTTTCGCGACCCAGACCCTAAGAGAGCTTTACATGTAAACAATGATTCATATTAAAAAAAAAAAAAGGCTTTAGTACCAATCGCTTGCAAAGATACTTGTTAGTCTGTATCAGCATCTGAAACCTCTAATTCTCCTTCTGGATTGAATAAATTTTGGGCCGTAAAATTTTCAGAAGGTTGTTTATATTGTATTCCTGAATTATTAATTTGAAAATAAAGGTGTGGTCCTTCATTCGGTTGAACATCCCATGTGCCTTTTCTCCCTTGTTAATATGCATTAAATAATATGGTAAGCATGCGTTCACAGTACATCTCTCTATAATAAAGTTAATTTTCCATATTAATGCGTCGTTACCTCATTATATTGTTCTAGGTAATCTACACTTTATTTCACAGTGCATTTCATCAACTTTTCTGATGTCTTTCCCATCACCGTGAATACTACAGTATCTTTGTCATACTTTACAACCAAATTCAATTTGTACATGTGTATATTCTAAGGCGTTAGTAAATCTCGATATATTTTCCATCCATTCATAAAGAAAACGTCGTTTATTCTCACCATGGTATATCCTCTTCAAAAAAAAAAAATGCACTTGTTGTACCAAGGTTCATCGTCTTCATCGTACTCAATCTTTTTACTATATTTTTTGCATGCCATGTAGTACCACTTTATGTTCTCAACCAATCCCAATACCGTCTCCTCGTGGGGGAATGTTTGGCCTTGCTATTTATTCGAAGAGGCACACATCCAGACATGTTTAACTATAGCAGGTAAACAAAATCGTCCAAATACACGCTTACCACATTCTCTCTATTTCTTCTTGTATAGTTCATGTACTTTCGTTGGGGTCATCTGGTTGTGCGATCCAGTCATTGTGTTTTCGTTGCCCCCTGATTTAAGCCTGGATAAATTCCTTTTGCAGTTTTAGTACGTAATAAATTTTTTGTCTTCGCATATGTTCGAAATCTTCAAGAAACTTGCCAGATTCACGTAGTTGTTCGTCTAAAGGGTACAATCCAAAATCAAATACCTTCCCACATGTTGGATTCCAGATATTATACTTTGTGCATAGTTTAAAATGTAGATCATCACATATATTTAGTCTAAACTTTGACCAGAAAACATCTGGCTTATTCGGATCACAATCATGAATCATAGAGAATAATCTTGAAAATATTTCTTAGCTAAACTCCAATTTTCATCATTGCTGCCTCTTGCAAACACTTAGACCATTCATTGTTATCTCTTAAATTTCCAGGTGCAATACTACTCTAAACATACGATGTAGTTTCCTAGCATCACCATCCTCTATTTTTTTCAGGTTGTTAAAAGAATTTGCACCGGCTACAACCGATAGTAATAAACACATGTAATTACAAAACCTTGCTTCCTTAATTTTCATTCTTTCTTGATACATACAAAATGATGTTATGCTTGAGCAGTGGGATTCTTGCGATAATACTCGGAGAATACCATCAATGTTGACTTAGAGTTTTCTGCAGCAGTATTAACCTTATCCATTGATTTAGTTGCATCATACATAATTTTTTGTTGTTTTGGAAGACGAATATCCATTCGAACTACATTAGGTTTTTCCTGGTGAATTGGGTGATTATATAAACTCCACATAGCCTCAGGTGGCCCAATATACCTTGCATCAATGTATTGTTGCACCTCATCACATTCACCAATGATTAGTGTTGTATGATTGTGACCTTTAGAGATATATCTATGTAGGTATTTAACAACCCTTACACCTCCACAGATCTCTACAATAATGTGGCACATAAAAATCCTAGACAAATATGAGTTATATGGAATAACACTTGTGTTGTTCGGTTTGTATCCCATGCGTATGATAATATCCTTCCTATTTTCACGATGACAATATATTGGATATCCACCTCCATACATGCTTATACATTTGGTATGTTTCTTTGGATATCCACTACTACATTTTTCATTGTTCATGCACATGGAGTCATGCACATGGAGTCCATACCACATGGACTATGTACCATGCATTTCCTAACAGTCTCAAATAAAACTAGATCGGTTTTTTCATCAGGAATTCGACACACACAAATTTATCAACCTGTTCAACTGGCTTAATTTTTTCAAGACCATCCAATAATGTAAGAGCATGCATATGAGGTAAACCACGTTTCTGAAATTCAATCATGGACACATAAGCAACTACTTTCTCGGGCATATTCTTTTCCTTGATTTCTTTCATCAACCTATCTCTCTTCAACTCGAAGACACAAGCTATGAGATTAGGATGATCCGAAGCATATTGATTAGGTAGAAGCTCGTCTTAAATTTATGACCGGCGCGAAATCATAGTCATTGTTAGGAAGATATCCAGATGATTATTAAACTGTGTAATGGCCATTTAGTCTTGATAAATCTCATACAGATGCCTGTGACCACCAATAAAATTGATGGTAATACATATGGTTTACCTCCATCATCGGGATTCATCCCAGATTCCGCAGAGTCCTTTATATTTTTTGTAAAAATTTGCACACAATTTATCTTGATCTTTCTCAAGATAATACAGATAGTTTTGTCCAATGGATGCCCAAGCATCCACCAAGTGCTCTTGAAACAGTTTTTTTTTTAGGATGGTATAAGACCAGCCTGAACGCTTAAAAAAATGAAAGTTATGAACTTGTTTTAGAGTTAACTTTTAATAGTACGTTTTCATGTGTGTGGATCCAGTTGTTTCATATTAGGATGCCGACTCATCTCGCCGTATGGAAAGAGTAAAACATAATGCAGGGGCAAATATGTAGGGTGACATTGTGAAATACGTTTGAATCCATTTTTTCCCATCCGATGAAGTATGATATCCATGAAGTTAGGATTTTGAGAACCATCTTCAGGTAGTATAACCGAAACTTCGTCAACCGTTAGCAGGTTATAACACCTTTCATCTTTAGTTTCGTTATAGTGCATGGTGACTTAGATATTTTGGTATGTGGTATTGACATTGCTCAGAATCTCTTGTGCCTGAGAATATTTAGTGCAAAACTTATTACGTTTGAGATAATTTCCTGAATTGTTCCAAAAACGTCTTTATCCAGTTGGGATTCCGTTTTGCACAAACATACAGGGCTTGATTAAGATCACAGATATACAGTTGTTGATAGATTGGGTCCTTTCCCTCGTTGGGTAGTAACGTTCTAGTGTTATGCCGAAGTTTCCCATGAATTGCATAGGATTCATACCGTTACCCTTTAAAAATCTCTTATCCAGTTTGCAACCAAAACTGGTAAAAATGTTTAAAGCATTGTACTCTTTGATGCGATCTCTGAAAAACCTTGAGTTTGATTCTTCTTCGTCAATTAAATCCATCATTTTCTGAGGAGGCTCTAGCAGCGCAGAGGATAGATTCTTCTTGGATGAATCATGTGTCCTCTGGTCAATCCAAAGGTTTAACAGTTGATTCCACAGGCTCCGTTAAAGCGACTACAATCACATCGTCATTGTCTTCCGGAATGCTTGAACTTCGTTATATATTAATTTACAATTGAACAGATATTCTTAGGTACTATAGGCTTGTAAAGAGGACAGATTCCACAAAGATAATTGGTTTAGATATTTATTGGACTATCTATTTGGAATGGTTATCCTATAACATACACAACTAAATTTTGTCAGTAACATATATCATCCAGTAATTCCTTTAGGAGCCACTTTTTCCCTTGCCAAAGAGACAGTGAAAGAAGTTTGACATATTTAACTGTCTCGCAATTGGATTATATTAAGCTTTAGGTACGGGTCACATCGAGCTATTTCACTTCGTATGATCACCCATATCTTATGGAAAGCATAGTTATTTTGATCATTCTATACGGACCGTTTGGATGAACTACTTTAAAACCTTCCACACACATACCCGTAAGCCCCTTTTCCCTGAAAAAATAGGGAGTCCTATTTTGGGGATAAGTGTCGCGGCTTCTAAGTGGTCTTTGTTCATAAGGAAGTTTCCTAATTATTTTTAGGTTCCGGATTAGTTATACCATTCTCTGGAAAATATTTGATATTCTCCAAATCGATATTAGAATATGGCTCATGTGGGCAGATTAACAAAATATTTGACAATCTCAAGAAAATCAATTTTTGATTGGTACATTTTCTCTTTGTGATATTCAACCTCTTGCTTGTTTTGGGCCAAAAGATGAAATTCTTAGCTACAGTGTTTAGTTAACAGCATGATTAACTTCATACTTGCTTTTCAATGTCTATTCTCAATATTTCAGCGGTAACCAAACAACTTGTATTATCCATATCAGGTAAAGAATGACAAAAAGTAATCAACAAAAATTCTTATTTATCGACAGTGAAAAAAACTGAGTTGATTCTTTTTTCTTTCTTTTTTTCCCCGAAGAAAGCAAATTTAAATAATAGGTATGTAAAGAATGAACGATGGCGCATCCCCGTATTATATACAGTAGAACTTCGATAAATAGATCCTCAATAAATTAATAATCTCGTTAAAATAATTAAATTTTCTGGTCCAAACTAAACTTGCATAAGCTAAATTTTAACTCGATAAACAAATAGTTATGATAAGATAATAAAAAAATTTGGTCCTTATACTATTAATTTATAGAAGTTATATTGTCCGCTCATTTCAGAAATAAAGAAGATTATCGACATCTCTATGAGCCAGAAAATATTGTGCCTTTTCCTCTTCTTATATTAGGATACTTTTATGCTCATTTCAGAAGAAGATTATCAACATCTTTATGAGCCGGAAAATACTATGCCTTTCCATCTCTTTTTATATTAGGATTCTTATTTATTCTTTTTTTTTTTTTTTGAAGCATGGATATATTAGAATTCTTGATGTTCTATGTTGGGCTTATGAAAACTCCTTTTGGTTATAGAGGAATGCATTTAAGTATATCGTCAAAATTGTTAACTCTAAATTCAAGTAATTCTGTGGATGGCATGATTTTCTTACAAATGTAATTGTGTCCGTCAGTATAACTTCTTTGCTTGTATAGGCCTGTTAGTTGATATTATGTTTTTCTGTTCTTAGCATCTTGCTTCCAATATAATCATTCTATTTTCGTTGGAGTCTTTTGTCGCATCAAGTGATCGTATAACTCACTTGATCATCCA
>JAJJMB010001204.1:582030-608458 GCA_023531105.1 Papaver atlanticum
GAGTCTTTTGTCGCATCAAGTGATCGTATAACTCACTTGATCATCCATTAAATGCATTTCAAGGCCACATATAGCAGCTTCTGTTCGGTTTTCAGGTGGATACTTCAAGATTCTTACCTTCACTACCTTTTGTTGGGCTTCATAAACATTGAGATTATTGTATTGTATCTGTGTGTAGGTTACCTTTCCTCTTCCTGCAATTGAAAATTCAAAAAAAAAAGGAATTGGCACCAAAGTTGCGCTACTATTCTACTTTGACACACTTTCATAAACCCTAACTATACCTCTCTTTCTAAACCGGTAAACCCTAGTCGTCTTCTACCACAGCTTTTAAACCCATCTCCAACTCTTTGCAGCAATCACGCCCTATAAGCTTGCAGCAGCCTTCCAATTTCGTGCGACGCATCCACAATGAACATCACTGATTGTTTTAACCAACTAAAGTTTATAAACAAAATTTATTTATTTTGGATGTTGAATCATTTGAAATTTTGCAGGCGTATGAGACAGAAGCTCATCCTCAAATAAACAATGTAAATTCAAAATTTATGTTCCGTAATTCTTTGTTTTGATGACCAACTATTAAATCTGAATTTGCAATTACCTCTGAAAGGTCCTCCAATATTTCCATCATGACTGCTAAACTGTAGTTTTATAGCTGAACTTTAGGGTGGACAGATATTTGTGAGCTTTAAATCACATCGAAATTTCCTGACAAATGTGTTACCTTAACTGGAGAAAGTCTTTCTTCGGTAGCATAGCTGCTAGTCAGCTCTCTGGTGCAAACAGGAGAGTACACCATCTATTTTGCTAGGATTTATAGGTACAGTAAGCCAGTACCTAAAAACTCTGTGCAAGCTGTTAAAAAACATGCTACAGGTAAAGATAAATGATTTGCAACTTACCCATTAAAATAAGTAATAACGGTAAGAATCCACGGAAGAGAAAATTTAGTCGCACTAAGATTCGAAGAAAAGACATTTGCTAGCATTTGTTGGTAAGAAAAGAGTTACGGCACTAAAGAGCCCTATGTATATTAGGAGTGTTACATATTAATTATCGATATGTAAGGACAGGGTGAAATGAGATCTTCCATCTACGTAACTGGATGACCTAAAAGGTAGTTGCAGTTGCTCTATCTGTTTGAAGGGGTATGTTTACTGGGGATAATAGCGTTGGCTAATAAACCTAGAAATCCTGTACCAAAAACCCACATAAAATCAGCTAGGAGCCAAAGCCTTATCCAGGTAGAAGGTTGATCGTTGAACATCCCACACATCCAGAGTTTACTATGCAAACCTGCTGCTAATTTAAAAGACACGGATAATTAGTCAAAATAAGTTCTTCGACAGTAAGCCTAGATAATAATCTTACTTAAACTGATCTTTACAATAGATAAAGCAATAATCAGTTAGCCAATACAAACATATTCACAACTGTTTTTACCATTGAATAATATGTGAACTAAGTTTTTTGTTGATGGAAATCTGGAAACATCTTTAATCTATGTTATAATTAAACGCCATATATACGTGGAGTGATAAATACCTCAGTGCGGAAACATCTCCAATCTACACTAATTCATGTTATAATTAAACACCATACTTATGTGAGCCATACCTTAATGAGTTCTCACTTAAAGTCTTCTGGTTTCAAAATGGAAAGCTATCCAAACAACTCATAATTCGTCATTATATATTTCTAATCACATGATTCTGTGCCATCTGCGGGAATCGAACCCACAACTACATGGTTGTAAACCATTTGCTCTACCAATTGAGCTAAGACAGCAAGTAGCACTACCTTAAAACTCTAAATTTCATGACGAACACGGTACTTATTACCTTTTAGAAATTCTGGCTTGGAATCCATGCATATAAATTAGAACCTGAACATTTCCGCATCTTAAAGTCAAATTATCATTATGGGAAAGTTCCACCATGCCCAGGCTGTATTATCTACATCTGCAATTGATACAATTGTCAAATGGTGTAAGCACATATAATTGTTACAGAACTTACTCATGAAACATCAGTGGAAGTACCTACCAATGATGTTCAGTGATAAACCACCTTGTGTAGCTCCGAAACTTGATTGGAATAATGTGCATCCGAGAACACCTCCTTTGAAGTCTGCAAAATCCTTTGGATTTCAGTTTGACATAATGTTTTTTAATTTACTAATATCATTCCATTTTAGTACTCAAACATAAATCATCATAAACCAAATATACGAATAAAAGAAAATATTTATAGAGACCGAAGAAAAAAAATGAAATCTATTAAATCTGAGGTGAAAAACAATACCTGAATAAGTTCTAAAAGCCTAGGCAAAGTGATTATTATTCAGTTGTTTCTGTGGATATGCTTCCATGCACCAATTAAACAGAGTATAAAAACTAATCCTTTCAGCACAACGTCAAGCAAACACCGAATGGTTGATAGGCCTAACAACCCAAGTATTTCAAACAATATCACCTAGAGATGGTAGTAATAGAAATATCATGCAGATTGCAAAAGAAAAGGAAAGGTGCAGTGATGGGTCTGGGTGGTGGTGGTGGTGCCTCTAACCGAATTTGGAAGAGATAATGGATCAAACTAAAAACATCAACCTGAACCAATAATCAAACAAAGCCAAAAAGAAGAAAGGGAAAAAAAACTTGAAAATAAATTTCTAGGCTTTTTATATGTTTACCTTCTTCTATTCCCCTGCATCGTCTTTCTAATTCTACCTAAATCACAAAATAAAAAATCTTAAATCACAAAACAATAAACCATGTCAATACAGAAACATAAAAACCTAGAGCACACAGAGCAAAGAAGAATCACAAAAAGAAAAACAGAGAATCAAATATTGAGGGTTTCTCCGCGAGAGGAGAAGGGGTGTACTGGTATAAAAAGAAAGCGGATAAAAAACAAATTCAATGTTTCTAGATTTATAAGAACCTGCAATAGAACTATAGAAGTGATCAGAAATAGAATAAACCTCCATATTACGCCTAGTAGAAAGAACTAATTTGTCAGATGGCAATTGAACCTGTTTATAAAAGGAGCTGAAAAGCATTTACCATTTATAAATTGAAAGTAGTAATATGAATATAACCTCACACACCAAAACGAAATTTTGTACTACAAAAACAGTTTCATGATTAGGGAGTACCAAAAGAATCAATTTAGAACAGTTCACTAACTAAAACTTGGTCCATCAATGACAAACTAATTTCAGCAGCCAACAAAGGACAGAACTTCCATCTACCTAAGTGGTGAGCGGCAGAACTTCCATTCTCAGGAATTTCTTAGTTAACCACTTCTCATTTTATTTTTTATATTTTTGTACAATTTTGAATTCCCATATTTTAAAATATACTTCTAGTTTTGGGCAACACAACATTTTTCCCACGAAACTAAAAACTTCTTTTCTTCGAACACATAGAATTTGTTTAATCTTGGTTTGACACATACCTAGCTAGTTTGAGCAAGGATTCCTAAATTAAATGTTATCAAATGGATGACTAAACAGTACCTAGTGATCTATGGATTACATCGTGTACTGTTAGGTAACTAACAACAGCCATTATAGGATCCATGGACTAAGAGATACATTAACACACTATTGGACCTTTATATATCCTTGACGTAGATGGTTTCCAAGCTAGATACACTACTGACCCGTCAGTAGGATATACTGCTTGATTCGGATGTTAGACTGCACAAATGGAGAAGCGCCACAGCCAGCGTTTCATCGGTTCATGTATATGTAAAGTAATTAAGGATGCTTTGCAGATTGCAGTTCCATATATATTATTATTCACCTGTGAAGCCCAACAATGTTGTAACCATTCTTGAGCTCTTCCATATTCTTAACCTGTATGTCAAAAATTATTACTTCTGATGAAAAATATTTAGGACAGTCTCCATTACTAATGTTGTAGATCAATTCTTCAATGCAATTCGCCAGTACTTCTCATATCATTGCTTGAGGTTTGTTCCTGCAATGGTGCAAATGAAAGACGTTACTCCTCAGAATGATTAACTTAAAAAATTCAACAGGAAAAATCAGCTGTTTGTAAAAAATTTGAAACAAAAGGCTTGCTGCTGAGATTTGTGGCTAAGATCAACCAACATTCGAACTATCCAATGAAAAGGGAGAGTAATGAAGCTGAGAACTACTGCATCAGCTTAAGAAAAGATGATATATGTTGAACCTAAAATTCTTTGCCGTGCCATTGACATGCCCTGTTTTCCCACTGCCTTCTATGCCTGCAAACATTTCATATATCCTCACTTCACGGTCATTATTTGAAAAGAAGAAAATGGATCAGACCCTAAAAGCACTCTGTGTACTCGCCTAGCTAAGAAGATCCAATACAAACGTTGATTCTTGGAAACTGTTGTGCTTCTGACCTACAATTAAGTCGATGAAGCTAAGGATATCATATTTAATAAATTGTCCAGGGATTCCATACTCCAGAGCTATGTGTATCCACTGCAAATGCAGCAAACATGACTAAAAATTAAAATGATGGTTTGTTTCGAAGTGTTGCCTGATTTCAGGATAGCAGAGAAGCTATTTATTGAATGACTCTACAATAGTAATATGCTGTTAACTATTTTTATTTATTTTTGTACTTTCTTCAGTTTAAGCCGACAGAGAGCCTCACACCTTAGTTAGGAATCTTCGAGAAGACAAAGAAAAGAAGGCCTAGCTTTTAGAGTGTCCGTTTTTGGGGAGTTCAGCAGCTGATGTCACTAATCTACTATGTCGATATAAATCTTCATCATCGAAGTTGTGATATTCCCTCTGAAATTACAGATGCTATCATAAAATTTAAGTAATGTAATCATAGGTACGATCTGGATACATAAATTATATTTATTATTTATGCATTTGTAAAGCTTCGAATCAAACAAACAACATACCTTGATAGATTCACAGATGGCGTTGTGTTCTTTGATAAATGAGGGCATTTTAGACAAAAACACCATCTCAAAATGCTACAAACGTCTATAATTTTTGCATACCAGCTTGGTCATGCATGAGAAGTCTGTCCCCATTGATGTCTTGAGCTTTCTATCTTCTTCAAACCCCCCTGCTTGATGTCGCAGAAACTGCTGGGAACCTCCGCAGTCTTGTAGAATTTGAAGGATGTCAGTGGCTCGCCACTTTAGTTGATGCATTTAGTTCTATCTGACGCAACCCAACAACAAACAACAATTTAAGGAGTACTAAACATATGAATAAAATTGTAATGTTCAAATTATCAGCTCAAGTAAAAATAATTAACCAAAAAATAAAACAACCACCACATCAACGGTTTCATACACATGAATAAAATGTTGCAATTGCTCATCACCGGTAGAAAAGTTTGGCCAACAGCTAACCATTGATAACAATACTGAAACAGAATATTCTACCTTCCCTTCGTTGTGGTACACAGACTCATTAGATTATCACAATCATTGGAGTGGTCGGAGAAACTCTGCAAAGACATGGTAGCCCAAACGATTTACTAAAGAAAGATCATCTATACCTGAATAAGATATGGAACTCAGGATTTAGCCAACAATAGCTCATAGTTCGGATTTATCCTAGAGCATTAGCAGATGCAACAGCTTCGACGACTTTCCTGGTGAAATAGTTCTTACACCTGAACTTGTTGGCATCAACACCTCCATTCTTCTTTCAAATCCTAAACAAACCTGTACGGGCATCGAGCTTACATAATTCCAAAGACTGTGTTCTCCATCAAACCCCAGCAAGTATATAAAAGCTTTGCATCGAGCTTACATAATTCCAAATCCGGTGAAGAACACATTATTAGAAGTAATATTAACAATTGGTTTTCAAGGATTCCTGTGTTTATTTTTCAATGGTAATCCATATTAAGGTTACAGAATAAACATCTGTTCTTTGACCTACCAAATTTGGCTTAACCAAGGGTTGAATTCATCATAGACGCTTATTAGAACGAACATCGCTAGCAAGTTAAGAAGACGTGTTGGGTTCTGTTCGACTATTGTATTGTTACTGCGCAATGAAAATGCATGTTTAAGGTGCTGCAAGATTGAGTTTTTGGATTCTCTGAAAACCAAACCTGAGTTTAATCAATCTGCCTACACCAAATTAAAACCCAATCTGAACATGGGTACACCAAAACCCAATCTAATTTCTAAAAAGATCCAGGGTTTCCACATGTTTACCTTATTCTTCCCTTCCTCTGCATGGTCTTTGAAATTAAACTTTGCCTCCTAAATCAATGTTATAAACTTTTCCCCTTGAATTTCCCACATCAAGCACATAAAGCAAACACAAATCAATAAATCAATAAGGGTAAAAATAAATAAATAAGGATTCAAAATTCCTAGGGTTACCTTCTTCTTCCTCTCATCAAGCTGTTTACTAAACCAATCGGTATATCTGGACGTCCACAGAATCTATTTAGTAAACCAATCGGCCAACGTCGATCAAGGATTAAAAATAAATACATACAGATCAAAAATTTCCAGGGTTTCAACATGTGTATCTTCTTATTCATTACCTCTACATCGTCCTTTTGATTAAACCTTTCTTCCTGGGATTTTTTCGATACAATACATCAACTGCAGGATCCATATACCTTGGAAACAAAAACAGATTCTCAAAATTCTAGAGTTCCTGCGCGAGAGAGAAAAACCGTAGCAGCATAAAAGTAAAAGGTTTTATGTGAAACAAATCGTAATCACATAAGAAAATACCATGTCTCCAGATCGTACTGGGAGTAGTATCTCTGTATATCTGGACGTCCACAGTCGTCCCAGAAAATCACCCCACTCTATTTCTATTGACCCACAACACAACCCGTAAGAAAACCATACTTTCCTGACCGTCGAAACCAAAAAACGATCCAGATGCTAGGGGCCGCCCGATTACCCTCCCCGGTAAATCCTGTCCACTCTTTGACTTTTTGATCACAAAGACAAACACCACTATTTTTTATAACATTGACTAGAGTATGACCCGTGCCGTAACGGCCCGGGCTTTCAGGTATTGTCGTTACTCTTATTAATCACTCGCTGGGTGTTTCTCTTAAAATATTTTGTATTTTGTACAATGCAAGTAATTTTTTGTTATTTTCGTAATAATGGTTCCAGAGATTCCACTTCGTGTAATAAATTTCATGGATTTTACGACTAAAATTATCGGATTTTATATAAACAGTTTTCTGTAACAATATAAGAAAGAGGGATGATCCCTTCACATTTTTATTCTCACATTATCTCACATTTTAGGCACCTATTTCGTGAATAAAATCAATTGATATCGAATTTGAAGCTAATATTTTGGGGATAAGTTCGTCTTATAAAGTTCTACATACCTACCGAAAATAAGCGCATTCCCAAACGTATAACATCATCATCTACCAATCTTAATTTCAACGGTTAAATTTTTTTCAACGACTTATTTTCAAAGTAATAGATGGTGATACAATACGATTCGAAATATGCTCATTTTTCATATGAACATATAATAACTTTGTTAGAGCCCAAAATATTAGTTTTAAATCCGTTAGGACAAATGCTTAATGTGAGGGTTCAAAACTCATTAAGGTCAAAGTAGCAAACAACACACGGCTAACTCCTGCTTTTTATGGCAGAATGCATTGCACGGTCAAAGTTGCGAGGGGATCCTTCCTAAGAAAATGGTATGTGAATGAGATGCCTTGAACACCCATCACATGCGAATAATGTTGGCCGGGGTTCAAAAAGGTTTCACATAAACCTAACCTGTGGTGATGCGACGTAGCCCATATAAGTGTCTCTCACCCAACCAAAAATCTAGTTATATATAAGTCAGACTCAAAATACATAAGTCCACCGTAAAAATGCACATTGTAAGAATAATGGTCATAATGGTGACCGACTTTCCTTTGCATTTCAGGTACCTTCCAGCGATTCCTAGCACATTTCTTGTTTTTAGTTTGTTCTTGTTGGGAGGTCTGAAATGGGAGAAGTGCGAGTTTTATTGTAGTTCCTTCTGGATTCGGGCCAGTGCACCAAAAACAACAATCATATATATGTATATACTTTAGTTTCTGAATGACTAAAGTGAGATTTTTATTTTATTTTGCAAATGAGTAAAATGGTAGTACTATGTGAAACGACCATTATAATAGTGTCTAACATTTTTTTGAATTACTTTCATTTCGAATCCTGATGTTTGGCTGCAATTCATGAACTACACATATCTAAATCCTAGTTACACATATCTAAATCCTAGATTCGTAGTATTTTGTTTGCATTCAGAAGTACCGCGAACAGCGGCATTACTTATCAGGTTAGACGAAATTCAAAGCAAAATAAAAAATCCTTCAGCCTAATTGGTTTACTTGATTAGTTGTGTAGTGGGAGATTTAGATCCAGCATCACGTTAGTCATAGTGTTGTGATATTTCCAAGACTTGAATGGTGTTCTATTAGTAATTCATGTGAAGCACAAACATTATTGTCAACTATTTAAGGTCGATGACTGCTAACATCGCAAGAAAATAATTATAAGCAAACTAAAACTCAAATTCAAGTTGTATTTATTGAGGTAATTTGTTGATTTCATTAGAGTATACTCTCTCTTCTAATTTGAGATTTGTTGTTATGTTGTTAATTCGACAACTCTCTTATGTTGACATTGTCATTTTCAAATGACAGAGTTCAGCAGAAATCTCTTGATGCGTCTGGACAAAACAGAACATATAAAAAATCTAGTTGGTGTGGACGAACATATAAAGTTGAAGAAAATGTTTTGGTATTGAGGAAAAATTGATTTGATCCAATGCATTTTGGTGTACAACTACAATCACATACGAAAGAGACGGGATATGGATTGGAACACTAACTGAAGCTTCACAGGGAGTTAAAAAGAATTACATGACCAACACGGAAATAATCAAAAATGGGGTTAGAGAAGTCCTTGTTTAGAACTCTAAGGATTTCCAAATTTTTATATCCTAGAAATAGAATTCAAAATTCTTATTTCATGATCAGTTTTGTTTTGCTTTTCGCAGTTTAACCCTATCCTTGCTGATCTACCATTAATACATAAAAATTAAGAACAGTGAATGAAAGCAGAGTAATTTATTGACAACTTAAGCTATATAATCGAAGTATCTATAGAGGTTTAGTATATCTGGAAGAAAAAAAAATCAATTTAAACAAAGCAAACATTATATGTAGAAGATGGGATATGTATGGTATGCCGTGAACAGAGAAGATGGATTGTACATGGTGGGGAAAAAAGTGTACTTGCGCCGAAGAAAGAAAAAGATTGATGTATCGTCTAGAATATAGAAAAAAGAGAGGCAGGATACCGCAAATTACTCTAAGCACGTACTATCACCATTCCGCTCAACCGAACCAAATCAATACTTCAACTGTACTTACGTATACTCAAGTTTTCCATACGATATCATGAACATCAACTTCTAGACTATCGACAAACCAAGAGGCAAAAGGATTGATAGAATCAATTTTTATTTGCAGTTTGTAAATTCATTACATTTTTGCAATTCTGAGCTCAAATTTTGGGCCTGTCATGCTATAAATAATACTGTAACTATAGGCATATCAATTGAGAAATAAAATAACGAAATTAAATAAAGCAGCAGAGATTAACCTTCTCAACTGAGATTACTAACTATTCCGTCCCAAAACATAGGTGACAAAAATAGGCCTATAAACACCCAAATAGAATCACACTCTTGAACTGAACAAAATAGAATAAAATTCATCTACCTTTCCAAAGTAACATAGGCTATGAGAATCCATTACTGGCATCATATGCATGAGAATCGAACTCACCGCTGCATTTTATCATTCAATCTATCCCTCTCGTCAAATCTTCTATCCGAAGTAATCTTTTTGATCTCACTGAACATTGATGCTCGCGAGTTGAATAACTGCAAATGTGATACTCAACACCATATGATGGAAGTAGCAAGTCGGGGATCTGCAACCAAAATACACAAATATAAGCTAAAAAAACACATCAATCGAATCCATGATAAATTAAAAAAAAGAATGAACAACTTATTCAGCTATATACGGAACCCCTCGTCTTCTTCTTTTTTTAACTTATAGACGTTTATATTCTAGCAAAATAAAAAAGCAGCAATCTCAAGCTGGCAACTAATCATTAGTAGTATAACATACCCAAAATGAAAGAATCCACCAACACCTTGATATTTAGAGATGTGTGGGAGCGGCTGTCAAAAAATATTCAATTACACCGATCATAGAAAGAAGGTCAAAACATGTATAGAACAGAACTCACTCTAATTGTGAACATCGACGTCAAACCGGACTTCCAAAATCTATATACTTGACATGCTTATTAACAACAGATAGATCACCCTCCTACTAAACCTGTAGGAAAAAGTTAAACAAAATCCAAAATTGAAACAGAAATTAGAACATAAGATAATCCTTAATCCTTGTGATGGAAACCTTTGGATTTTGTGAATGTAAGTGTCCAAGAATCTCCGACACTAATTTCACCAATGACGTAGTAATTAGGTAGTGTCATTTAGTGAACATTTTGTAATTGAGTCATTATTGCATTATCATATATACCAATAGTGGTAACAGAACACAACCATGAATGACCATATAAAACAACTTACAGTTACAGATATTACTGCAGTATTTTCATAGTTCTGATTGCCGACATCACGATCTACTGATTAGGTCTTCCTCGAAACACAAAACTACATGGTATAAGTATTAGAGAACTTCATACATGAGAGTAAAAATGAAAATAAGAAAAATTATATAAACAGCTTTGGACTGCAGATGAAAAAACAACGCATCCTTATAATACTTCTGGGGCAAAATACTTATACCTATTGCTATGCCAGCTTTGGACTGCATAAATAGATTTATATAAACATCTTTGGACTGCGTATGAAAAACAACGCGTCCTTGGCTGTTTTTGACATTTTTGTGCTTAGCAAAGACATCACCAAAACTTTTTGTGCCAAGACCTACAATGCTACATTAAAATAACAACAAAAATGAAACACAGTCAATATGAAGTCACCAAAATGCCTCCCTAAAATACAAATTTAAACCATAAGGTTCAGATGAAAATGTCTTACCTCTCAATTTTAATTATTTGCTCAATCTTTCAATTCTTTGTTACCACCATGCATCTTTGCGGCACATAATTGCATCAATATGGCACGAAATTTCGCCGTTCCCACTTTTTTTGTCGCTCTCTAGTACAAAATTAACAACAGAGAATGATATAGAAGAAAGACGATATCCCAGAATTCGCTGTTTAGCTTCCTTTGCTCATTCAAAAGCAAATCCACCTCAGAAGTTGCAATTAGGGAATTAAAGTTTTAATATTTATTCAAAATCTCATCACGTAAAACCTTCTACAGTTCGCTTTCATACCAAAAAAAAAAAAAAACATCCTGAAATAAAAGAATTCACCCTAAAGTTCAAGCAGACGAAAAAAAAAGAAAAGGGAAGAGGTAAAAGTAACACAATACAAAAGATAGTGATGTTAAACTTCAGGTGATGGGTGTTGAAGTTACGCCATTAGTGAATCAATAGCAGATTTGAATCAGAAATCTGTCCAAAAAATTGTGAATCAGAAATCTAGGGCTTATCTTTTGATACAGAAAAATAAAACCCAATATTAAGGGAAATAATAAACCTGATTTGAAGATGAATCATACTTGTTCTTCTTCGATTTGTTGGACAGATTTATAGATGCATGAGAAGAAACTTTTGTGGGTGAGTTTATGAGGTTCAAAGAAGATTCCATTCCACTCCATTCAATTCGACTACATTAACTGCAAAGAAGAACAAAATATTTAACATAAATCTCATTGATTTCTAAGAATTTGAAACGGATGGTTCTTCAGTGCGTTTTGTTTTCATCTTTCATCGAGGGATTAATTACGACATTGAATGGAGATTTTCATTAGCAAATATACTACCAGACGTTGGATGAGCGCTTAAAACAGGGTTGCATTCTGAGCCGCGATTTATCCTTTGCACCTTCCTTCACTTTTAAAGCAATGGGAACCATCGATTACATGAAAAAGTCTAAGCAAAGCCGTCAGATGGTTCAAAAACCATTTGTTTTGTAAGATAGACTACGCATTAACCCGTGACGTAACGGCACGGGCAATATTTTTGTTTGAATGTAAAGCCAAAGCTGTGGTACATGGTACTGTTAAAAAATCAGTAACGCAAAGTTGTGATGGTCCTTTAGTTATATATGAGTCCTAGGTGATTGCACCAACACTGTTTAGAGACTTGTTACACTCAGTTCTCTTTCCAAAACTACACCGAGCTTGTAAAAGTCCAAAACTTGATTGAGATTGTTAAAAAAAAAAAACAGATGACCTTAGACATGCGGATGATATATGGATTCTCAAAGATACCTTAACTATGATAAGGGTCATATGACCCCGTAGAAAATGTGATTCAAAACGTATATACGAATATATGTTCAAACAAATTATTCCTAGATTTGGCAGAGCATTCCGAAGTGAATAAAATTACATTCTTGTATTTATCAATCTTTATGATGTTTCTACAGTAGGTGAATCATGTTAATAAACACTTTACAATGTAGATGACACGTATATATGTTGAAGTGTTCGATGAAGCTACTTCCGGCAATATCTGAATACATACAGAATGATATATTTCAGTTCAACCAGTCCCTTGGTGGCTCAGCCAAGAAAAAAGAGGAAAGTGAACAAACATTCCAAATCTATTAGGACCCATCACCCATTGATCTGTTGAGCAAAATTTGTTAAATATAATGCCGCTCAAGTACCTTCTGGCAAAAGGAGTAACTATGTCGAGCCAAGTCAGATGAGATTTTTGAGAGAAATCATACTGCGTCAAGACCTGTGAATAATTCAAAAATTCAGTTCAATCATTTTTAGTAGCAACATACCATAATAGTAAAGTAAAACGATTCAACATTGTATGTAGAGATATGTGTGTTAGTAACCCGTTGTTTCCCATTGTCATTAACATCTCCATCCATCGAGTTACTCCGTCCGTCTGTTGAAATCAAACATAATCAGAAACTGAAAATGTAGCCAAACGAATGTACATTGAAGTGTTGATTTGTGTTCTGGCATAAGGTGTATAAATGAGCTTCGTCCGTAAGGTTACATATGATTACCACTAACCATATGGTCAGATCAAGCAGAACAGCCTTAGGAGAAAAAATCTCCTGAAAAGCTTGTGCATGGCCAACTCAAGTAATTGGAAAAAGTTTGAGCAACCAACCTGATGATAACCGTGCATTATCTTGTGAATGCAACCGTCAATGTAAATTTACCTACGAAATAATAACAGTCAAGTGTAAATTTAAAATTCAAAAAGAAATTGATTGGTTTTCCAAGACTTCAAGTACCTTGGCTAAAAGCTAAAATTATTAATAAAAGTATGTCCTGTTAGATATAGCTCCAAGCAAGCTTGTTAAAGAACTCAGTAAACCACATATACAGCCATGTATCTGAGCTAAGCACGTTTTACAAAGAGGGAACAGAGCACTGTTGCAACACTTTAGGAGAACCCCAATAAGTAAAATGTAGTTTGGGAAAAATGGATTCGTCAACCTGCACACAAAGGGCGCGGAGTCAGTACCCGAACATTCATTTTCAACAACCATGAAACTCCAGAAATTCAAACAAAACATGATAAAAAGTTCACTTTTAGTCTGGCTTGAAAAAAAAATTAGGTTCTGTTTGTTTATGTTGTAATATCAAAAATGGATGAAGTATCCATTCGAATGTACATCTATCTTCATTTGGTTTAAAGATCTTCCAATATCTATTCACAAATAATAAACTCAAAAGTAAGAATCCATGTATCAGCAAACATATAACGATAAATAGAAAAAAACATAAAAGAGATGCTAAGGGGAAGCGAACACAGACAAATATCTGATAAAACTAAAATCAGAGTTTTTCTTACTCCTATTCTTCGATTCAGCTTCAACAACACCCAAATTAGGGTTTTTTCTTCTCCATGTTTAGCTTTTAGTGTTTTCTTCTTCTTCTTTGAATCAAAATTATTTCAGGGATCTGAATCTAGTAAGACAACACACCAAATCCAATCATTCTAATTAATTCAATCAATTTAAACTTCAAAGTAAGACAACACAAAAGGGATTACCTCCATTAAACCGGGATGAAGATGGTGACCGTCGCATTAGAATTATCTCCTCCTAAAATTGCAAAAATTCCAGTAAAATTAAAATTATACATGATACATATTGTTCCCACAGAACCTGTAACACCATTGAGAGAGTGTATTTTGAAATTTCTAAAAGAGATAAGATCTGAACTAAAAAGATGCGAAGAAATATATCCTTCATAGATTTTTTTGCTCGGGTTTGAGTGATTGGTTCCTCTTTCTTTAGAGCACTAACATGAGATGAGAACCGTTTTAGAGAACCAAAAAATATTTGCGTTCATATAAGGGTTTCTTCAATCTCTGAAAAACATTTCTAGGGTGCTTAATTTTAAAAAATAACCAAAAATTGAAGATAACTTTAAATATAAGAGTTTGTATAACAAAAACTTACCCAGAGAAAATATGTAATTCATCTTGAGTTCCAGTCAAATTAAGATTGTTCGCTCTCATCCAACCCTAGTTCGACTTGTTCCTTGTATTAAACCCCAGCAGAACACTCTTCATCTTCACTTTCTAATCTTAGAAACAAAAAAGTATGGGTCTAGTTTCTATAACACTTGAGAAACCAATCTTCAAATTTGTTCACTGAGATCTAAAAATCAGGAAGCGAGAGAGAATCGGGAAGATAAATATGAGAATTTCCCAGTTTTTCTTTGTTCTCTCTGTGGTGGTTGGAATGTTAAACGAAAGATGAATTAATGCACGCCATGAGTAGTCCGTAGGATTCACCACAAATCCGAACCACCCTTCGTATAGTTGAGACTAAGCAATTAAACCTCGTATCGAGATTGGTCCTTATTATGTTTCTTTATCAACAAAATTATTATTTATTTAATGAAAGTGTATTTATTAAGATGTAATTATAAGACATCTATAATAAGAGACTAGGTATCACCTCGGCCTACTCTATTGAATTTTTTTAGGTTGTTTGTATCGTTCGATTTGTATCCTTTAACCAGTATTTAAATAGCCAAGTTATAATATCGTGTTTAGTTAGCCGGGTCATAATTGACGGGACTTACGACCCCAACCATTAGGAATGACCTAGGGCTTAGGAAGGGATTGTATTTCTGGTGTTTTATTGGTCATGTCTAAGCAGCCGGGCCGCCGTGGATTAGGAAATTTAGGGTCCGACATAGTGTCTGTATTGAAATTAGTTGCCATTTGGTTGGATCTAGTGTTGGAACGAATAAATTAGTTGGGCCGTGACCTAGGTATTACCCCGACCGTAGCTCGGGAGTTGAGCCTGTAGATCTGTCGGGGCCTGCGGCCCCGCAATTTTGTTGGTCAGGTTTAATCAGTCAGGGCCTACGGCCCCGGCCGTGGATTAGAAAACCTTTAAGAAATGTAGTTCTATAAAATTAATTATGATTAAGATGAAATCTACAGGGTTGAGCTTATAAGTTATCCGGAACCTACAATGTTTTATTGATTGGGTCAAATTAGCCGGGGTTGTACGAAATCTATGATCAAACGTAGTCTCTATATTAAATTGGCCTTGATTAGATTGAAATCTAGGAGCTAGAACCTATAATAAATTAGTCAGGGCATGCGGGCCCGGTGTTTTGTTGGCCGGATTAAATTAGGCCGTGGCCACTTAAATTCTTTTGGAAACTAATATTTGGCACAAAGATTAGCTGTTTTTAATTAGGAAGTTAAATTAAATTAAAAGAAAAATAATCACTATTAGAATACTTAGTTATAAAAAATCTAAGATTAACAGTATTAATAGTTTGATTTAATATGGACCACGATATAATCTTCACCGTCCTAGATGATAAAATCTCGGCCATATTCACAATGGACAGATAGATAGATATACCTCACGAACTATCCACCGAGTTTAATTTAATATGTGAGAACTCAGGCTTGTCCTTGAGAATCTTCTTAACCGTTTACCAGGAACAAATTAACAAATTTTCCCTCTGATCATCCTTTACTTAGTGCGACATGTGAGTGAAAATGACTAGTTAACAAAGGTTATGAAACTCCAAGAAAAGAAAAGGCTATATAAAACCTTTTGTATCACGAACACGGAACGAAAAAGTCTTTTGAATCGTGAAACCAATAATTAAGGTAAACTAATTTTGTTTAATTAGGAAACCGATAATGAAGTTAAAATTTTTCAAACTTCCCATGTTGTTGTGCCTTTTTTTCTAATCGCCGTGATTCTGCAAGAAAAAGAAAGAAGAAAGAAGACGGTATCTATTAACATGCATATGATACGGGCAACAATCTTCTAATCTGATAATGGAGAAACTTGACATCCCCTTCGGTAAATCTTTGCCATGTCCCCATTCCATAACAAATCTTCTTAGACCAATGAAATAATTCCATAGCAAATTCTTAAGGCCATTAAAATAGTACCCAGTGAATCAGTGAGTACATAATATCAAACTCTGAGAGAAAGAGAGAGAGTGAGGGCCTGTTGTTAGTAAGAGAATTAGGTTATTGTTGAAGAGAATTAAGAAGAGACGGTGGGGTTTAACCAAGAAGAAAGAACTATATAGAGTTTAAGTTGATTCATACCTCATCCGGAGTGATGTAGCAAGAATATCAGAAATGGACACTGTGTCCCTGGTTTACAAAACGATGAATGAATAAATTCTTGCACGAACTTGAGATCAGAAACTGTTCTCTATTAATAGCATGAGCTCGTATTGATTCTTCTGGAAACCAACTTATTTTAGGAAACCAAAACAGAAGGCTTTTTTTTTCACGTGATATGGAATTGATAGTGATCTAGGAAACCGAAACATATATAAGGCAACCAAGCGCCAGAAACACGAATTAGGAAATCTTGTTCTATAAATAGAAATCCAGCTAAGAAACCGGAGTTGTATTAGGAAACGTCTTCTTGTCTTGCCTCCCGATCGGATGCTCCAAAATATCCCTCGCCCAACTCTCAATCCGCGCCGCAGGATGACGAAATCGATTGTCGGATATATCCGGATAGACAGACAACACTTCTTTTTATAATATAGATTAATAAAATATTTATCATAAGAAATTAATGATACAATAATGATGTAAAGAACCACAACCATCGATTTAGCTTTCCCAAGAATAAATCCAAAGCGTTCTTTATCTTGCCTAACTTGTCCATGCTTTGTTTTATATTCTTGATTTTCATTCCTAGAAAAAAGAAGAAAAAAACAATGTGATGCCCGTGCAGATATTTGTAGAAAATATGTATGTGTTTATTGGGGTGTAATTTTTGGGTACAATTTTTTTTTTGTAATGCAGTGGAAAATATGGAGAAAGTAAAGAGGCAAAGAAAGGTTTCTATTGATCAGGATGATATGGTTACATGGATACAATTTCCTTTATATACATGTAAAGGTAAACTCTAGGTAACTAGACGGACCGCACATCCATGGGCCGTAGGCCCTGTAACACTCCCCTTGTGCGGTTCAATAACAAAACTTTATACATAGTGCTTCACATATAGTGCTTTGAATGTAGTTCTTCAAATGTTGTTTCTTCTTCTTTATGCACTCAAGTTCTAATATTTATTCTCCTTTTTGCAGGTCGTGTTAACTGAATTCCACGATTTCATCTTCTCTCATGATTTTCTCTTCAATATCATCTTTTTATTTTCTTTCTGTTTTTGAATATACATAAGACTGACATTTTTTATATTTATTTTGTGCAGCGGGTAATCGAAAAAAAAATATGAGGTAACTGATACTATGAATCAAGTATATTCAATTTTTACGCCGAGTCCTTCTATCAGAGATTAATTATCAGTTTATGTAATATAAGGTAATAGTGTTTATTGATTTTTTAAGTTAGGGTAGGTAGATTTTGAAAGTTAGGGTTTATTAGTTGATGGTAGTGCTTATGTTTGTTCAATTTCGCAAAGAAAAATTAATTGGGGGATACAAGAATTAATTTGGGGATATTTCACTGTAGCTGTCGGCATGGGTTTTCAATGCCGGCAGTCCATCGACCATGCTGATTTCATTGAAAAACCATGCCGACGGCTACAATAAAAATATCCCCTAATTGCATGTTCTTTCGCAAATGGGTTTAATATCTTTGGTAAATTGGTTGTTCAATTTATATATACCTTTTTTGGTTTGTCTCATTGTTGTGGGATTGTGATCTCAATCCCTTTTCTTTTGATTGGGATTTTATCTTTTGTTTTTTAACTTTTCATTGACCAGTGGGATGGTAACTCGCACAGTTATTACGATGATTACAAAGTTTGCTTGGATTCTTATGGCGTTAGTCCAGGTGATATTGAATCTAGCCTTAAAAAAATCAACTTTAAAGACAATACAAAGTAATAATAATACGAAGCTTGGAGTTTGACCACCGAATATAAACATGTTACAAAAATCTCTGCAGGTTCTCTATTTTTTCTTCTTCTTTTTTCCCCTCTTAAAGCAATTGTATGTATTTTGATAGGTCCAGAAACCTATTTTTGTTTTGATAGGACTACCTTTAATGTTCTAACCATTTATAATTCCATTTTCCTATCCTAGAATCTCATGATGCACTGTTAAAAAATACCAAATAAAAGGTAAAATTTCTTTTATCAAATAAGTCAATAATTTGGGATTTCCATCTAATTATTTATTGTGTAGTGATCAATGATGATTTTTGGATTTGCCGTGAATGAACCTGGACATGGGCCTACTAAATATGATATACTCATTCTAGCTGATTAGTACATACATACACTATCTTTTGCTTCAAAAAAAAAAACACTATCTTTCATCGTGTTCTGCTTAAACTTAAAGATTTAATCCTTACAATTCCCTTGCTTTAACATTTCATTGTTCACTTATCAGAGTTATCTCTTTTCTTTCATTCCATATATACAACTGTTTGTCTTTTGAAAGCCATGTTAGGAAAACTTTTTTTTCCATGTTTTTCATTTTGTTGAACCCATGCTTCTATGCAAGCTCTTGAAAGCCAGCCCGAGGCCCTTTTTGGAATGGATACAATATGTAGAGGTAAGTTTCTTTTCACAAATTCGGAAAAGCTAGGTGTATAAAAGTCATATATGGTTAAATAAATATCCGTAAATGGTTGGTTAGGTTACTCTTCGGAATATATGTACCTGCGTCGACCGACAATTTCGTTTATATAGTCGGTCACAATAACATATGATACTATAGATGCACATGACATGGATGTACGCACTTTTTACAATGAAGGCACTCTTTCAATTTTTGAATGTTTTTTCATTGGATTTTGATTAGATATAAACGAATGCATAACAGATTATGTTGTAAAAATGTTCTTTTGGAGTTGTTTTCCAGACGGTAATCGGAAAAAAGGAGTGCGCATCATAAGTCAAAACTTTTCATGAATCAGTATCAACCTTTGAATCTTCGAGACGATACCACAATATAAGTTTTGTTTTGTTGCAGGAGCTGACGACATGTGAAGCCCAAGGCCACGCCTGGAATTAAACACGAGGGTTTCCTTACCTCAATCCACAAGCACCTGTAATTCTTAGAAGCATGATATCTGCTAACAACAGTAAACTTTAAGGTCATTTTGTGGTTATTTATTATTATTGAAAAGATCATAGTGGTTCATTTTTTGGCTATGCAGATTTTACTGTTTCATACAATTTTTCACTTTCTTTCGTCAGTGCACTTTAACTCTTGGAATGATGAATCTTATCCCGTGCAGAGCACGGGCGTACAACTATTTAATTAATAATAATAATATGGTTTCAGGTGAATTTTCTTTGTTGTAGTTAAAAGCTGGATCAAGCTCGATTTCTAGAGCTTCTGGCCCCACCGTAAAATATTTAGACCAATTGGAAATTTTTGTTTTTTTCACACCACCAATTCGTTTTTCCCACACCTTCAGACCTAAAAAAATAACGTATTTTCCACACCTTCAAACTTAAAAAAATAACGGAACTTGCATCTCAGTCATCTTTACATCGAACTCCTCTACACTGATGAATGTCGACTCTGTAAAAATACAATTTTTTTTATCTTTTTTTCTATTTACTTTTATTATTGCCTTTTCTTACTCCTAGGGTTCTCTTCTTCATCGGATACCTGTAGTATTTCAATCAGTAGTTTTGGTTATTGTTATTGTTTATGAAGATTATATAAGTGCCCTAAAAGTATGTTGTTTTGGTTCATACTTCTTAGGATGGTGCAATGGATGCTATAATGAAATTATTGAAGCCGTGGAAAGGTTGAAGATTAGATTCTTCTATATACAACGGATTTCTCAACTCTATGGTAATATCCATGCACTGTGTTTTTGGCTTATATTCTTCCATAATGTATTTTATTACTTTAATTGGGTTAACATTGTTAGTTCCTTGACTCACGCTTAAGGAATGATCGTGGAGGTTGTAAAGGTGAACCATATACTGGACCCAATTACTTTGAGCATATTTCTATTCTTCTATTTAAATTTTCAACTTAAGCAGGTAATTTATACTATTGTTACCCTAATATAACATTCTTCATCTTTGGAATTAAGAAAGTGAATAGCTGCGTCTTCTTTTTTCTGATCGCTAAATTAAAATTTTGAAGCTGAAAAGATTGAGTACATGAAGACCATGGGTCTTCTATATTCGTTCGTTGCAGACCATGGGTAATCATAGATGGAAAAAGTAAAACCAAAGGCATATAATAAGTATTGTGTATTTCTTGCGTAAAAATATTTTTTGTATTTACATTTTTCTTTGTTAAAATCATTGGATCATATCCTTTTTTTTGTTTTATGGCAGGTTCGAAATAGTTTATATCTAATTGTAATCGACGTTCAAAATCGTCATTGCGCAGGCAGTTTTACAATAGGTATATATTGAAGTTTCTGCATAAAATTATTTTTAGTACCCAAAGGTTTTTGTTTTGTGTTTGGGAGAATTCACAATGCAGAACCAAATGTACATTACCTTAAATTTCATTAAAATGGAAACACCGGGTGGGTTGTTTTGATGTTCTGAAAGAGTTGATGGTGTCACTTAAACAACATTTGGTCAAGATGCATGGATGCGAGCGTATGACTGTTCACGTCAGTAGAATTCCTATTTTTGGGCTCTACTTGCATTTAGTAGGAACTGAATGCATAGTGCTATCAGATGTATGCATATATAATCAATCTCCTTGCTAACTGTTGTCAATGTTGTCAAAGATGAACAACATTTTTTGCATTCGGTACCGGGTTCGTTATATTCAGGCAATTGAGAATCAAGTTTCGGTATTTCAATATTCAATGGTTATTAAATTGGTGTTGTATGGAAGAGAAACTCATTCTACTGCAATCTCTTTATGCAATCGCGATATTTTATGACAAATACATGTTCTCTTATTCAAATGCTTATGGCCAAAACCTTGAAGCTGTGAAGAATACAGAAGCATTATTGGAGGTTTGAAAATTTGCATATCAATTTGTGAATTCATTAGGGACTGTGATTATCCATTAAATTATTTTGATTTATAGATGACGAGTTCAAGTCAAACTGTCTTACAACGTAGGAATTGGAAGAGGCAAATGCACAGGGAAGTATTCAACCAATCAACCAGGTATGAAATCTAATTTCACCATAATTTCTTTTGAATAACTTTTATTGAAAACTTTTTTTGTTTGTTTGTGTGTGCAGATTTATACGTGGTTAATAATAGCAATAGCAATTATTATAATGCTAATATCATTGTCTTAAGATGGTACTGCGCACATTTACTTATTACTTAGTTTCCAATTATTGTTTGAGCAGAAGATGGGCGGGAAAGGAGTAATAACACAGATTTTTAATTCAAAGTTTCTAAAGCAAGGTAGAAAAGTTGAGAGTGGAGATGTCTAATATATGAATTTTCATCAAATGATTGCTAAAACAAAATTGAAAGCTAAAAGCGAGGTAAAATATTCTCCCTAACGACGACATTGTATTTTGTTGTTATGATGATTTGTACTAATATGATAACCACTACTGCTTTCAACTAAACAACGGCTAGACGTGCATTGCAAAAAAAACAAGCTACACAGACTAATATATAGGATGTGCATCTTGCAGCTAGGAGCTTCTGGGGACATCAAATCTTCTTTGATATATAGTGTGTCATGTAGGTTAAGAGACGGAGCCAAAGTAAATAAGTTTCTAAACATATTGATCACAATAATAGCTTACTTTTAAAATGGTCCCCTTACGACTGGAAAATGGTGGTCGTGGATTCCACGGGTACCACAACATTTGGTGCGGAGCACAAGGGAGCAAAGCATTTACTCTATAATTGCATTGGAGATTCAATATATCAGCTGAAACAAGTTATTACGAAACAGGTTAGTACAGTTGTCGCTACTAAATATGGTGGTCACAGATTCCACGCGAACCACAACATTTGTTGTGGGGCACAAAATAACATGGTATTTGTTCTATTGTATTGCAGATTCACTATATCAGTTGAAAGAGGTTACTGTACACTTATATTAAGGACATCTAATAGATATTTCTAAGAATGAGGTATGTTACCATTTCAGAATGAAAATAATTTTGTTCATGCTAGATTTTATTATTCTCTATTTTTAATTTTGTTAGTTGACTATTTTAAATATTATCATTTTTAGTAATTAAATATTTTTGTTGCCTGTCTTTTTGTTTCATATTTCAAATTTTTGATTTCAAAAAATTCACTAGCACCAAAATATATTGTTCCCTATAAAATATTTAGGCCCGCGCAATGCACGGGCGTAACAACTAGTTCAAATCGAAGGAGCTTGATTAAAAAGAGAAAAAAAAAGACTAAATTAGATGCTACACTATGGAATGTGAATACCCATCGATCCACCCAAACTTTTTCGTATATTCCAAGGAGTGCGTAGTGGAGATTAAGATGCTGAGATTAGTCGCTTGGGAAAAAAAACTCCTTGAACGGTTAATTATATGCCTCTCAGGCATTTTTCTAGTCTTTTTTTTGTTGGTTCTTAATTCTTTGACGTGGGCTTCATACAATTTTAATTATTATATTAATAAAAAACTTACTTGAGTGGTTGATGTTTAGTAGTCCGGGTAAAAAAAAAAATCAAACAGTTGAATATCACCTTCTTAGTCTCTTACTCTTGCTCTCAAACGGTACAAAAATCACTTTTTCGCCTCGTCACCAATCAGTGCAAAATGACCCTTGCCCTAAGACACAAATAAGGTTACTTAGGACTGCACAGACACGTACGTATCTGCCATTCCGGCCCGCCAATTTATAGGTAGATGACGGATAGTTATTTCTATCACTCGCCATGCATAGTTGAGGCGGGTGGAAGCCAAAATAATCTTGCCCGACCCGTCCAAAAACTACGTACAACTCTCAATTATGGATTTATATAACCTAAATAACTTAGTGAAAATTGTCATTTAGTTCTAACTAGAGTATAATCCTTGCCATAATGATAAAAAATAAATGGGAATGTTATAAACACCCCTACTATCTATGGGTCATGCACAAATACCCTTATCCATTATGTATATACCCCAGCCTTTTAGAAGGAAACTAATTTTTTCCATAATTCCATAAACGCCCTTAAAGACATTATTTCCTTTCTCATTTCAGATTCAAAAGTTATATCTTTACTTTCGATTCCCGACTTTCACCCATCACCACCACTACCATCAGCATCGTTTCTCAGCCGCCGCAGCCACTACCAACATCTCCGACACCAACATCACAACATCTCCGACACCACCATCACCATCGCCACCGAAAGACAGAAAGAGATCTTAGTCGGAAATCATTTTCAGATTCAAAAAAAGTGTAGCATCATCATCATCATCATCATCTTCTACTTGGTTTGTCGTTGATTTTAGATATCAGATTCAGTTTGAGTAGATTGAGGGATCTGATTTTAAGTTTCATTTTCAGGTAATTTCGAACTCAAGATTTAATTTTTTTTATTTATTGAAGCTTTACAACTATTCGATTTGAAATGTTTCGATTTGTTATATTTTTGATGATTTTTATCAATCCAAGTAAGAGATTACGGAAAATTTTCGAAAAAATTTCATTAATGAATTTTAGGGTTCATTTACGATGTTTCAATTGACCCTAAAATCAATCGATCTGATGTTTCAATTCAGGGTTTTTTAGCGTGCTATCTCCACAGAGGCCATTCAAGCAATAATTAGAGGTTTGTCTGAGAATACTGACTACCTTAATTTTGGGGGTAGTGATGGTCAAGTATCTTTATTAGAAGTCCCTAACTTGGGACTCGAGTCTAGTGTGCCTGAGGTATTACTTGAGTCTGTCCCGACTCCACAACCTGATCCTCTTGATACCGTCCGGGAAGTGGGAACTCATACTTCGGAAAAATATGTTTGTCAAGACACTCACATGAAGCCTAAGAAATATGAACTGTTGCTGAACGATTTCCCTTGAATGCCTTTATTTTCTTCCTGGAGCTTTTCCCTTTATATGTTTTGGAAAGATGAGACGTTCCTTTGTGGTTTGATTTGGTTTTGAACAGGTAGGCGATTGCTTTTGAAAGGATATAGGTTTTTGTTTTGTGAACGAAATGATTCTTCACTTGGCTAATAGACTAAAATCCTAACTATGAATGCAAATTGATGCAACCATTTTGGAGGAATTGTAAACATTGCTTGAAAACAAGGGAAATACTAGGGAAATGAAAATATAACGTTTTAGGCACTGACAGGAGCCACCTAGCTTGTATTGCTACTCCTTCCTGCTTGTCAGTACCAAGGAGCTTGCAATAATCACCTTGTATGACTTCTGCAACTAGGTAAGGCTCCTGCTACTTGACTTCCAGACTTCTTATCCTCGATCGAGACTTCTTTTAAATATTTTATAAAATATTAAAAGAGACCAGCTTCCTCTTCACATCGCCTAGTCGCAGTTGGGTTGATGATCGGATCAAGTCCCCAGATCTTGATGAGATGAAGATTAGCCGGCTGTAAAAGAGGTTGTTCAATAAGACTTACTTGTGCGCGGAGCCTCTGGATGTACGATCTTGCATTTTCAAGAGTGATGCAGCCGTAGGCACTTCTGGACTTCCCTTCGTAGTCCCTAACTATAGTTGGACAGTGAGTAGCTTCTCGCTTTGGAATCCCAGCAGCCTTCAAAGTCTGGATAGTGACAACGTTGAGATCAGTTCCTGCATCAATTAACGCCTTTCCAAACTCGATACAAGATAAGCAGTGGTTAAGAGTCCCCAGTCATATATGTCAACCATGTCTTCCAGAAGAAATTTAGGTGATAGACGCATTTATGTGTCTATTTTCATCTCTTTTATGTATAGTGTTAGTACCCATTTTTGTACTAATTTTGGTATTTTATCCCTTGTAGGTGTTTTTGGAAAAATAGGCTTTTGCGGCAAAATTGGCTCAAAAAGTTGTAAAAGGCTCCTGGGAGGACATTTGCTATTCGGACTCTCACTTTGGATAAGGGGTAACCCATTTCCAAGCAGCTGCTAAGCACAGATCGGGACTAGATAGGGGGAGGTCACATTTCTTCACATTTTCAAAAACAGAAAACTGGCGGGAAAAATTTCCAGAAAACAGACGGATTTTGGGTTGGATTGTTGATCGATTTTTATGGAGATTAAAGGGCTGAATTTGATTGGGTTCGTTCCTATGGACCTAACAGGCGAGGTAAGGGTGTTGGAATGGATCCAAAGTGGCTAGAACTCGAATTGGAGGCGAAAAAAAGGTTAAAAATATCACGGTTTATTTTGGGCAAGTTTCTTGGTTTATTTATGGAAACTTACGTGAAGAAGAGGAAGGAAACTCTTCTTAGAGATTTGTTTCTATCACAGGAAGAGTTTGGACAGCTTGGATTGACTGAGAAGACGTGCAAGTGATGAGAAAAAGGAATTATCGTGACTTGTTGTGGAAAAAATAATAATTTTTTGGACGGATTTAGAGAGCCTGTGGTGTATAAAAAGGTTGGGACGAGTCTTAGGAAGGTAACCAAGACCTTAGGGGAAAGTTTAGAGCCTTAGAGAAGCCAGAAAAATCATTAGAAGAAGATCGGGTTCTGCTGCTGCTGCTGTTGCCGGAGAAGACGAAGAACATAAGACCCACAGAGTCAGTTGCAGAGGCATACTTATTTTCAGTGACAACGAGATACGGTCGCTCCTTCCTGCAGTCACCGAAATCTTTCAGCAACGATTCCGTCTTCTGTATTAGACTTTCAGTGACTACAGTATACCCTTTTCTCCCTTGTAATCAATTTTTGAGCCATAAACATGTATTTTGAGAACACGATTAATATGAGGAGCTAAACCCCT
>JAJJMB010001204.1:608858-823678 GCA_023531105.1 Papaver atlanticum
GATGTTTCATGCTTCGTGCTTACAATTATTACTTCAAAAATCTATTAGAGGCAAATATTAGAATCACTTTAAAGAAGAATATTGCATGAATATTGATTAGAGTTTATCAATTAATTGGTCAATGGTGGAATCCAGAGTCTCGGTATTTTCTTATTATTATTGAAACAACTTTATTTAATTTTCAAAAATCCTTCACAAGCCCGAGTTGAATGAACTCTACTTACCACTTTCACTATACTTTAAAATTTCACATCAATTTTTGGCACCGCCGACGCGGACTTGTTTTTAGGGTTTTAGATTTATTTTTATTTTTATTCTTTTTTACTGGTTTTGTATTTTTTTGATTCTTTTCAGATTTGGAGCGGGGCTAAAAGGAAAGGAAAAAGTGCTAAAAGAGGAAAGTATCGCCCAAAAAGGAAGGAAAAGAGGAATCCAAAGGAGTGGAGAAGAAGATTTTTTTTTAGTTATTTTTTATTTATTTTAGATTTTCTTTTTATTTTATTTTTAGAAATTGTAATTAGGGTTTTATTTTTACTTTTGTAATATTTTTTTTTTTTTTGGGACATTCGACATTATTTTAATTTTAATTTTTATATACCCTACGGAAGGGTATCCTTTAATTATAAAACTGTTTGCAGAGAAGGAGGACAATTACGATATTGTCTTTGCACCTTGGGTTTGTACACTGACACAGGAGTCAGTGGCCCGAGTCGACTACAACCGATTCATCCCCCGTCTGGAACGGGAGGTAAGGTTCTGAACACTCGCGAATCCCCTATCAGCGAGTTACTGTATTCCTTAAGGTGCATATCTGCTGAGGACCTGAATACGGACATTTTCTTTTCTAGTAAAGGGAAAGGCCTGGCCATACAAGATAAGGGTTCGGATTTCATCACCGTTCTCTTCTTGCCCGCCTTAGGAAAACGATATCGAACGCGAACCTAAGCTTAAAATATTGACTAGAACAAGACCGATAGGGTAACGAGCTTGTAGGAAAGTCGTTCAAAAGGATCGTATTGGGTATTTTGTTAGCCTAACTCAAAGTTCAGGAAGATTACTGAAAGTCGATTAGAGCCGCCTTGTAACCCAAGGAAGCGTTGCCAAAGAGGTAGGGGTATCAAAGCTCCTCTTAGCTTCTCCTACTGCTCTTCGACTTACTTTATTCGGATCGTCCTACGAGGTTTGCTAAAATTATACCCAGTTGCCTCTTGGAAGAGTAGAAGCTGGTCTAGAAACAATCTAAGTGGAGCCATCATGCTTTTTGTTTGCTAGAAATCAATAGGGTTAATTTGGTTGAGTCGTCCTTGATTTGCGATTGATTATTCTTCCAATTTAGGGAATTCTTGTATGCCTGAACGTAAAAGAGACACTCTAGGTAGATTTGTTACAGAACAACCTAGCAGTTCTAAGCGTCTCGATTACCTTGACCTAGAAGGTCCAATTTTCGGAGAGTCCTGTTTTGAACGTACTCCTTTTACTGAGGAGAGAATCCCCAATACTCCGATAGCACCAGAAATGGCTACTTTGAAAGCTTTATTAAATCCGACTAGGACTACTCGTCCCTTGTGTATTAAGTTAGCTGACACAGAAGTCACCTATGAACTTAAACCTGGGACCATACAGATGCTCCCAATCTTTTTAGGGAAAGAAAATGAAAACCCCTATTTCCATGTTAGGGATTTTGAAGAAATTTGCAGTACCCTAAGAATTAGAGGCTTAGATGATGATGCTTTGAAACTTAGGTTATTTCCTTTTTCCCTGAAAGATAAAGCCAAATCGTGGCTGTATAGTTTGACTGCTGAGGTTAGAGCCTTAGAGAAGCCAGAAAAATCATTAGAAGAAGATCGGGTTCTGCTGCTGCTGCTGTTGCCGGAGAAGACGAAGAACATAAGACCCACAGAGTCAGTTGCAGAGGCATACTTATTTTCAGTGACAACGAGATACGGTCGCTCCTTCCTGCAGTCACCGAAATCTTTCAGCAACGATTCCATCTTCTGTATTAGACTTTCAGCGACTACAGTATACCCTTTTCTCCCTTGTAATCAATATTTGAGCCTTAAACATGTATTTTGAGAACACGATTAATATGAGGAGCTAAACCCCTTAGCCGAGGCAACGGAGGAAGCCATTGTTCCATGAAAAGTGGTATAGTTCTATTTTAATTATTTATTGCAATTATTTTACATGATTATTTGCATAGAACTTAAAAGAAAAATTGATTTTTATTGAGTAGTTGTGAGTTGTTTTGATGGAACATGCTAGGTTTTAAAACTTTTGTTGTTTCATGCTTTGTGATTACAACAACTACTTCAAAAATCTATTAGAGGCAAATATTAGAATCACTTTAAAGAAGAATATTGCATGAATATTGATTAGAGTTTATCAATTAATTGGTCAATGGTGGAATCCAGAGTCTCGGTATTTTCTTATTATTATTGAAACAACTTTATTTAATTTTCAAAAATCCTTCACAAGCCCGAGTTGAACGAACTCTACTTACCACTTTCACTATACTTTAAAATTTCACATCATTAGGCTTTGGAGAAGCTTCATCGATCGAAGGTAGTCGATTGCCCGATACAACACAATTTAGAGCGGCAAAGATATCTTGACGTTGTGCCTTGGAGAAATAGAGAATTTCACGTACGTGCTCTATGGTTGACTGTACAGTTTTGTAGACGGAGTCCCCAGAAAGCATGCAACAACTTCTAATAGGAAGTTGGTATTTGTATACTCCTTCGGTGCCTAATTTAAGTTCCCCTGAGTCGATCTTCTCCTAGAAGATGCGCTTCAATCTGTTGTAGTCATGTGTAGGATGGTTGACGAACCTATGGAGGCGGCAGTACTTGGGATCTTCCATTTCTTGTTTGGTTGGAGGACGTCTGATAGGAGGTAGCTTGATGATGCCATCTTGTATCCAGACCTCCAAGAGTTCAATCACCTTTTCCACTGGAAAGGGAAAATTCGGGAATGATGGGTCTCATTTGACCTTTGTGAAATGGGAGTCGGACGCTTAGATTGTTGATAGTCATTCCTAAGATGCCTTCTCTTTCCAACCTCACTAGTGATTGACTGGAGGTTGGATATTTTATTGGAAGGAAGCCTGCTTTCCTGAACATCTTTACGAGCTTTTTCATTCTGGACGGTTCAGATCGACTGAGTAAAGCAGCAGCGGAACTCTTAGCAGCTTCCGATACAATATGGGAATATATATTTTCTAAGAAGGATGCATATAATGGAATCACCCTTTCATCGCAAGGACTCTGATGAGAACGTGATAAATCCCACGTGTCTTCTTTCTGAGTTTGAGGAAACATCTCTTGATATTCAAGAGCAGAGAAGTTAGGTTGGTGGTTACCTTTCCGTTCAGCGCGAGCATAGACTTCATCTTCCTTGCCAGGAATATGAATCTTGGAAGAAGGACTACTACCATCAGCATTGATCCAAAATGAATTGTTGATAGAGTTTTCCTCGGAATGAATACGTGTTGGTTCCTTTGATAGTTGATCCGTGAAGACTTTCAAAAGCGTGAATACTTCGTCCCGCGTCTTGACAATAATAGCTTGATTCCTAACAATATCATTCAAGATTTTCATCAAATCGTGAATAGTTGTTAAATATTGAGAATCCATAGCCTCAACAAGGTTTTTGAATGAAAGAACGGATTCATGAATAATATGTGAGGTATTGTCGGTGTTGGGAGAAGTAAAATTGGGATTGAGGATTTCTGAACCATTCCTAAGATCAACTATCTTGAGAAATTGAGGAAATCGAAAATGAAATTGGGAAAATGATTTTTGCAACCGAGAGATTAATCTCCCACTGTGGTCGCCAATTTGTAGTAGGGTAAAAACTGATTCTGCTAAAAATAGTAATTTGGGTGTGTCGATGAGAAACGAATCTAAACCCTAAACAAATGTACTGCATTGGAGTACTTTAGATTCGAGAGATCAATTTGTACAATTCTGGCTTAAACCAAGAAATGGCCGTTCCAGTCTTGCTTCGGTCACAAAATGAAGGAGATGGGTTGATCTTAGGAGGGAAGCAGAGAAGGTGTTGAGATCAGAATGATGAACTCTGTAAAGTGTAGTTTTTTATGACTTGTATCAGAATGTAGAATCGGCTTGCAAAGCGTAAGATGTAAATTATGGGTAGTTTCTGAATATTTGTGTTGATAACCAATGTTGTTGGTTGAAATAGATTAAAAAATCTATTTATATATGTCATAGTCGAACACACAGATCTCGTAGGAAGTGGGAGTGTTGAAGTAGTGAAGATCATGGGTGAATGGTGAAAAACCGTGTCTTATGGTTATGAGAAGACTGGACGGTTTTCTACTCCCACTACTCCTCTACCTGTCACCTATCCGCTATTTCAGACACTTTCTCTTAATGTGCGTGTTGCACGACATACGCTGTAAACCGCCAGACCAATACCCTAATGAATATCCCCTAGTTTTGACATGTTTGATGTATCGAGTATTTTTGTAGAAAATATGGAGTAAGTTACATGAAGAATGAAACAAGTCCTTCATGGTAGTTGCTAAGTGGGTCTTGTTTGCAAGACCTAATTATTTCGACCAATCACACGCAAGCTAGGTGGCAGGTAGTTATATGTGTCAAGTCATATGAATGAGACTTGCCGTGAGTCAGCGCTAAAAAATAGCATAAGATGGTTTTAGGTTAAATAATTAAATTATTCGTAAAATCGATATTTATAAAGTATCGTTTGTAATTGATGTATGTAAAGCATCGCTTTTAAGCAAGCAGCTCAAAATAGTCGATGCATATGAAGCATCGTTGTATAGAGCCTGTTTGAGTCGGTCACGGATTTCAGGGTCTTAAAAGGGATGCGACCGCCATCTTTGGGCAGCTTCCATGAGATATCCGTGTAGGTTAGGGACGAGGTGATCGGCCCTCATAGGAGATGGATGACCTGTAGTCATCATGTCACCTCATTGGTTAGCTCATATTAAATCTAGGATGGTCAAATCAGCCGATCAACTAGAGCGGTTGAGATGATTGGCGGTCGTTGTTGATTGTCGTTGAATTTATTTAAGATTAGCCCACTTTGACCTATGATTCGGAGCGGAACCTGCAGGCTAGGAGTGACGTGATTGGTCAAGGCCAAAGATGGGTCGCCGGTGAGCATAATGGCACCTCATTGGTCGCCCAAGATTGAATCTAAGCCAGCCAATTCGGCCGGCCAAGTTGGGCGGTTGTGATCAATTTAAGACTGCCATGGACGGTCTTAACCTAATTAAAACCCTTTTTGAAGCCGCTATACTAGCTTACTTTGGCTAGCAATTTTGAATGTTGCCTGTGGGCTAGGAGAGTTCTGATTGATTTAAATAAAAGTGGGCCCGTCGGTAAGTACCATGGAACTTGTTTGGTCGCGCCAGGAGGTAGCCAAGATCGTCAAATCGACCGGCCAAGTCGTGTGGTCGTGATCGTTCCGCGACTGACTTGGAAAGTTTAGGTTATTTTTCTTATATAAGAAGCAGCGCGACCATCCTAATTTGGCTAACAGTTTGGAGTAGCAGCAGGTAGGCTAGAAGCGCTATGATTAGTCGATTGGAAAGAGGGGATGATGGGCAACAACATGAGGCAGGGCCGGTCGGTGACGGAAGGCGCCAGCTAGGGCAAACCGACCGACCAAGTGGAGCGATCGCGCCCCTTTTGCTGCTGCCTTTAATTTTTGCAGTTTGCTTTTTTTTTTTTCCGACTTTTGGTAGGATTCTACTCCTACCAGCTCCATGATGGGATGGTTACCTAGGGAAATTAATGTCACCCAGCTAAGAATGAACATTAATCGTCATATCATGTCAAAATTGAGAGTTCAGCTAAGAACACAACATATAATAGATACTCAGTAGGCTCCTACATTAGTGAATAATACAGCTAGGAGCTTATTGTGCAGCAGGCTCCAGCATTAGTGAATAATGCAGCTAGGAGCTTAAATACTCGTTAGGCTTTATACTAGTGAATAATTCAGCTAGGATCTTGAGTTTCAATACAATATGAAGAGAGGCATAGGCACTCATCAGATTTTGACATATTCTTAAAATTCCTTGCAGAATATAGACATGTCAAGGTCTACTACTTCTGATGCCGAGTCAGGTAGACGGATTTTTACAGTTTTCGCCCTAAACTAAAAACCACCATCAACACCACTCTAATCAATCTTGCTACAAGATATAGATGAGTCGTTGACAAAGGCTCTTCCGTTTAATCTAATAAACTCCTTTGTCTGGTTAGATCAATCTAACTTTAACTAGCGAAATAGTCAAGTATAGATTCGCACTCAATCAATATAGATCTCAAAGAGAAATATAGAGAATGCCGATCTCACGCAACTAATCAATCAGATCTATCATAGATAAATCGATTCTAATTGGATCCCAGTCGATCAAGGTTTGTGCACTAAATCCACAAGATACGAAAACTAATAAGAAATCTTCTTCGTCTTCAAATTTTCTGTTATCTTCAAAACCTGCACAAAACCACTTGAATCTCTTGTGATCAATCATGCACAGAATGGAGTCTTTTAACAATGGATTACTACAAGATGTCTTTAGATATAACAACAGTTCTAAAGATCCCATCGATACTTTGATCTAGTCTGAATGAATCTTATATCAGAAGAGAAGATTTCAAGCATAAACAAACAAGGTGCAATCAAAGTTTCAACAACCATTAGTCAATCAAATCAATTCGAAAACTAATAATACTGCAATTATATAGTTTCCCACCAACGGTACTCGTAAAGCTTCTTGATCCCACTGAAGTCTATAAACGAGCGGTCGTAAGATATTTCACCTAATTAGGATACTTTCCTCTCCGATTAGACGGCTCACCAGAAAAAACAAGAAATGAAGTTTTCCTGGCTCTTAGGATAGTTTGCTAGAAATGCAAACTTAGGTATTTATAGACCAAGGATGTTTGGGCACCAAGGAATTTCCAAAACCGTAAATATTCTCAAGATATGCAATGAATGCCAAAATTTGGTTTTCCTAATTCCAATATATAAATGCTTGTCCAATGTTTCTGAAATATGTCAATAGAAAATCTCCAATTAGTAAATGCACATTACTAATTTTTATTCTCTAGATATATGCATTAATTGCTGGTAATTAAAGCATATAAAACCAAAAACCTTAATTAAAAGATTCTTAATTTATTTCGGGACAGGATCACCTTGAGTACCAAGGAAATTCTTTGAACAATAAATGATAAGAGTTACTGCTCGTGTTGAAAGTATGTTGACATCTTTTCACCGCAAATCCTTATTTCATATTTACATGGATTTACTTTCTTGGAATCGGTTATACCACACTTCCAAACAAGTTTAGAATTGGTTTGCCAGTATTCCAAGACTACAATGTGATTGGTCATACCAAATCACAATGGTTAGTTGTGATCGGTTCTACCAAGTCACATACATGGATTCAGATCGGTTATAACAATCACTCGGATCAGTTATACCTAAATATGGTACCTACTTGTGATCGGTCACACTAGTCACTAGGATCGGTTACATCAGTTACAAGGATCAGTTCCATCTATACATGGTATCTACTTGTGATTGGTCACACCAGTTACCATAACCGGTTACGCCAATTACAAGGATCGGTCATACAACACTTATGATCGGTCACACCAATTACTAGGATCGGTCACACCAATTACAAGGATCGATCATACCATCTCATAGTGATTACTTAGGATCGGTTACACCAACTACCAGGACCAGTCATACCAATTCATAAGTCTAGGCATTGTGATTGATTATACCAAGATCGGTTCTACCAACTCACACATATTGGTCGTCCAAAGATATGCAATGAATAGCCGTACCAATAAACCTATTGATTTCCCTTTCGATCCACGAAACAATTTCATGAACGTACTTCCTTTAAACAAATATAAAACATTGTTTCCTAGGATGAAATCTTCACCATAACCCATTCACATAATATAAGATTATGTCGATGTCATATCTACGAAGTTCAAAAGATAAGCGTTATACTTCATAGTCTAATTCCTTAATACTATGTGAAAATGAGGGGGTATAACAACCACACCCAATATTTTGTTCAGCAATCTGTATGGACTAAACTCCAATATGATTCCGAGAGCACCAACTTAAAAGTGATACTCAATAAAGAAAGATATCAAAGAGCTTTATCTCTTTCTCAATACAATCAGCAAATCGAACAGATAGAAATCCGTGAGCCTGATTGATGTGAGAATAACTTGGACGGTACCAAAGAACAATGCCCAAGTGTCAATCAAGTTTTATCCAACAAACAAGGTCGGATTTATCAACTGTGATTAAACTATGCACAACCTGTAATATTTCAATCATATAAACAAATATAATGCGGAAAAGAAATAACACAGACACCAGAAATTTTGTTAACGAGGAAACCGCAAATGCAGAAAAACCCTGGGACCTAGTCCAGCTTTGAACACCACACTGTAATAAGCTGCTACAGACACTAGCCTACTACAAGTTAACTTCGGACTGGAACGTAGTTGAGCCCTAACCAAGTCTCAAACCGATTAAGGTACAATCACGTTCCTTACGCCTCTAGAACCACGCCGTATTCTGCGCACTTGATTCCGAGCTGATCTCACCCACTACTAAGAGTTGCTACGACCCAAGTCGTTGAATTATAAGCAAATTTGTCTCCCACAGATATGTCTATCCTTTATTCTTTTTGTTCCATCTTTTGATACAAAGATCAAGGTGAACATGAACGAACTAATAATCTAGTCTTATACTCCCAAAGAGCAGCCTAGAAATATTAGTCACTTCACAATAAGCTAACTGATTAACATAAGAAGTTATTGCGGAATCACAAGAGCCTGAGACGAAGAACTGTTGTGATTACTTTTTATATCTTACCTATCAGAGATAAATCTCGAGTAAATCTTAGAGAAGATAAAAATCAATACGATAGAAAAAGTAAGATCAGAATACGCAACTACAGAGAAAATAGTTGGATCTGGCTTCACGAATCCCAAATGAAGTCTTCAAGTCGTTAACCTAATAATGGTTTTAGAAAACCTATGTTAAAGGAGATTCGACTCTAGTTTTTAACTAGGACACAAGAAAGTGTCGGGACTAGGTTTTCTAGTTGCTAGAGTTCTCCCTTATATAGCCTTTCAAATCAGGGTTGCTTACAATCAAAGCTAAGATAGATTAGTAACAAAGCATTCAATATTCACTGTTAGACAAACTCCTGATTTAATATTCACCGTACCTAAACGTGTATATTGGGTTGGCTCAATAACAGTTAACTGAAGTTAGCCATATGAACACTTTTGTCTTAGTCGTATTCATCTAACACTTTTAAATCAAATATGATGATCAATCAATCATGATAAATAATCAAATGAATCTAATTGTGTTTCAAATAGAGTTGTTCAATTGTTCACTATCTCATAGAAATATTCATGAAAAAATTAAAACGAAATCGGATTGATTCGTAATCGTACAAAGTACTTATACAAGAATCAATTCATGAACATTAAGCCACGGTTTGGAAAGTTAATTTGCATTCCTTAAATTATAAATGTTTTAGTTCATGAGTATGAGAATCATACATACCCGATTTTATAACTTAACCACTGTGTTCGCAAACTGGGTACGCAAACAGCAGCTCCGGACCTTGGCCTAGTCAATCCGTTCGCAAACCTGGTTCACGAACAACTGTTCCGGACCTAACTCAGGTAAACTCGTTCAAATACTAGGTACGCAAACAAGAGTTCCGAACCTGAATCATCACAATACAGTTCGCATACTGGATAAGCATACCGTGTTGTATCCATACATGGGTAATCGTTCTCTCATTTCAATCATTGAAGCATCCTTAGAAGGAGACTATGGTAATCTCACACATACCATTAGCATCAAGTAATTTTCAAGTGATCGAATTATCAATACGAAACTTCCCAAGCTAGCATCAAATGACTGTCTCACACAAATCATATAAGATGTTCAAGGTAATTTTCACATGATCATCTTTTGACTTAATATTTAGTTTCCAACAAATAATTTTTTTTCCAACTAAACTCGTCAAGAATACGATGAACATAGCTAAAGCAAAAAGCTTCCAACACATATTTCGAGAAATAGATAAACGAGATAAACTCGGCTCGATATATCAAATGTGTATAATGTAAAAGTCTAGATAGCTATACGAATTAGTCTCATTAGAAGATATAATATAATAGAATTCTTAGTGATAGATAAGTTTTAGTCTCCACATACCTTTTGTTGATGAAATTCCTCCAAGCTCCTCAGTAGATCTTTTTCTTCAATTGGTGAACACCGTGAAGTCTAAAGCTCAACTACACATTCTATCCTAATCCGAGCATAGCTATAAGTAGACTAGAAATCAAGTATATAGTTTTGATCAACTAAACTTGACAAACAAGCTTGAGATAGCAATGCTTGCAAGTTCGATCGAGCAGTTCTCTAACAGTCTCCCCATTTGTCAATTTTAGTGACAAAACTATCAATACATATGGATTACAAAATAAATAAACTTTGTAGCATGTCATCCATCATGCTTGATTTCCTTGGCTCTTCAACTTTCCTTGAATTCTTCGCTACTCCAAGTACTCCAGCGATTCTGAACGTGTTCAACTCAGCATCATTTTTGTTTAAGATCTGTATCCATAACAATAAGAAAACAGATGTTCTCAATCATTGTTATAAAGTGTCATAGTATTATTACATCAAATCAAAGTCCAATTGCATCACAAATTTGAAATAATACTATTGTGATATGTATGAAAACCACTCCCCCTTACATAATGATCCGTAAACCATATATGTATGTAGTGTGAACTACCAAATAATTCCCCCCCTTTTTGTCAATTTAAATTGGAAAAGGTATGAATACCGCGGGACCATAATGAAATTCTCAAAGAGATAATTCATGACTAAAAGAGAACAAATAAGCTTTGTTTCGATGATTTCACATAGTCGAAACTTAGTGTATTCATCAAGGAGTTTATAAAGATATAAGATAACTCCTACAATATTCCACAGCCGCACTCCCCACAAAGATATGACAATTAAGCACAAGTTCATTTAAGTACTCTCCACCATTTGATTCCATTCCCAAGAGAACAACATGAGCGACCTTACTTTTACGAGAAAAGAAGGATTTCTTTGGATGCGATTTGATAATGTCCAAAGTATCATCGATTAAACTAATCACAAGAGAAACTTTATGATTAATTTAACCGAAAATCACTCAACATAAGAAAACTTATGGAGTCATACAGTACTTTCACATAAAAGTGGATCAGGGAAAGATCAATACTGCGGAATTTTTCAAAAGTTCAATCTATCTTTTATCAATATTTGCATAAAGACATAATAGACTTAACCATTGAGAATTTATGAGATACTAGCACAGTTCACGAACATAAAGGCATACATTTCATAAGCAATTGCAATATACGAAATCAAAAAGATTAAATACTGAAAAAATCATCTTCCAAATAACTTAGAATTTAAATAAATAAATATAAAAATATTGCAAGATAAAAATCATTGGCAATATCTATGTGTAATCACAATAATTGCTATACCAAACCCTAGTTATCCTTCTTAAACATAAGAATAAACCCTAGTTATCCTTCTGAACTCCTTGTCGTCAACAAACATTGGAACATAAGGTCCATGAAGAAAGGAGTCAATTCCAACAAACCTTCTTGATTGTTGCTGAACCAGGGCCTTCTGAATTTCAAGAGATCTTAGAACAATAGCCTTTATTTGCTGAATCTCCATCCTTGTTTCTTTCAACTCTTCAAGAACAACATAATTTTTTTTGAAGATTTGAGGTGTTAGCCCTTCGTTTCTTCATATTTTTCCTTTTTCTCTTCAAAGTTGTAGAGGAATGGGATTTGTCTTTTCCCTTCATGACTGATGGCTTAACAATCAATAACATCTTTTCCATCAGAAGAGATGATGCTTGGAGTCTCCATAAAAATATGGGATTATGAAAGAACCACACAAAACAACAGCTCTACAAGCAACCTTTTGATGAAAAGAGTTACAGGGAAGGAAAAAAGAATGTAGGGTTTACGAAACCTATATACAGAGTAAGTAGGGTTCACGTACGATCAACACAAACAACCTTAAGAAGGGTAGAAATGTCGATTTTAACCCCCTTTTATTAATCAAATAGGGTGAAATCTTTTCAATACCATTATTTGAGGATATGAAAAGAAAAAACAGAAATCCAAAAAAAACAAAAACTAGAATAGTTTCTGACCCTAGAACCCGATTGTGCACAACTCTTGTCTCTTTTCGAAAATCGGACACATGAGACAAGATGCACCTTCAACACAATTAGACAATGTTGGGGTGAACAATAATCTGTTCACCACAAGGTTCCTGCACGGAAATTTCAACACCCCTTTTTATAGGTCATTTAGACCTAGTTCCTTTTTGTAGAGATCTAACTTTTTCCTTAGAAATCAACTTCTTAGAAAATGAGTTATATTTACATACCTCGGATGGATTCGACTTTATAACAAGTTTTGAGCTTATTTGCTAATCGATTAGCTCTCCGTTGCAGTCTGTTGACATATCCTACTTTATGTTTGTACTTGAAGCAATTAGAGACTTCATAACCCTTAATAGTACAATAAGAACATGTCAATGTGGAGGATGGTTCAGGCACCATAGCCGAACATGCTGCTAAACAAAGTGAAGTACCTGAAACATGTGAGATAGAGTTTCATTAGACAGGGTAAAATCCATTTCATCCTCCAATGTGGTCGAGGAAGTTTCTCCAGGGAAAATATCAAGATTGATGTGAGTATTGCTACAATTATCAAAATTAATATTTTCGCCAAGGAGTGCTACACTTGATTTTTCTTCTTCATTCGAATCATATTGATCATACGTTTCATCAAGAGTTGCAGCAAGACCTTTGTTCCCAGTGTATTTTCTACGATTTGGACACTCATTAGCAAAATGACTAAAACCTTTACACTTGAAGCACTGTGGAATATCCTCATCATCATCAGTGTCGACAGTATCCCTGTTTTTAAGAGGAACACGATCATGAGGCTTAACTGATGATCTAGCTTTATCTCTGGTGAATCGTTTACTTCTTTTCAAAAGAAGATCTTTAAACTGTCTTGTGATCAGAGAGATTGAGTTGTCAAGATCTTCATCTGATGATTCAGTCTCAATAGGATCATCCACAGAGTTGCCAACACTTTTACTTTTATCAAGTAGTTTAGTGTTCTTTTGTGCTTTGAATGCAATATCCTTTCCCGTTTTGGATATATGCTCATGATCAAAGATCTTTAACTTTCCAACAAGAGTATTTCTGGAAAGTGTTTCAAGGTTATTTCCCTCAACGATGGCATGTTTCTTAGAATCGTATCTAGCTGGCAGCGATCTGAGAATTTTTCATCACAATGTCCTTTTCAGAATTAGTCTTACCCAACGCAAAAGATGCATTAACAATTTTCGAGTATTGTGGTTCGTTCGACTTTCTGAATAGAGCTTTATTTACTTATATATTAATTTGGATTTGCATCAGGGTACCTCTTCCTGTAGTCATTTTGGATTCGTTCCTACATTCTCCACAGGTAGCTGGAATTTGGAGTAGAAGGTTTTGTAGGTACACCTCTTGTAAACCTTCACGAGACTATAACTCGTCCACCAGGGACACCTAGGGGTTTAAAGGCTTGTTAAACATGCTAAGTGTAACCGTAACCTCGACGAAACGGAGTTGTTGCATTTTAATTTTTGTTTTGTTTGCTCGAGGACTAGCAAAGATTAAGTGTGGGGGAATTTGATTGGTGTCTAAAACACCCAATTTCTAATAACGATTTCTCATGCTTTTCTTTTTAGTTTTCTTGTAAATTTGTATATTACGTTCGCTTTTATTTGTATTTAGGTACAATGACTTACGTTCGCATAAAAGAAGAAAAAGGCGTCGAAATGAGGCATATCGGATTACACGCGTAAAGCTCATATCAACTGAGTCACCTGCCAAGTGGAAGCTGCAATGCCGGAGTCTAAGATTATCTGAAGTTTGTGACATGGGCTTAACATTTAGCTTGGCAGTTTACAAGCCTGGAAACAACATGAAGTAAATCAGACTACAAAGGCCTTAGTGGATTTTACTCAAGGGAGTCGCACATGTGCAGTTCAAAGAATGATAATTAGGTCTTATTACGAGCTGAGAAGAGATCGTATTCTTCATCAGCTCGAGCTATGAGAGGCTACATTTCTTCTCGTTTCCTGCAGAAATCGATAAGAGTAAAGAGCAGAGATCAACAGCTCCATTCTGAACCAACCAAGAGCAGCAAATACGGTACTGTCTGTGGTGGTTATGGGCAGAGTTTGGTCAAATTCTGGAGCATGAATTCAGTCGAGAGAAGCTGGTGAAGACATGGGTTTTGTTGAGTGTTTGAGTTAATCAGTGACTCGAGTATGAATGGGGGTTGTAGCCCAAGGTGCAGGCGAAGTGGGTTTGAATTGGATGACATTTTGGTAAAGATTTCAGGCAGTAGAACTGTGAAGAACTGAAGCTGTTACTGACCATTTTCATGGGAATATATGAAGGGAATTGCTGCAGTATTAGTGTGTTTGAATTATTTTATGATTGTGGTTTATGTTTGAATGTGAATTCTGAACAGGGAAGGAGATATGGAATGGGTTTATAAATCAAGAGCAAGTTTATCTCCTCTTTACAAGTTTAAGGCACACAACCTGTTCGAGCAAATGTCTGAACCACTGCCAAGCTGTAGTTTCACCAGGCTAGCCATGGGTCGATGCTGACAGGGGTATGTGACTGCAGTTAGGACTCAATAAGATGCCGAGAAGAACGGGGCTACAGACAGTTCAAGTTTTGGGGTTGTTTGATTTGTATTTCAGTCGGAAGGTCAATAAACGAAGGGGTTATACGTAGCTGGTTGGCCGTGAGTTTGTGGGCTGTGTACAAGGGCTGTCCGGCAAAGGCTAGAATTTGATTTAGAGGCCAAAACCAGCTGAAGTATTGAGTTGCTGCCATGGGTCAGGGCTGTGCTCTTCAATTAGAAGAGCACGGCAGTTTTGGGTTCTAATTACTGGCCGACAAGTCAGGAAGTAAGTCTGTTGTTGCCATCGATTCAAGATGAATGGTTGAGATACCGGAGGGGATTTAGAAGCAGAGAAGAATTAGGAGTTGGGTAGTTACCGCGTTCGATATTCCAGGGAAGAAAAGGAGCTATATAAGCAAGGGGGAGCTGAAGCAAAAGACATCATACCCCTCCACAACTGCATCCACCTCCAACAGGGAGGAGCTTTGCTCCTCTCCAAAACCTTCACCAATCCGCAGGTACCCGCCTGTTTGCATAGTCCAGCATCATAACTACTCCATCATCATCTCCATACCCTATTCCACCATCTTCATCACCACCTGCATACACTACTTGCATCCACCAGCATATCACCATCTGCATAGCATACCACCCCTGCATCTCCATCAGTTTGCATATCCACCTGCATATCCAGTTCACCACCAGTACCATCCCTTGCATCCATATACCACCATCACTCCACCTGTTCGCAGCAAACACAACAGCGCCAGTCCTGTAGCAAGCAACAGTACCGTACCAGCAGCAAGAGGAGTTCACTGTCAACAACACCAGCTCCAGCAATACAGCACCAAGCTAGCAGCAACATTACTTTGCCGTCACCATTCCTTCCCCACCAGGCCATACAATTCTCATACCACCATTCCACCAGCTGCTGCCTGGGTTTGCTAATTTGGTTTCGAAATCCTATTTGCTGTTTTGCTTTGTTTATCATGAACTTCAGTAACTAAGCATATTTGATTAGGGACGATTTCGACGTCCGGAACTTGAACTCGAATTGATATTTAAACAGCCTTTTCTCTTGCAATTATCTTATTATTGTTCATTCTCTGCGGTACCAATATTGTTTATGAATTATTCTTGAATCGTTTAAGTTGCAAATTGAATGGTTGTTTGGTGATTCTATTGCTAGTTGAGAACTCATCGACCCGTAATTGTCTAGAGATTCTTAATACAAGTAGCGATATATGAATATTGACGATGGGATTTTGTTAAATATTCATATGTATTGAATGACACTAGTAGATGAATCAAGCTTTTGTATTTGTCACTAGGAATAACCTATCTCACGGATCTTAATACACTTGTTTAAGTCACACCTAGAGAGCGTACTTCTAGGAAACTTGATGAGTAGAATCCGGTAGTCGAGTGCTTCCATGTCCGGTGAATCATGAGATTGCGGAATATTTGAGCGTACTAAATATTCTAGGGTTATTAGTAATTGGTGATTACAGAAACATAGCTATATTGATAAGATTCACGTTTCGTGGCTGAGAAAGAGTCCTTGATCATTCTCATCCTCATCGTTTGCATTTATTTGTTTTGCATTATTTTCATTCAGAAATTTAAATTGACAACTTTAGCTCAACTCTCCCTGAGGAACGAACCTGCTTATTCGTATACTACTAGTTAGTTTAAAGAGAAGTAAATAATTTGTTTTTGCGAGTTCGACACCTCGTCACACAGTCACCAGAAGTTTTGTTAACGAGGAAACCGCAAATGCAGAAAAACCTCAGGACATAGTCCAGATTTGAACACCACACTGTATTAAGCCGCTACAAACTCTAGCCTACTGCAAGTTAACTTCGGACTGGAATGTAGTTGAGCCCTAACCAATCTCACACTGATCAAGGTACAGTCGCGTTCCTTATGTCTCTGAATCCCAGCAGGACTTTACGCACTTGATTCCCTTAGCTGATCTCACCCACAACTAAGAGTTGCTACGACCCAAAGTCGAAGACTTTATAAACAAATCTGTCTCATACAGAAAAGTCTATTCTGATAGTTAAATCTGTCTCCCACAGAAATACCTACGAAGTTTTTGTTCCGTCTTTCGATAAATCAAGGTGAACAGGAACCAATTGATAATCTGGTCTTATATTCCCGAAGAACAGCCTAGAAATATCAATCACCTCACAATAACTTAACTATATGGTAGTAGAACAAGTTATTATGGAATTACAAAGAATGAGACGAAGATCTTTGTGATTACTTTTTATATCTTACCTATCGGAGATAAATCTCGAGCAAATCTTAGAGAAGATAGTACTCAATACGATAGAACAAGTAAGATCAGAACACGCAACTACAAAGAAAATAGTTGGGTTTGGCTTCAGAATCCCAATGTAGTCTTTAAGTCGTTAACCTATAATGGTTTTAGGGAAAACCTAGGTTAAAGGAGAATCGACTCTAGTCGCAACTAGTATCACACAGGAGGTGTGGGGATTAGGTTTTCCAGTTGCTAGAGTTCTCCCTTATATAGTCTTAAAATCAGAGTTTGATAGCTTTAAAACAAAGCAACCAATATTCACCGTTAGATGAAATCCTGATTTAAGATTCAAGCTAAGTTTGCTTAAAACCAAAGCAATATCTCTCCACCGTTAGATGGTCTTAGCTTGTTACACACAAATGAAATATACCTTCATTTAGATATGGGTAACCGTACCTAAACGTGTATATTGAGTTTGAAAAGACGAGGGTACCCAAATACACCACAATCTTTAATTTATCCACCTATAAGTCCTCTTACCGAAAGTGATTGTCTATGGACAAAGTCGAGAAAATACTACAAATTGGTATTCACACTTTGTGTGATTGTCTATGGATACGAGATCGAGACAATACGACTACCAATGTGTGATTACTTGATAATAGGTTCGGACTTAACCAAACTCTATAGGATCACTATCAAGTAAAGCGGAGTTAATGTTTGTGTATTTTACTTCTAAATTATAATAAACAATTAAAATTGCGGAAATAGAAAAGTAAAAGACACAACAAGATTTTGTTAACGAGGAAACCGCAAATACAGAAAAACCCCGGGACCAAGTCCAGAATTGAATACTCTCAGCATTAAGCCGCTATACAAAATCTAAACCAACTTCGTATAGTTGAAACCAAGCAACTACTCGTAGTTAACTTAGTTTCCTCAGTATCCCTACGCTTCCGACTTCGATGAGTGCACGCACTGGAACAATTCCTTTGGATCGTATTCCAAACAGTAAAGGAACAACAAATCTGTTTGGTAACAACTCTATTGATTCTTTAAGATAATATATCTCAAGTCATATGCAAAGGCTCTTCCATTTAAGCTAATAAACTCCTTTGCCTGGTTAGATCAATCCAATCTCTATTACCTAAGTAATAAGATTCGGATTTGTAACGATCAAAATATATCTCAAGAGAACTATGAGGCGTTACCGATCTCACGCAACTAATCAATCGAATAAATCTGATTCTAGTTGGATCCCAGCCGATCAAGGTTTGTGAAACACAAAGATATGAGAAACCAATAAGAAATCTTCTTCGTCTTCAAATCTTCTTTAATCTTCAATTAAAACTTGCACAACACCACTTGAATCTCATGTGATCAATCACGCACAAAGCAGAGTCTAAATTGATTATCACAAGATATCTTTAGATCTACAAACAGTTCTAAAGATCCCGTCGATACTTCGAACTAGTTTGAGTGAATCTTATATCAAAAGAGAAGATTCTCAAGAATAAACAAACTAGGCGCAATCAAAGTTTCAACAACCGTTGGTCAATCAAATCAATCGAAAACTAATAACACTACAATTATCTAGTTTCCTACCAACGGTACTCGTTGAGCTTCTTGATCCCACAGAAGTCTTTAAACGAGCGGTCGTAAGAGATTTCGCCTAATTAGGGTACTTTCCTCTCCGATTAGACGACTCCACCAGAAACAACAAGAAGATGAAGTTTGCATGGCTCTAAGGATAGTTTGCTAGAAATCCAAACTTAGGTATTTATAGACCAAGGATGTTTGGACACCAAGGAATTTCCAAAACCGAAAGTATTCTCAAGATATGCAATAAATGCCCATTCGGTTTTCATAATTCCAGTAAATTCTTTGTCCAATATTTCCCGAAATCTCTCAATAGAAAATCTCCAATTAGTAAATGCAGATTACTAATTGTTATTCTCTAGAGATATGCATTTAATTGCTGGTAATTAAAGCATATAAAACTAACAACCTTAATTAAAAGATTCTTAATTTATTTTGGAACAGGATTTCCTTGAGTACTAAGGAATATCTTTGAACAATAAAAGATAAGAGTTACTGTACGTGTTCAAAGTATGTTAACATCGCTCCTTTGTAAATCCTCTTTCATATTTACAATCTTGGAATCGAATATACCACACTTCCAAACAAGTTTAGAATTGGTTCATCTGTATTCCAAGACAACTATGTGATTGCTCAAATATCAAATCACATCCATGGGTTCAATCGGTTCTACCAATCACTGGGATCGGTTATGCTCTAATATGGAAGCACTTGTGATCGGTCATACAAATTACCAGGACCGGTTACATCAGTTACCAGGATCGGTTACATCAATTACCAGGACCGATTACCATATACACATGGTATTTCTTGTGATCGGTCACACCAGTCACTAGGATCGGTTACACCAACTACTAGGACTGGTTACACCAATTAAAAGGATCGATTACACAACTCTCGGTGATCGGTCACACCAATTACTAGGATCGGTCACACTAATTACGAATATCGATTATACCATCTCAGGTGATTACTTAGGATCGATTACACTAATTAATCAAAACTAGTCATACCAAATCATAAGTCAGGCATCGTGATTAGTTGCACTAAGATACATAACAAAGTTACGATCGGTTCTACCATCTCACATATATTGGTAATCCAAAGATTTGCAATGAATAGCCGTACCAATAAGCCTAGCGATTTCCCTTTCGATTCATAAAACAAGTTCATGAATGTACTTCCTTTAAACAAATGTAAAACATTATTTCCTAGGATGAAATCTTCACTTTTACCCATTCACATAATCATAACAACATTCATAAGATTATGTCGATGTCATATCTAATAAGTTCAAAAGATAAGCGTTATACTTCGTAGTCTAATTCCTTAATACTATGATCATGTGATCATGTCTCACTACTAGAGTAATATATCCATACACAGCTTCGCAGTTATGTTTTCAATATAGCACGACTTTAAAGATACGTTAGGAATGAAACAGTTGAAGTCAATATTACTAACCTAAAGAGGAAGGATGATGTCGTCGTTGTAGCTCTTTACTTCTTCACATTCTTCAGGTCTTCGAGTAATACTTGTATGTCTCAACATTCCTAAACTTTCTAGTCTAACCTAAACGAAGTTGTCTCTAGTACATAATCAAGTGACTCTTAGATGAGTTTTGACTCACTAAAATATGACAACCAAACTTGACATACCAAAGCTTGGTGGGTTCAACCGAGCTATGCTCTAACAATCTCCCCCTTTGTTAATTTTAGTGACAAAACTCTTAATACATATGGATAAACAAATTACAATAATTCATTATACATACGCTTGATTCCAAGTTTCAACAACACAATAACCTGCATATATTCAATCAATAAATGCCGCTGTTGACATCTGAATAACAAAGCTTATACTCCCCCTAAAGGTAAGATATGTAGATATTCAATCCGAACATCTTTGTTATTCCCCTTTTGTAGTACAAAATGACTACACAGCAATATGATATGTTTCTCCCCCTTAGTCAAAGCTTTACTCTTTCGTTAGATATAACGTTTAAGCACGATTGTCCTTTTCCTTAGTGATTGCAAATCACTTGTTTACTCCATATATTTCTCCCCCTTTTTGTCACAAAATGACAAAGGTTCGAGCAAATACAGGTCAAACCGAAAGGATCTTACGAATCTAAAAGACTTGTAAACAACCTATAAGAGTTAAGCACGAAGGTTTCACATACCACTTTAGATAACCAATATTAAAACCGAAACTACAAGTAATTTAGTTTTAATATGTTATCAAGGAAAAATATTGCCCGAAGCAACTTTCCCTAATAGTTTAACAAATTGACTAAGAAACTTAGTTCCCTTGTTAAACCGATTGTACACATACAATCGCTTATTTCGATAAGACCAAAATAAAGATTTGAATTAACTTTATTTCTCTCATCAGGCTCTAATTATTCAGAAAATAACTTAGACCTTTCTCTTTAGACAAGACAAACACTAGGTTAGTTAACTAGTTTTTCTTGTCAAGGCATTTGATTAGCCTTGAATAACCGAATCCTTTAATTTGATTAGTCTAACTAAGATCAGAATCAACTTAGTTTCTCTTATCCGGAATCAAATTGGACTAAACAAATGATCTCGTATTTCATTAAGCCATAAACAATACATACAAACCAAAATAAATTGACTTGCACAATTATTTTCTTAACCATAAGCAATTGAAACAAATATAGACATTATAGCACTGCAATTGCACCGAAATTTCGTTAAGCAAAAACACTTGACACCCAACTGTTTTGGGGTAAAAACTGATTCTCATGGAAATGATAAATTTGGGTGTGCCACCGAGAAACGAATCTAAACCCTAAATAAATGCACTGCACGGTAGTACTTTAGATTCGAGAGATCAATCTGTACAGTTCTGGCCTAAACTAAGAAATGGTCATTCCAGTCTTGCTTCGGTCACAAAATGAAGGAGAATGGTTGATCTTAGGGAGGAAAGCGAAGAAGGTGTTGAGATCAGAATGGTTAACTCTGAAGGTATGGTTGTTTTATGACTTGTATCAAAATGTGGAACTCGCTTGCGGGGGGTGTAAGCTATAAGTTCTTGGTGTTTTCTGAATACTTATGTTCATAACCGTTGTCGGTTGAAAACCTATTTATATAAGTCATAGTTGCACGCACCCTTATCTCATAGGAAGTGGGAGTAGTTGAGTGATAGAGAAGTGGGATCGTGTGAAAAATGTTGAAAACCACGTCTTATTATGAGGGAAGACGGGTCAGTTTACACCCACTACTTCTTTGCTGTCACTAACTGTCTGCCTTTCCCGACACTTTCTCATAATGGGCGTGTTGCACGCCGCACGCTGTAAACCGCCAGACCAATATAATGATGAACATCCCCCAGTTTGTGACATGTTTGATTTCTCGAGTATTTTCGTAGAAAATATGCAGCAGGTTGCTGAGTGGGTCTTGTTTGCAAGACCTCGTTATTTTGACCAATCGCGCACAAACCAGGCGGCGGGCGGTCATATGTTATAAGTCAAATCATGAGACTTGCCGCAAGAAATATCATGTGATGCTTTTAAGTCACATAATTAAATTATTTGTGAGATCGATATTTATAAAACATCGTTTGTAACCAATGCGTATAAAGCATCGCTTTTAAGCAAGCAGCTCAAAATAATCGATGCTCGTGAAGCATCGTTATGTAAGGCTTGTTTAAGTTAGTCGCGGAGCCTAATGTCTTAAAAGGAGCGTGACCGACCATTTTCGGGAAGCTGCCAGGAGCCATTCATGCGCGCCATAGGTAGGTCGGTCGGTCCTTATAGGAGAGTGACGGCTGGCGATCTCGGCAACATCTTATTGGTCGCCTAAAATTAGATCTAGGCCGGTCAATTCGGCTAGCGAAGTTGGACGGCCGAGATGATTTACGGCAGTTAATGGCTGCTGTTAAATTTATTAAAATTTCTAAATGCAGCACGACTAGCCACTTTCGGGCGACCGTTTGGTGGCCAGATAGGCAAGTTGTGGCTTGGCCGATTACAACTTATGAAAGGAAGGTGGACGGTGATCATAGCCACATCTTGTTGGCCTCCTAAAATTGGATATAGGTTGGCCGATTCGACTGGCGAAGTTGGGCGGCCGAGATGATTTGCGGAAGTTAATGGATGCCGTTGATTCAATTTAGTTTTTAAAAGCCGTGTGGCCAACCCATTTGGGTCCAACGGTTTTTGACGTTAACGACATGTTGTGGATCATTCGACCGGCCAGCGTTATAGTCGGGCTGCTAGTGAGCGTATCCGCGCCTTGTCTGTTGGTCAGAAATGAATCTAGGCCGGCCAATTCGGCTGGCGAAGTTGGACGGCCGAGATCGTTTTGCGGCAGCAATATACTGCTGCTAGCATAAATTAGGGTTTTGTAAGTCGCGCGGCCAACTAACTTTAGGCAATCGGTTAGTGGCTCTATTGGCGAGTTAGAAGGGATCCAATTGGCTAGAGTATTAGTGGGCCCACCGATGTGCCTGATGACGCTTGTCTGGTCGTGTCAGGGAACAACCAAGCTTGATAAATCAGCCGGCCAAAACGTGTGGCTGTGATCGTTTTGAGACTGACATGGGCATCCTATGTCAAATTCCTTAAGGAATTAAGTGCGCCAACCAACTAACTTCCATTTTTAATTGAAAGTGCATGTGGCGCTTTTAAAGCGATCTGATTGGTCGATGGGAAAGAGGGCCTGAAAAGCAGCAACATGGAGCGTGGCCAGTCGGCCACAGGTGGCGCCTGCTGAAGCAAATCGGTCGGCCAAGTGGCGCGGCCACGCCTCCTTTTTCCGCTGCTCTTACTTGCCGCAGTTCCTCTTTATTTCTTGTTTTCTAATTTTTGGTAGGATCTTTCTCCTACTAGCTCCATGATGGATCAATTTCCTAGTTTGCCTAGGTTTAGTTTTTACCAATAGGGTTCGAACTATCGCGCAGGGCGTAAAAAACCTAATTTTTGCAAATTGATAAAATTAGGTTAAAGAACTGAATTTTGCAAGTTGCCACAAAATCAATCAATTTTTGGTGAATTTTGCATACTGATACAAAAAATCACTAATTTAATATCATAGGGCAGCATAACTTTGCGTGCTTCTGATTGAGTACTTCCACGCGCATCTTAATCCTGACACTTCGGGAGATTCATGCTACTCGGCTGGGAGTGAGCATTAGTCGTCATGTCATGTCAGTATTAAGAGTTTAACTGGGGGAACATGGCATAGAATAAATACTCAGAAATTTACAGAATATTTGGGATTGTTGCTACACGCACCATTCTGGATAAATTTCATATAAATATACTGAATTGCTCATTATACATGTAAGTAAAGAGGCCTGAGCACTCATCACTTTTAAATGGCTCAACTTCTTTGCAGAATTATGGCGTATTAAATAGAGGGTTTTACAATTTTATCCTGAACTAAAAACCACCATCAACATTAAGTCCCCTGCTTAGTACGTAACAGTGACATTGTTGCGGGATAAGCACTAGATGGTGACAGACGAGGATAAAAATCTAAAAGGCGAGACATGTAGAGGTTACCAGGAAAAGTTTTATTGACCTTTGGCAACAGGTCCGTGCGGCTGGTGATCTTCGTACCGGCGTGCTACTAGTTCGGCCATGGAGCGTTGGCGCCACGGGCCCAACCATCTATTCTCGTTCATGGAGCAAGAAGGAATCCTTCTTCTGTTCGAACTCTGGAAACTCCATTCTTAAAAAGGGGTATCGACCCTCTTCCATTTTTTGTTGCTAGTTCGGTTCCGTGCTTTCGTCTGCAGCAGCCGGCTCCTCTTCGTCACTGTCAGTAGCTCTATCACGAGCGTGCCAATCGTCAGCGGAAAGGTAAGTTCATCTCATCTTCGTATTTTAGCTGTGAGTGTAATATCCACGAGTAGTTGATCAAAATTGAACATTTAGCTCAGTGTGAATGACTTTCTTTGTTAGCGGCGGTAGAGTGAGCATCAACGGCAACAAAGCAATCCCCAATAATTATGATCAGCAGCAATGCGAGCAAGGAGAACTCAAGGTAGGTGCTCTTTTCTATTTTGCACATGTAGCCATCCAACAGTAACTAGGAGCGTAAAGTTTTTTTTTTTTATAAGATGTCACCTGGAGATATTCCCGCTGCTAAGCCAAGAGGAATTAATAATTCCAAAGACATGCCAAATATAGATGATGACTTCTTCGAAGTGTCCTATACGACTGTTAGGACTCATCTTAATCATGTGATTGTTCTTCTTCCTGGACCAGAGGGTGTAGAAGTTGTACCATCGATCCTCTCCGGAATGTGTAATGAGGTTCTGTCTCCATAAGAATGAGTGTCTAACCTCTCCAGGGGATTTCAAAATTTACCAAACTCCATTGTTCTCATGGGATGGATGGATGAGATATATGTTCGGCAATGATCATGTCAGGGCTAATCTTGGAGAGTGTAGTTGCGTTGTTGATCCGTCATTGACTTTAAGTTATTTGGTGTTTGGATTGCTGAGCCGCAATTAAAACGTTCTTTAAACTCCTGAGCATTGACCAGAATGAAATTGTGTTTATTCTGGCTCTTTAGCTCATAGGCTTGTTCTTGCCCTTCTGATTGATGATGATATGCTTAGAATGCTGGTATGGATAAAATATTCGGGAGCCTGTGAGTGAAGTAGACGAGCTGAGAGGTGTTCTGTTGTCGACATGCTGCTATCAAGTCTTCAAGGACTTCGTTCCAAGCGACATCCTTTGAACCATCTTCTGAATCTTGGATTGTTGTATGGAATGGGATGCGATTGAGCAGTCCCCAATTACACTTCTATTTGATTACTAGAGCTGTATTTTTGAGTCGGCTTGGGAATACAATGCCGTCTTATAAGGAGTTGTAGATGCGTACTAGATCCGATGGCGTGGCCGAATATGTGAAAATATCTTTGCGGAGTACTTTTGGAGTCTTTGATGCACGTGTACGGCTTCATGTTGAGAAATTCCTGTGGATCATAAAGATTTGACAGTGATGATGCTGATATCAGAAATAACTTGGTTGAGGGACGTGAAGGCATCCCGTGCTGGCAGTCCCCAGGTATAATTATCCTGAGCCTATTTTCTCCTGAAAGATGTACTTCCATTGCATTTGCTGGTAAGGTGGTTAACGAATTGATGGCGGCGGCAATCTTTTGGATTCGTCATTTGTTGATCAATGGGCGTGAGTCGCATTTGATAGATCTATATTGTACCCAAACTTATGGCAGCCCATGCACCCCTTCCATAGGAAATTGGAAATCTAGAAACACCGAATCTACAAATTTCTTCTCAACAATAATTTTCTTATCATGAATTGACATGTATTTATCAAGGCAGTCTTGATGAACAAAATAAAGTTCTGAGTTGATATCGAAAATCATTGTTGGCAGGGAATCAATAGTTTCATCAGAGAAGATGAAATTTGGGGTACATCTGATGTGTTTTATAGTTGTAGTGGTAAAAAGGTTCGTTGCTCGAACTTGTGAAGGATTTTCGAAAATTAAATAGATTTGTTTTGACAATAATAAGAAAATACCGAGACTCTGGATTCCACCATTGACCAATTAAGTGATAAACTCTAATCAATATTCATGCAATATTCTTCTTTAAAGTGATTCTAGTATTTGCCTTTAATAGATTTTTGAAGTAATAATTGTAAGCACGAAGCATGAAACATCAAAAGTATTAAAACCAAGCATGTCCCATCAAAACACTTCACAACTACTCAATAAAAACCAATTTTTCTTTTAAGTTCTATGCAAAAAATCATGTAAAATAATTGCAATAAATAATTAAAATAGAACTATACCACTTTTCATGGAACAATGGCTTCCTCCGTCGCCTCGGCTAAGGGGTTTAGCTCCTCATATTAACCACTTGCTCAAAATACATATTTGGTGTTCAAAAGTTGATTAAAAGAGTGAAAAGTGCTAAGCAGCGGATTCTGTAACAAATATAACTGTTACAGAACCTATTCATACAGAGAATTGTTGCGAACTGAAGCTAACTGTTGGAAAAATTGTTACAAAGGGTATAGAATTTGAAAGCTACGGTCACAGTTTCTGCGACTTTCTTTTACTGTTGTTCTGTGTTCTTCGTCTTCTCCGGCCACAGTTGCACCAGCAGAAACACGATTTCTTCCAATGATTTTTCTGTCTTCTCTAAGGCTCTAAACTTTCCCCTAAACTTTGTTGCTTCTCAATATGACTCGAATCAACCTATATATATCCACCAAACCCCAAAATCACTCGAGTTAATCCAAATATTTTCGTTTTTTCTTCACAGCACGTTACGGGATTTTAATCTTCTTTTTACGCGTCAACTTGGTTTCCAAACTCTCTTAAACTCTCCCAGGACTAAATAAGGACTCCATACACTCCAATCTTGCCGTAAACTCTTCACAAATTCTTTTGTAAACCGAAAACAACTCAAAATATGAATTCTCCCTGTTTTGCTCCAACACGGATTTCTATCCCTGTTTAATCGATTCTACAGCTCATACCATACTTGTTTATCCTTAACAGGGTTAACCCAACGAAAATCATCCCTTTAATCGCCTTAAAAATCATCCAAAATTCGAACAGAAAATTCAATTTTCTGTAAACTGTTTTCCCGCCATTTTTCGTTTTGAAAATTTGAGAAGAAATGTGACCTCCCCCTATCCAGTGCCGGTCTGTGCTTAGCAGCTGCTTGGAAATGGGTTACCCCTTATCCAAAATGAGAGTCCGAATAGCAAGTGTCCTCCCGGGAGCCTTTAGCAACTTTTCGAGCCAATTTTGCCGCAAAAGCCTATTTCTCCAAAAACACCTACAAAGGGATAAAATAACAAAATTAGTACAAAAATGGGTACCAAAAATATACACAATAGAGATGAAAATAGACACATAAATGCATCTATCAACATCTTCTATGGGTTTGATTCGAACCTTCTCCTCTTGTGAAATCCCTATTATGCATGTTATTAGGTTTTTTGTAAAAACTTGTAAATTCAAACAAAAGTAGAAGAAACTTACACTTAAAATTCTCTGTTGATGTTCGAACTTCTCCTTTCGAAGTGAAGTTGAGGAAAATCGCAAGTACCCTTTGAAGATTGAGTGGGTATGAAACAAATTTTTGTTTCGAATTCAAGAGAGAATCAAAACTTCTTTTGTTTTTCGATTTGGAGTTGAATTTTTCTCTTTCTTTCGGACAGTTCGAAGAAGAAGGAATGTGAACTTTCATTCTTTATTTTTATCACCAAATAACATGTCGGTTCAAAAGCGGTTTCACATGGATCGGTTCGAACGATAGTCCATGAGTCCGAATTCCATTTTTCAAGTGGACTAGTTAGCCTTTGTCCGAAAGTACTCATGGGCTTAGAATTTGTTGGAAATTCAATGAGAATTAAAGGTAATTTGTAGCACCCCCAAAGCTAGCAGCTGACAAATCCAAGAGATTAACTAAATAAAGAGGCACTAAGAATCTTAGACATTTACTTAAATATACAATTTAGAAATCTGCTACAAACTTAACCCAAAAACTAGCCCCGCTCTGAAATATATATATACAAGCACTCCTCTCAAATGATACATATACAATAGTCATTTGGTTTGTAAATATAATATACAACATAATAAACATAGCCGAAGTTAACCAACTAACGGACTCAACTCCTTGAAGCTTCTGCTGCGCAACTTTGATCTGTCTCTGAAACTGAAAGTGGGAAAGAGTGATCACATCATCCCTAAAAGGGGTGCCCAGTGGAAAAACATCTAACTTTCAAGTAATCACTGAAATGATTTGGAAAACAATACATGTTTTTCCTAAACATTAAAAGGCAACCAATTCACAGAGATAAACAATCATGTATATGGAACTAACTCCTTCGTCAAACAATGTATAATATGCAATGCCAAATTCCAGCACCTAGTAGGTAATAATGTGGTGTATCGCCCTAGCCATTGCATAAAAGCTCGAAAGTAAGTAGATATAAATGAAGAGCGTATCCTATATACCACCGATGGGAATTCCTATTTCCCAAGCATTCAGATGGAAATTCTTATTTCCCAAACATTCACAAAGACAAACAAATCATTTCAATTCCTTTCCAAACAATGGAAAGATTAAAAGAACTAACAAACTTTCGGAATTTAAAATAAAACAATGCATGGAATACACAATCAGACAATGCATGAATTTGTTAAACATAAACTTTTGTAAAAGAAAACAACAATAATCACAAAAGAGTTAAATGTAAATTCCCACCTCTTTTGATGACAAGCCACGCCTACCTCGAGATCCACGATCCACTGGTTCATCCTTTGAATCGATCGTTGTTAATAAAGACTAACTGTTAATCACACAAGAACTCTAAGATTCTAGCCAAAAGGCTCACATAAGGCTCATAACATAATTTCATACAATTCTCTAGTTATAGGCTAAGTGAACTACTTTGATGGTTCTAGGCCCATTTATGGTTCTACACATCTTCATTATCTATCTCTCGCATATCTAAAGGTTTACTAATTCAATTAGGTTGGTTCTATAGTCTATTATACATGTCTTATGAATATCTACAACTTTGTAGAAGAAACCAAAAGCTACTTCGGACCATAAGGGTCCAACCCAAGTTCTATAGGAAAATTGGCTCTAAACCCAAGTCCACTAAACAAACCCATTAATACAAAGGCCCAGTCCACTCGGGTCAACTAACGGTCTCTAACAGTCAAACTAACGGTTACAGGTCAACTAACAGTCAATGTCTAAGTCCAGGTAAACTAGTCAGAGTCAAATCAAAATAGTCTTATTATATGAATCGGTCAAGTCCAGCTCATGTAGAGTCAACTCAGTCATATAGACTGATTCAAGAGAGTCGACTCAGTCAGACAACTGACTGGAGTTACATCTTAGTTAAAACATAATCGATCAGCTAAACTGAATGCAATCTGGCCAAGGTTCTTCTCTCACAACTGCAATTCTAACTCAAGTTCAACCTCAATCTGATAATACAACAATTCACTCATTCAAAACAAACTTTGAATTTCATTTACAAATAAGAACTCTTATTACCTGCAATTGCAGCTTTTAGCAATACATTCCACTAAACTGAATCACCACCAGATTCCTTAAACACCAATACAATTCTATTTATCTCAATCCCAGATACAAGACCACACCACCACCAACACTATGTCAGCAACATCTCAATTCCATGAAACAACACCATCTGCACCACTGTAACACATAACCCAACTCAAACAACACTCATTCACTAAACTCCTTTTACAATTCTTTAACACAATCACTTAACCTCCATTCATAGTTCAATCTTTCTTTCATCTCATCACATTACTACCAACATTTAGCTCTAACTCCATTTGGACACAACTGAGCCACTAACAGCTTCACCTGCATCTCTAACACATCACCACCAGCACCTCTAACTTCACATCTTTGCAATTTCAGTTTCACCCCAATTCTTCTTAATACCTCAAACATCAACACCCTCTGTAACTTAACAATCTTTCTACTAATCCAACATAAGACAATTCTTTGTACTTCAAAACAACAACCAAACTTCATTTCATACTCAACTCAGGCCTTAGCTCAAATATCAACTACATATACTCAATAAATAACTAAATAACTTCACTAATCAAATCAGAAATAATTACCTCAAGCATGTTCCAATCAAGCAATTGAAGTAATATTCCTTCCTTCCCTTGACTCAATTGAACAATCATCTCAAAACTATCACCACCATTAATCCACTTCAACCAACACCCAACCTTGCTCCTTATCTTGAATCCTTAAAACCTTAACTCTTAAATCGAATCAATCTTCAGTGCTAGCACAACTCAGCTTCAATCAAAACTATAATTCACGACAAACCCATCTTTAATCTGTTACTTAAAGTCTCGATTTCATCTTCTAATTCTTCTTTGAGTTCATCTTATGAAACCCTAATTTCTCAAATCATCTCCAAACAACTTCGGAACTTCAATTAAACTTCGACCCATTCGTTCTTCATCTAATGGAAACCCAAATCACTCATTAATTTTCTTAAAAAATCAACATAATCACCAAAACTCTAGCTTGGTTCTCCGTGTTCTAATTCGTCAACCTCTAATTGATTTTATTTGTGAATAATCACCACACCATATCCTTCATCATCCAAACATGATCATCAACTAACTCCCTTCGATTAATTCTCTCACTAACCCTCGATCAAACCGGCAGAAGGACGAACAGAGAAAAGAAAAGAGAAGAAGGAAGAAGAAGAAAGAAGAAAGAAGAAAGAATAATGAAGAAGAAAGAAGAATAACGAGTTAATCTGCTCGGTTGAGATAAGGCCGACTAAAAATGCTAAAGGCACCCGAAAACTTGATACGGGCAGCCAATGCTGTTAAACTGCAAGATGACTATTTTGCCCTTCAACAAATCTGATGATTACTCCTTCATATGGTATCCGATTGACACGTTCGAGTAGTCCATTCCACGTAACTTTTCGATATCTATCTAATGAAACCTATCTCGTATCTAGATCGTTGTTAGATTAATTCCTATTAATTAATGTTCGTGTTAAACTAATCGAGTCATTAGCGGCTAATTTGTCTCTTGATATCTCTAGATCGACTCTTGACCGGTATAATAGCGTTGACGAGCTTGCGGGTCTTTACATAATTCATCATTATTATCCATTTCTTCTCTAGATACATTATCTCTGAATAAAACATCGTTTATACAGATATTAGAGTTGATATCATAAGAATTTGGAAGTGATTCCAAATTTATGTTATCAAGAGAAAAATTCATGCAGCAGTCATATAGATACTGTCTTCTTTCAGACATTGGTTCTTTAGAAGCTTGTTTTATAGTTTCAAGTTCCAAAAGGAAACTATCTACATCTTCTTGTAACTGCTGACTATCACTGAGAATTTTGCAGGTCTTTTTGAAAGACTCATCTTCCTTTAACTCGTAAAGTTCGAGTTCTAAAGACAGATCACTGATTTGTTTTTCAATTTCAGCGAAATCAATGAGTTTTCGACTCATTTTGTCTTTAGGGTCTTCAGTGAGTCTGAGATATAATTGGCATTCTTCTACAGACCAAACTTCTTTTGATCGTAAGGACTCAACAATTTCATTGTTTGTATTTGAATCAAACAACTTTGAGTCATCTAATCCTGCTACTACGTTAACTGAATTAGTCATTAGATTCAATTCTTATAGGTTGGATCGCACCAAACACAGATTGTTAGATCTTTTCGTATTTTCCTGCTCTGATACCAATTGAAAAGACGAGGGTACCTAAATACACCACAATATTTAATTTATCCACCTATAAGTCCTCTTACCGAAAGTGATTGTCTATGGACAAAGTCGAGACAATAATACAAATCGGTATTCACACATTGTGTGATTGTCTATGGATACGAGATCGAAACAATACGACTACCAAAGTGTGATTACTTGATAATAGTTTTTGACTTAACTAAACTCTATAGGATCACTATCAAGTAAAGCGGAGTTAACGTTTGTGTATTTTACTTCTAATTATAATAAACAATTATAATTACGGAAATAGACAAGTAAAATACACATCAAGATTTTGTTAACGAGGAAACCGCAAATGCAGAAAAACCCCGGGACCAAGTCCAGAATTGAATACTCTCAGAATTAAGCCGCTATACAAAATCTAAACCAACTTCGTATAGTTGAGACCAAGCAACTATCCCTAGTTTACTTAGTTTCCTCAGTATCCCTGCGCTTTCGACTTCGATGAGTGCACACACTGGAACAATTCCTTTGGATCGTATTCCAAACAGTAAAGGAACAACAAATCTGTTTGGTAACAACTCTATTGATTCTTTAAGATAAGATATCTCAATTCATATGCAAAGGCTCTTCCGTTTAAGCTAATAAACTCCTTTTCCTGGTTAGATCAATCCATTCTCTATTACCTAAGTAATAAGATTTGGATATGTAACAATCAAAATATATCTCAAGAGAACTATTAGGCGTTACCGATCTCACGCAACTATTCAATTGAATAAATCCGATTCTAGTTGGATCCCAGCCGATCAAGGTTTGTGAAACACAAAGATATGAGAAACCAATAAGAAATCTTCTTCGTCTTCAAATCTTCTTTAATCTTCAATTAAAACTTGCACAACACCACTTGAATCTCATGTGATCAATCACGCACAAAACAGAGTCTGTTATAAATTGATTATCACAAGATGTCTTTAGATCTACAAACAGTTCTAAAGATCCCGTCGATACTTCGATCTAGTTTGAGTGAATCTTATATCAAAAGAGAAGATTCTCAAGAATAAACAAACTAGGCGCAATCAAAGTTTCAACAACCGTTAGTCAATCAAATCAATCGAAAACTAATAACACTACAATTATCTAGTTTCCCACCAACGGTACTCGTAGAGCTTCTTGATCCCACAGAAGACTTTAAACAAGCGGTCATAAGAGATTTCGCCTAATTAGGGGACTTTCCTTTCCGATTAGACGGCTCCACCAGAAACAACAAAAAGATGAAGTTTGCCTGGCTCTTAGGATAGTTTGCTAGAAATGCAAACTTAGGTATTTATAGACCAAGGATGTTTGGACACCAAGGAATTTCCAAAACCGAAAGTATTCTAGAGATATGCAATAAATGGCCATTCGGTTTTCATAATTCCATTAAATGCTTTGTCCGATATTTCCCAAAATCTCTCAATAGAAAATCTCCTATTAGTAAATGCACATTAATAATTTTTATTCTCTAGAGATATGCATTTAATTGCTAGTAATTAAAGCATATAAAACTAACAACCTTAATTAAAAGATTCTTAATTTATTTCGGAACATGATCTCCTTGAGTACTAAGGAATATCTATGAACAATAAAAGATAAGAGTTACTGTACGTGTTCAAAGTATGTTGACATCTCTTCTTTGTAAATCCTCTTTCATATTTACAATCTTGGAATCGATTATACCACACTTCCAAACAAGTTTAGAATTGGTTCATCTGTATTCCAAGACAACTATGTGATTGATCGAATATCAAATCACATCCATGGGTTCAATTTGTTCTACCAATCACTGGGATCGGTTATACCATAATATGGAAGCACTTGTGATTGGTCACAAAAATTACCAGGACCGGTTACATCAGTTACCAGGATCGGTTACATTAGTTATCAGGATCGGTTACCAGGACCAGTTAGCATATACACATGGTATTGCTTGTGATCGGTCACACCAGTCACTAGGATCGGTTAGACAAATTACTAGGACCGGTTACACCAATTACAAGGATGGATTGCACAACTCTCCGTGATCGGTCACACCAATTACTAGGATCGGTCACACCAATTACAAATATCGATCATACCATCTCAGGTGATTACTTAGGATCGGTTACACTAATTAATCAAAACTAGTTATACCAAATCATAAGTCAGGCATTGTGATTAGTTGTACCAAGATACATAACAAAGTTACGATCGGTTCTACCATCTCACACATATTGGTAATCCAAAGATTTGCAATGAATAGCCGTACCAATAAGCCTAGCGATTTCCCTTTCGATTCATAAAGCAAGTTCATGAATGTACTTCCTTTAAAAAAAATGTAAAACATTGTTTCCTAGGATGAAATCTTCACCTTTACCCATTCACATAATCATAACAGCATTTATAAGATTATGTCGATGTCATATCTACGAAGTTCAAAAGATAAGCGTTATACTTCGTAGTCTAATTCCCTAATACTATGATCATGTGATCATGTCTCACTACTAGAGTAATATATCCATACACAACTTCGCAGTTACGTTTTCAATATAGCACGACTTGAAAGATACGTTAGGAATGAAACAGTTTAAGTCAATATTACTAACCTTAAGAGGAAGGATGATGTCGTCGTTGTAGCTCGTTACTTCTTCACATTCTTCAGGTCTTCGAGTAATACTTGTATGTCTCAACATTCCTAGACTTTCTAGTCTAACCTAAACGAAGTTGTCTCTAGTACATAATCAAGCGACTCTTAGATGAGTTTTGACTCACTAAAATATGACAACCAAACTTGACATACCAATGCTTGGTGGGTTCAACCGAGCTATGCTCTAACAGAGTTGGCTCAATAACAGTTAACCGAAGTTAACCATATGAACACTTTTGTGTTAACCACATTCATCTTAACACTTCTAGATCAAATGATAATCAAATGAATCTAATTGTTTTACTCGTAGAGTTGTTCAATTGTTTATATTCTCATATAAGTATACAAGACACAATTGAAGAAAAATCGGATTTGATTCACAAAAATCAATTCATGAACATTTAGCCACAGTTTGAAAAGATTGCATTCCTTAGTATATAAATGTATTTGTTCATGAGTATGAAATCATACTTAACCGATATTAGAACTTACCCACATAAGTTTGCAAACGAGTACGCAAACTTAAGTTCCGGACTTTGATCTTTTCTGACAGTTCGCAAACGGGTACACATAATGTCGTTTCGGACCAAACTCAGGTGAAACAGTTTTCAAACGGGTACACGAACTTAGTTCCCGGACTTTAACAGTTAAAACCGTTCACATACGGGTATGCATACTTGGTTCCCAGACCTGAATTATTCTTACAACAGTTTACAACAGTGTGCTATATCCAGACAATGATTAATTGTTCTAAACTCCCATTTCAATCATTGAAACATTCTTAGAAGACGACAAATCTGTCTCACACAAACTATTAGCTTATAAGCAATTTTCAAGTGATCGAATGATCAACACGAAACATTCCGAGTCTACATCAATTGACTGTCTCACACAAATCATGTAAGATGTTACAAGGTGATTTTCTCATGATCATCTTTTGACTTTTGTCAAGAATAATGATGAACGTAGTTAAAGCAAAAATCTTTCCAACACATATTTCGAGAAAGATATAAGCGAGTTAAACTCAGCTCGAAATATCAAATCTGTATAATGTAAAGTTTATATAGTTATACGACTTTGTCTCAATAGAAGATAAAATATAATAGACTTTTGAGTGATTTATGGGTTCAAGTCTCCACATACCTTTTGTTAATGAAGTTCCTCCAAGCTCTCCTCAGTAGATCTTCGTCTTCAATCGATGAACGCCGTGAAGTCTAAAGCTCAACTATACATTCTATCCTAATCCGAGACATAGCTATAAGTAGACCAGAAATCAAGACTTATAGTTTTCACAACTAAACTTGACAAACAAGCTTGAGATAGCAACGCTTGCGAGTTCGACAGAGCAGTGCTCTAACAATCTCCCCCTTTGTCAATTTGAGTGACAAAACTATCAATACATATGTATTACAAAATAAATAAACTTTGTAGCTTCTCATCCAAATGCTTGATTTCCTTGGTTCTTCAACATTCCTTGAATTCTTCGTCACTCCAAGTACTCCAGTGATTCTGAACGTTTTCAACTCAGCATCATTGTTGTTGAAGATCCGTAGCCATAACAATAAGAAAACAAATGTTCTCAATTATTGTTATACAGTGTCATAGTATTATATCACAGCATCAAAGTTCAATTGTATCACAACTTTGACAATAATACTATGGTGATATGTATCACTCCCCCTTAGTCAATACTTTATCTCACAATGAAAACCACTCCCTCTTACATAATGATCCGTATACCATATGTATGTAGTGTGAACTATAAAATAATTCTCCCCCTTTTTGTCAATATAAATTGGCAAAGGTACGAAAACTAGCGGGATCATTATGAAATTCTCAAAGAGATTATCATGACTAAAAGAGAACATATCAACTTTGTTTTGATGATTTCACATAGTGAAACTTAGTGTATTCATCAAGGAGTTTATAAAGATACAAGATAACTCCTATAATATTCCACAGCCGCACTCCCCACAAAGATTTGGCAATTAAGCACAAGTTCAACTTTCCCCCATAAAATGTCATTCCCGAAAGAACAACAAGAGCAACCTTAATTTTACAAGAAAAGAAGGATTTATTTGGACATTGACAAATCACATGGAACATGAATTTGTATCCAGTAAACTCAAATAAATTAACCACAAAGGAACCTCAATAATTAATTTAATCGGAAATGCTCAATATAAGAAAACTTATGGAGCCATACATTACTTTCACATAGAAGTGGATCAGGGAAAGATCAATACTGCGGAATATTCAAAAGTTCATTTTATCTTTTATCAATATTTGCATAATGACATAATATACTTAACTTTTGACATATATGGGACAATCGTAGTTCACGGACGTAAACACACATATCCCATAACATTATTTGCAATATATGAAACTAATAAAGATTAACACTGCAAAATCATCTTCCAAATAACTTAGAACTTAAATAAATAAATCTAAAACATTGCAAGATGAAAATCGTTGGCAATAGCTATGTGTAAGCACAATATTTGCTATTCAAAACCCTAGTTATCCTTCTTAAAACACAATAATAAATTCTCATAAGAAGTTTCCTAGACATTAAGATTCTTGAAAAATTCTTTATCGTCCCCGAACTCCTTGTCGTCAACAGACATTGGAACATAAGGTTCATGAAGAAAGGAGTCAATTCCAACGAACCTTCTAGACTGATGCCGAACCAGGGCCTTCTGGATTTCAAGAGTTCTTAGAACAATAGCCTTTATTTCCTGAATCTCCTTCCTTGTTTCCTTCAATTCTTCAAGAACACCAGAAAACTTCTGAAGATTAGAGGGTTAACCCTATGTTTCTTCATATTCTTCATTTTTCTCTTCAAAGTTGTAGAGGAAAGAGGTTTATCTTTTTCCTTCATGATTGATGGCTTAACAATCATATTAACATCTTTTCCATCAGAAGATATGATGCTTGGAGTCTCCATCCAATTATGGGATTATGAGAGAAATACACAATACAACCTCTACAAACAGTCTTGTGATAAAAAGAGTTTTCAGGGAAGGAAAAAGTAATGTATGGTTACGGAACCTTTATACATAGTAAAAAGGATTCGCGTACGACCAATTCATAACCCTAAAGAAGGTAGAATTGTCGATTTTAACCCCTTTCAATGTTTAAAAGGGAACTCCTTTTCAATACCAATTTATTATATGAAAAGAACAACAGAATTCCAGAAAAACAAAAACAAAAACAAAAAAACAAAACAAAAATTTTCTTTTCTTAAAGCCTGATCTGTGCTCAACTCTCGTCTCTTTGAAACCAGGCACATGACACAAGATGCACGTTTAACACAATTAAGCTATGTTGGGGTGAACAATAATCTGTCCACCATTCACTTCTTGTACGGAATTCTTAATACCCTTTTTCACAGAAAGATTAGACCTTGTTCTTTTGTGTAGAGGTCTAACTTTTTCTTTAGAAATTAACTTTTTCGGAGACGAGTTGAGTTTACATACCTCAGATGAATTCGACTTCTAAACAAGTTTGAGCTTGTTTGCTAATCGATTTGCTCTCCGTTGAAGTTTATTGACATATCTTATTTTATGTTTGTACTTGAAACACTTAGAAAATTCATGACCCTTAAAAGTACAATAAGAACATGTCAATGTGGAGGACGGTTAAGACACCATAGCTGAGCATGCTGCTAAACAAATTGAGGTACCTGAAACATGTGAGATAGAATTTTTAGTAGACAGGGAAAAATCCATTTTATCCTCAAAATTGGTTGAAGAAGTTTCTCCTGGTAGAAGATCAAGATTGATGTACGTATTGCTACAATTATCAAAATCAATATTTTCACCAAGAAGTGCAACACTTGACTTTTCATCTTCATTTGAATCATAGTGATCAGACATTTCATCAAGAGTTGCAACAAGACCTTTGTTCCCAGTGTATTTTCTACGATTTGGACACTCATTAGCAAAATGACCAAAACCTTTACACTTGAAGCACTGTGGCATATCCTCATCATCAGTATCGACGGTGTCCCTGTTTTTAGGAGGAGCACCATCATGAGGTTTGACTAATGACCTGGGTTTATCTCTGATGAACCGTTTACTTCTCTTCAAAAGAAGCTCTCTAATCTCACTGATCACAAGATAGTTTAGAGAGCTTCTTTTGAAGAGAAGTAAACGGTTCATTAGAGTTATTCAATTGTTTATATTCTCATAGAATTATACAAGACACAATTGAAGCAAAATCGATTTTGATTCACTCGAATCAATTCAAGAACATTATAGTCAGGGTTTGCAAAATATTGCATTCCTTATTATATAAATGTATTAGTTCATGAAAAAACCGATTTTAGAACATAACCTACTCAAGTATGAATATGGGTACACATACCTAAGTGACTGGACTAAGTTTGGGTTCGATAGTATGCGAACGGGTACGCATACCTTCCAAACTCAGTTGAATTTTCCGGACATGAACTTATGCCAGTACGCATACGGGTATGCATACTAAGTTCCCGGACTTTCATTAAACCAACCAGTACGCATACGGGTATGCATACCATGGTTCCCGGACTTGGAATATCTTGCAACACTTAGCATACAAGTACGCATACTGTGCTATATCCAATCATGGTTAATAGTTCTACACTCCCGTTTCAATCATTGAAACATTCTTAGAAGACGACAATAGCATTCTCACACAAACTATTAGCTTCAAAGCAATTTTCAAGTGATCGATAGATCAATAAGAAACATTCTGAGTCTACATCAAATGACTGTCTCACACAAATCATGTAAGATGTTACCAGGTGATTTTCACATGATAATCTTTTGACTTTCGTCAAGAATATAAGATGAACTTGGTTAAGGCAAAAGCTTACCAACACATATTTCGTTAAATATGTAAGCAAGTTAAACTCAACTCGAAATATCAAATGTGTATAATCGAAGTTTATATAGCTATACGACTTTTGTCTCAAATAGGAGATATAGTAGATAGACTCTTGAGTGATAGATGAGTTTAAGTCTCCACATACCTTTTGTTGATGAAGTTCCACAAGCTCCCCTTAGTAGTTCTTCGTATTCAATCGATGAACGCCGTGAAGTTTAAAGCTCAACTACACTTTCTATCATAATCCGAGACTTAGCTATAAGTAGACTAGAGATCAAGATTTATAGTTTTGGCAACTAAACTTGACAAACAAGCTTGAGATAGCAACGCTTGCGAGTTCGACCGAGCAATGCTCTAACAGATACACCTAGCCTGACTTTGTTATTATGCATCCATGAGCGTCCCAGAACCATATCATAATTTGTGTCTTCTTTAACAATATGAAGCTTTGCATGTGTCCGCATATCTCCTACCTTTATTTCAAGAGTGACGTAGCCATACGCACTTCTGGACTTTCTTTCTTAGTCATTGACTACAGTTAGACAGTGAACAACTCCTCTCTTTGGAATCCTTGCAATTTTCAGAGTCTGGATAGTGACAATGTTAAGATCAGTGGCTGCATCAATTAATGTTCTCCCGAACTTGACATCTTTGAGGTGAACAGTGGTTAGGAGTCCCCATTCACATGCTCCAGTCATGTCTTCCAGAAGAGGCTGAGGTTTAGGAGCATCTTCCTCAGCAAAAACCAGTTGTTTGCTTGACACAACACGATTGAGGGATGCAAATATATCTTGATGTTGTGCCTTGGAGAAATAAAGAATTTCACATACATGCTCCATTATGGACTGCACAATTTTGTAGGCGGAGTTCCCAGAAAGCATGCAAAATCTAACAGGAAGAGAGTCTCTGTGTACTCCTCCAGTGCCTAGTTGAAGCTATCCTGAATCGGTCTTCTCTTTAAAAATGCACTTCATCCTATTGCAGTCACTTGTTGGATGGTTGACAAACCTATGAAAACGACAATATTTGGGATCCTCCATTTCGTTTTCAGTCGGTGGACGTCTAATTTGAGTTAATTTAATAGCACCATCCTGTATCCATGTTTCTAAGAGATCAATCACCTCTTCGATTGGAAATGGAAAATCTGGAGCAGCTGAAGCTTCTCCCGTTTCCTGTTCTCGAGCCGGAGGCTTATCCATAGTCTCTTGATTAGGCTTTCGAGGTTGTCGAGCCGGTGCTGGCGCTACATGTTGGGCATGTTGTTCCGTAGTTGGATATTTTCTCTTTCCTTTTTCACTTACTATACTCACCGAGGATTGAACATAGTATTGTTTGTTGATGAGACGCCTACTTCCTCGAGTCTCACATACATCCTCAATCATGGCAGGCCTAGTTCTTTTTAGCAGGGCTGGTGCTATGGTAGATGAGCGCTACTAGCTTCACGGAGTTTAGAGAATGTCTAAAAGCGCAGGTTCTCCAGCAAAGCACGATAGACAGGCACCATCCCGTTGATGCACAACTCCACTAATTGTTGTTCAGTCACATTTAGATCGTGACATAAACATTAGGATGCTCATTGTTTCATTCAAACATCCTTCCCAGATTTGATAGGGTGATTTTCCAAGACACAAAGAAGTATTTCTTGTAGAAGGCGTTAACCATTTCACACCAATTAGTTATGCTGTTTGGTGCAATGTTGTTGTACCAAGTGTAAGCTATTCCAGTAAGTGATTTTGAGAATTCCTTCAGGCGAAGGACATGGTTGTATTCATGTTTTCCTAATGATTCCAAAAAACACGAGATGTGCTCACGAGCATTGCCGGTACCGTTATAAATGGAAAACTGAGGAGAGGAATATCCTCTGGGATGAGGAATTCTTTGCACTTAAGGAGGGTAATGAGGCTGATGTTGATGAACGATGGCTGAACCTTATTTTCCTCGATTCTGGAGGAGTTATTCCATGACTTCTCTTATGATGAAATTCCTTTCCGATGGGCATTCAGAGACAACACGAGCCTCTTCATCTATAAAGGCATGACCTATTGAAGTGCTTGCACCGGGAGTTATGAAAGCATATCTTTCCTGCTCCATTTGATGCTGACGTTGGCCTGGTGATAATCGCTCTGTCAGTGTTTAAGAAAAGTGAGTACCTCCTTTTGAGTTGTTGCCATGTCTTACGGATTCTTTACAAGAACTTCCTGTCTCTCCATTAAATCATCCATGGTAAGAGTAGGCTGATTTCCTCGGGCTACTCCAGCGCCCCGACCGGAAACATAGGTGATGGTAGTTCTGGTACTGGTGACATGAGGTATCACACCTGAAGAAGCGTTAGTAGGTCCGGTGGTGGCAGGAGGTGCAGTGCCAGGAAGAGTGTTGGTATTACCCACATTTACAGTTGTTGATGCATTGGTAACATTGGTTTTAACGCCAGAGAAAGTGACACCATGGGCATCACAGGAGCTAGTAGCATTATGATTAGTTAAGGATCCAGACCTAAGATCCACCATTTTGAAACTGAGAAAATTGAAGATGAAAATTGAGAAAACTGAGAGATTAACCTCCGAAAAGACGAGGGTACCCAAATACACCACAATCTTTTTATTTCAACCTATAAGTCCTCTTCCGAATGTGATCGTCTATGGACAGAGTCGAGACAATACGACATTTCGGTTCACAATTCGTGTGATCGTCTATGGATACGAAATTGAGACAATACAACAACAAGATAACTTGTGTGATTGACTATGGATACAAGATCGAGACAATACAATAACAAAATGTGTTACTTGATAATAGTTCGGTATTAACCAAACTCTATATGATCACTATCAAGTAATGCGGAGTTAACGTATATGTGTATTTTACTTTATTATAATAAACGATTATAATGCGAAAATCAAAGTAAAAGACACAACAAGATTTGGTTAACGAGGAAACCAAAAATACAGAAAAACCCCGGGACCTAGTCCAGTTTTAAATACTCTCATAATTAAGCCGCTATATAAAATCTAAACCAACTTCGTATAGTTGAGACCAAGCAGACTACCCCTAGCTACTTAGTTCCCTCAGTATCCCTGCGCCTTCGACTTCTAGAGTCACGCACGTGAATAGCAAGTCCTTTGGATCGTATTCCAAATAGCAAAGGAAGAATCTGTTTGGTAACCACTCTAATCAATCTTTCTACAAGATTTAATGAGTTCTTGACAAAGGCTCTTCCGTTTAATATAATAAACTCTTTTGTCTGGTTAGATCAATCTAACTTTAACTACCGAAATAGTTAGGTATAGATTCGCACTCAATCAAAATAAATCTCAAAGAGAAATATTGAGAATGCCGATCTCACGCAACTAATCAATCGAATAAATCCGATTCTAGTTGGATCCCAGCCGATCAAGGTTTGTGCACACAATTCACAAGATACGAAAACAAATAAGAAATCTTCTTCGTCTTCAAATCTTCAATAACCTGCGCAACACAACTTCAATCTCTTATGATCAATCACGCACAGAATGGAGTTTGTTTACAATGGATTATCACAAGATGTCTTTAGATCTAACAACAGTTCTAAAGATCCCGTCAATACTTCGAGCTAGTTTGAGTGAATCTTATATCAGAAGACAAGATTCTCAAGAATAAACAAACTAGGTGCAATCAAAGTTTCAACAACCGTTAGTCAATCAAATCAATCGAAAACTAATAACACTGCAATTATATAGTTTCTCACCAACGGTACTCATAGAGCTTCTTGATCCCACATAAGTCTTTAAGCGAGCGGTCGTAAGAGATTTCGCCTAATTAGGATACTTACCTCTCCGAATAGACGGCTCCACCAGAAACAACAAGAAATGAAGTTTGTATGGCTTTTAGGATAGTTTGCTAGAAATGCAAACTTAGGTATTTATAGACCAAGGATGTTTGGACACCAAGGAATTTCCAAAACCGAAGATATTCTCAAGATATGCAATGAATGGCAAAATTCGGTTTTCATAATTCCAATAAATGCTTGTCCAATATTTCCGAAATCTCTCAATAGAAAATATCCAATTAGTAAATGCACATTACTAATTTTTTATTCTCGAGAGATATGCATTAATTGCTGGTAATTAAAGCATATAAAACCAAAAACCTTAATTAAAAGATTCTTAATTTATTTCGGCACAGGATCACCTTGAGTACTAAAGAATATCTTTTAACAATAAATGATAAGAGTTACTGCTCGTATTCAAAGTACGTTGACATCTTTTTACTGCAAATCATTATTTTATATTTACATGGATTTTCTTTCTTGGAATTGGTTATACCACACTTCCAAACAAGTTTAGAATTGGTTCACATGTTTTCCAAGACTAATATATGATTGATCAAATCACATACATGGGTTCAATCGGTTCTACCAATCACTAGGATCGGTTATACCTAAATATGGAATTACTTGTGATCGGTCACACCAGTCACTAGGATCGGTTACACCAGTTACAAGGATCGGTTCCATCTACACATGGTATTACTTGTAATCGATCACACCAGTTACCAGGACCGGTTACACCAATTACAAGGATCGGTTACACATACTCATGATGGGTCACACCAATTACTAGGATTGGTCACACCAATTACAAGGATCGGTCATACCATCACATGGTGATTACTTAGGATCGGTTACACCAATTAATAAAAACCAGTCATACCAAATCATACGTCAGGCATTGTGATTAGTTATACCAAGATACATAACATAGTTAAGATCGGTTCTACCATCTCACACATATTGGTCATCCAAGTATTTGCAATGAATAGCCGGACCAATAAGCCTAATGATTTCCCTTTCGATTCACGAAAACAAGTTCATGAATGTACTTCCTTTAAACAAATGTAAAACATTGTTTCCTAGGATGAAATCTTCACCATAACCCATTCACATAATCATAACAATATATACAAAATTATGTCGATGTCATATCTACGAAGTTCAAAATATAAGCGTTATACTTCATAGTCTAATTCCCTAATACTATGATCATGTCACATCACTAGAGTATTATACAATATGTACAGTATATACAGCTTCGAAGTTATGTTTTCAATATCGCACGACTTGAAAGATACGTTAGGAATGAAACAGTTCAAGTCAATATTACTAACCTCAAGTGGAAGGATGATGTCGTCGTTGTAGTTCCCTACTTCTTCACATTCTTCAGGTTTTCAGAGTAATACTTGTATGTCTCAACATTCTTAGACATTCTGTTCTAACCTAAACGAAGTTGACTCTAGTATTTAATCAAACGACTCTAGGTGAGTTTTGATACTAAAATATGACAACTAAACTTGACATACCAACGCGGTAAGTTCAACCGAGCTATGCTTTAACAATCTCCCACTGTGGTCGCCAATTTTTAGTGGGGTAAAAACTGATTCTGGAAAAAATAGTAAAAGTGGGTAGGTCGATGAGAAACGAGTCTAGACCCTAAACAAATGTATTGCACAGGAGTACTTTAGATTCGAGATCAATCTGTACAGTTCTGGCCTATACTAAAAAATGTCCATTCCAGTCTTGTTTCCATCACAAAATTAAGGAGAAGGGTTGATCTTAGGGAGGGAAGAAGAGAAGATGGTGAGATCAACGAGATAGACTCTGTAAGGTGTGGTTGTTTATGACTTATCTCAGAAAATGAAAATTGTTGCAAAAATGGTAAGATGTATGTTTTCTGTATATTCTCGATACTTGTGTTGGTTCTTTATTAAATAGATTAAAAATATATTTATATAAAGTCATAGTCGAACACCCTGATCTCATAGGAAGTGGGAGCTGTGGAATATTGAAGCAGTGGAGATCGTGTGAAGTGGTAGAAACCGTGTACCTATTTCCAAGGGAGAACTGGATGGTTTGTTTACCCATTAATCTTCTATTTATTAACTGTCTACTCTTCCTGTCACTTTCTCATAATGGGTGTGTTGCACACCGCACGTTGTAGGCCGCCAAACCAATACCTTGATGAATATCCCCCATTTATGACATGTTTGATATCTCGAGTGAAAAGTTATAAAAGAAGTCGACTTGCTCGGCTAGACTTACCTGTATGACTAGGTCAACAAGTTGTGTTGTGAAACGTGATTATTCTAACACCTCTCCTTGACTGAAAAGTAGTTATGAGAGGTGGATAAGAAGACGTGATTGTTTAATCATTAAATATGTGGTGTTAATCGTGCATGTCGGATATACGAGTTTCGACCAATCACATGTGAGTTATGTGACATGTAGATGGTGGCAATTCAAATCTCCTATTGCTTGGTAGGAGTGGAGCTCTCCACTTGGTCGTTATTACGTTTCTGAACAAAACCGATACATGGAATGTATCATTATTAGGTTTTATTCAAAACCGATACATGTAGTGTATCGATAATAATGAAGCAATTTGCAACTACCGTAAATTCCTTAAAATTTAAGTTTAAAAGACTTGTCATGTGCGACTTACACGGTCAAGTTTAAAAAAAAATTCTTATAATTTTAAGGAGCATGACCATCCCTCTTTGATCGATCATTAGTTGCCGCGCATGTAAGCTATGGACAACACGATTGGTCCATTGGGTAGAGGGCCGACTGGTAGCAGTCATGGCACCTTATTGGTTGCTTATGATTATATTAAATCTAGGCCGGACTAATTGGCTAGTTAAGCCGGAAGGTCAAGATGAATTAAAACTGCCATGGACACCCAATTAATCCCTTTATAAACAACTCGACTAGCCTACTTTAGCTAGCTATTAGGAGAGAACCATGTAGGCTAGGAGTATTCCTATTGGATAAGAAGGTAGAAGGGCCGACGGTGATCACCATGACACCCGATCGGTCGAACATGGGAGGCGCCAGGTCATCCAAATCGACCGTCCAAGTTGAGTGGTCGTGATGATTCTGAGATTGACTTGGACGTCCCGTATCCAATGTCTAATAAAATTGAAGAAGATCGAATAGCTTACTTTGGCAACAATTGGGAACAAAACACGTAGGCTGCGAGAAATCAAATTGGTCGAGATAATAAGTGGGTGACCGGTAGTCGCAATAGCACCTTGTTTGCCGAGCATGTAAGATTTTAGGTTAGCCAAATCAATCGGCCAAGTTAGATGGTCGTGATCGCTTTGTGACTGTTCTGAACGGCTAAGATCTAATTTCTTAACTAAACCAAGCAGCTCAACTAACCTACTTTGGTCGGCTACTGAGTGCAAAGCATGTAGGCTAGGAGCGATCGGATTTGTTGGTCAAGAAGAGGAGCATGCGATAGCTAACATGGAGCATGCTCGGTCGACATGGAAGGCATGTAGCATGTTGGATTGGATGGCCAAGATGGGTGGTCGTGATGACTTTGCGACTGTCTTGGGCGGCCAAGATTTAATTCTTAAGAAAATTAAGTAGTTCGAACAGCCTACTTTGATCGACGATTTAGGGCGGAGCATGTAGGCTAGGAGCAATTTGATTGGTCGATGTAAAAGAGGCGCGCTAGGTGGTCAACATGGAGCATGGCCGGTCGGCCATGGGAGGCGTGAGATAGGGTATATCGATTGGCCAAATGGCACGGTCATGCACCCACCCCTGACTGACCTAGTCAGTGGCACAGTCATGCACCCACCGGCCACATGATAGGCTTGTTCCTAGCTTTCCTAGGTTGAGTCTCGACCAATAGGAATCAATATATCCTACATGCTCCATTTTTAGGGCAAAAATCAATTTTTTTGAATTGACACAAAATTAGGTCAAATAATTAAATTTCGTGTATTAGCACAAAATTGAGTAAATTAGATGGATTTTGCACGTTTAACAAAACCATTAATTTTTTTGCTACACTTACATGTAGCATATCTGCTTTTGTTGGCACGACTTGCGGCGCCTTTCATGCATATCTTAATTTAGACATTCCAGGAAATTCATGCTATTCAGCTGAGAATGAACATAAACATCATGTCAGTATCAAGAGTTCAGCTGGGAACACAATACAAAAATAAATACTTGGCAGGCTCTGTATTAATAAATAATACGACTAGGAGCTTGACTTTTAATACAATAAAATTATAGAATATCTGGGAGTATTGCAACATGCACCAATATTATTCAAATAATTTTCATACATGTAGGTACTGAGTCATGCAGTAAATATAAATTGTGTATGCACAGATATATTTTCTGAATTCAGCTGAGTGAAGCTCATAAATATAGCTATATATATTCGATAGAGAGAGTCATAGGCACTTATTAGGATTTAGCACGTTGCTAATTTTCTTTGCAGAATGAAGGCAGAAATGGGATTTTACGGTTTTCGCCCTAAGCTAAAAACCACCATCAACACTTAGTCTCAGACTAGGATAAAATTTGGTAGTTGAGTATCAGACATCACCCTCGAAGACTGAAGATCGATAAAGACATTTGGAGAACTTCTGTATCAGGTATGTGAAGACAGAACCTTTCTATTTTACTCACTATCTTACCATTATATCTGTTGAGACGATGTCGTATGACTTATGGTAGATTTACAACAAAGAAGTTTCGAGTCAAGCTTGTCTTGTTAAAAATCTCAAAATATGATTTAACAAAGATGTTCAACGGTCCTTAACAATATTAGTTCTAAACAATTTATTGTTTGTAAATTAATTTGTGGATCAACTGAAAATTGCACAAGCAAATGATTTTATCACTTGGGAATGTTGCAAACATCATAAGAGAGAAATTCAGAAATAACTGATATTTCTGTTCAAGGTAGGTTTGCGAAAGATATATGAGTTTCATAAATACACGAAGGTTGGCGAACCAGTTCGCAAACCGCGAGTTCAGTTGGGAACATTTCACGAACCGTTGTGAACTGAATTATTGAAGTGGGTATTTTAGGCTAGCAGTTGGCCAACCCGGTTTCCGAACCGTAGTCAACTAAGTTCGGTAGTCTTGTAGGGTTTGATAACCTGGTTCACGAACCGTTGCACCCTGATTCGTGAACAAGTCTTATGGTTCATGAACCGTTGTATTAACTGTCCCTGAAATTTTAGCAGATACTCAAATACTTATTTTTTTCAATATGTTTCGCATTTCTAGAACTCTCTCAAACACTTCTAAGACTTCATTGATCACTCAAACACTTATGTGTATGCATCATGATTAAATTTTTAGGTTTTTTAATTAACATCAGATTGCTTTTAGTTCGTTGACATTCTTGTCAAACCGAACAAGTCATTATACACGGTTCCAGAACCGGTCCATAGTGTATATTCTTCTATTGTATTTTCAAAACCGAAAAGTGTTTGCTTGGTTCCAAAGTTACCTAGATTGAATTCTAAGCAACCCCTGGTCTTTTAAAACTATAAATATAGATGCTCTTTCAATTCTACATCAGAGTCCTACATGCCTCGGTCTACATCAAGAAGGTTACTAAGACGATCACTAGCTTCTTTCGTCATCTCTTGTTTTCTGCATTGGTGTTAACCCACTATGGATCGAGTCATCATATCGTGTCGTTGTTGTCGTTCAATGCTTGTCCTATTCCATCTAAAAAAGAAGAAGATGAACCCTATCCATTACCCATTATTATTGTTATGGGACGACTAGTTGGTGTTGTTATATTAGTTACTTCACCGAGGTTGATATTTGACAAGAACTACCCTAGATGGATACCCACGACTCAGAAAACAAAAGCTACTTGCTAAATATAAAGGAGCGATGGTGCACGAGCACATTAACAAGACGTTACTACCATCATGTAAGCCTGTTTTTGCTGATTCAATCGCTCAATTCACATATCTCTCCGTACTACTTACCGTTAATATAAGAAGAGCTACAACTTGAGGCATTATCCCATAGTTATTGGTGTTCCATATTCTGTCTACAACTACCTGATGCCGCCTGCAAGTGGTACTCTTGGTCTACCAACATCTCTTCATTGATGGTCATAGCACACATCTCAGCTATCATAGGCGACATCTCAGCTACACGCTTCGTCGGAAAAGAGCAATGTCCATACTTTTGGTACATGATTTGGAAGACTTATGTTAAATAAATAAAGGAAGACAAGTGCAACTTTACGCCAAAATGGTTTCCAAATCAAAGAAGGTAAAGAAGGTTTCCTTTTAACGTACGCACAAATGAAAAAGCCCTAACAAGTCGCGCCACCTGTGATGGACTGTTGCGGATTGATAGTTGCTTCACCAGCGCGACTGCTAAGGAAGTTCAAGCCTTCCTTTGTGGTAATATCCTACGACTTAGCTAAAAGTATTTATTTATTTATTTTTCGTCTGTCACCATATAATGCAACAATGTCACTATTACGTGCTAAGGAGAGGACTTAATGTTGATGGTTGTTTTCAGCTTAGGGAGAAAACCGTAAAATCGATATTACTACTCCAGTATTCAAAATATTATACTTTAATGTATTTGTATTCCATAAGGAATTTAGGATATATACTGGGAACCTGGAGAGTGATTATGCCTCTCTTCTTATATATATGTATGCGAATGTATTTGCAAGCTTAACCTGACTGAACTCAATAAATATGTGCATATATGTATACAAATTATTCACTGTATCCACTGAGTAATTCAGTAGTATACATATGTATAATTATCAGAACAATATTGGTGCATGTTGTAATAACCCCAGGTGTTCTAATATTTTATCATGAAATCTCAAGCTCCTAGATGAATTGCTCACTAGTATAGAGCCAATTGAGTATTTATTTAATGCTATGTTCTTAGCTGAACTCTTCATATTGACTTGACGTTCATGTTCATTCTTAGCCGAGTAACATGGATTCATGTCTGAATTAAGATATGCATGAAGGTATTTGATCAGAAGCGCGCAAGCTGTGTCAATAAGACCAGTGCCACGCTACTCGTAAGAGTGAAAAATTAGTGATTTTGTGTTAACATACAGAATTCACCTAAATTGGTTAATTTTGTGTCAATAAACAAAATTCAATTTTTGACCTAATTTTGTGTCAACTCACAAAATTGGATTTTTGCCCTAAAAATGGAGCATGCACGATATCTCGATTCCTATTGGTCGGGACTAAGCCCAAGCAAGCTAGGAATCAATTATCTTATGGCCGAAGGGTGTAAAACCCTAGTAAAACCGGAAATTAAAAGAAAAATAAAGAAAAGAGAAAACCGTGACTGACCAGAAGAAGCTCGGTCGCGCTACTTGGACGGCCGATTTAGCATGCTCCGCGTTTCCCACGGCCGGTCGAGCATGTTCTATATTAGCCCCCACGCGCTCCTCTTTCCTATCGACCAATCATATCGCTTCTACGCTACAAGCTCCGCTTTAAATTGCTAATGGAAGTAGGATGGTCGAAACGCTTATATTTCTTAAGAAAATGGATATTGTCCGCCCAAGTCGGTCGCAAATTGATCACGACCACATTACTTGGCCGACTCTATTAGCTAACTTAAGCCCTTACAAGCTCGGCAAGTAGGATGCTATTGTTATGATCGACCACCCATCTACTGCCTCGACCAATCACATCGCTCCTAGCCTACCTGCTTCGCTCCAAATCATTGGCAAAATTAGGCTAGTTGAACCACTTCTTTATATAAAGGATTAAATCTAGGCCGTCCAAGTCAGTCGCAGAATGATCACGACCACACGACTTGGCCGGTTAATTTAACAAGCTTGGCTCTCTCCTAACATGACATAGAAAGCTCCATGATAGCTGTCTGGGGGCCCTCTACTATTTCAGCCAATCAAGTCGCTCCTAGGCTACCTGCTTTACTCCGAATCATCGCCCAAAATAGGTTAGTTGAGCTGCTTGAAAGGGACTTAATTAGGTCTAAGACTGTTTACGACAGTCTTAATTCATCTTGGCCGTTAGGTTTGACTAGCCAATTTGGTCGGCTTAGATTCAATCTTAGGCGACCGATGAGGTGTTGAGATTGGTACTGGTCATCCTTCTCCTCAATGGGCCAATCACATCGTCCATTGCCTGCATGTACATCCCTCAAATGGTCGATCAAACAAAGACGGTCACACTCCTTTTAAGACCTTGAAAACCGAGACTAACTCGAGCTGGCTCTATACAACGATGCTTCATATGCATCGAATATTTTGAGCTGCTTGCTTGAAAACGATGCTTTACATGCATTGTTTAGAAACAATATTTTTAAGATATCGATTTAATAATTATTTAATTATTTAACCTAAAAGCACCATGTACTATTTTCGAGTACTACTCATGGAAAGTCCCATTCTCACGACTTGGCTTGTCACTTATGACCACCTGCTTCCTAGCTTGCGCGTGATTGATCGAAATATTTCTTTACTTTTAGATTTTACATACAAGACTCATGGAATATATTAGTTGCTGAATAATCACACACTCATCCTTCCACTATTCATGACCACTTCTCACATGTCATGGTGGTGGGCCCACTCATCAGCTACCACACCTCTCATTATTAGTTGTAACGGGACTTGCTCCATATCATATGGATTTACCATACAAACAGGCACATCTTAGTCATACAAGACTAAGAGCCACTCTCTACCAAAATACTCGAGACATCAAACATGTCACAAACTGGGGGATGTTCATCAGGATATTGGTCTGGCGGTGTACAGCATGCGGCGTGCAACATGCCCATTATGAGAAAGTGTCAGGAATGGCGGACGGTTGACAAAAGTAGAGGAGTAGTGGATGTAAAACTGACCAGTCTTCTCTTCACAATAGGGACATGGTTCTCACCACTTTTACACGATCTCCACCTCTTCACTACTCAACTATTTCCACTTCCTATGAGATCAGGGTGTTCGACTATGACTTGATATAAATAGATTTTTAATCTATTCAATCAACGATATACAAAATTTCCAGGGAACTGACAGCTTCCATTTTTTACGAAGCAAGTTCCATTTTCTGAGACAAGTCATAAGCAATCACATCTTACGGAGCCTGTCTCTGATCTCAACACATTCTCTGTTTCCCTTCCTAAGATCAACCCTTCTCCTTCATCTTGTGACCGAAGCAAGACTGGAACGACCATTTCTTGGTTTAGGCCAGAATTGTACAGATTGATCTCTCGAATATAAAGTACTCATGTGCAGTACATTTGTTTAAGGTCTAGACTCGTTTCTTATTAACCTACCCACTTTCACTCTTTTCTCCAGAATCAGTTTTTACCCTACTACAAATTGGCGACCATAATGGGAGATTAATCTCTCGGTTGTAAAACCAATTTCCCAATTTTCTCAATTTCTCAAAATGGTTGATCTTAGAATGGTTCAGAAACCCTCAATCCCAATTTTACTTCTCCCAACACCGACAATACCTTACATATTATTCATGAATCCGTTCTTTCATTTCAAATCCTTGTTGAGGCTATGGATTCTCAATATTCAACAACTATTCACAATTCGATGAAAATCCTAAATGATATTGTTAGGAATCAAGCTATTATTGTCAAGACACATGACGAAGTATTCACACTTTTGAAAGTACTGACGGATCAACTATCGAAGGAACCAACATGTATTCATTCTGAGGGAAATGCAACCAACAATTCATTTTGGATCAATACTGATGGTAGTAGTCCTTCTTCCAAGATTCATATTCATGATGAGTAAAATGAAGTTTATACTCACGCTGAACGGAAAGGTAACCACCAACCTAACTTGTTTGCTCATGAAGATCAAGAGATGTTTCCTCAAACTCAGAAAGAAGACTCGTGGATTTATCACGTTCTCATCAGAGTCCTTGCAATGAAATGGTGATTCCATTATATGGATCATTCTTGGAAAATATGTATTCCCATATTGCATTGGAAGCTGCTAAGAGATCCGCTGCTGCTTTACTCAGTCGATCTGAACCATCCCAGAATGAAGAAGCTCGTAAAGATGTTCAGAAAAGCATGCGTCCTTCCAATAAAAGATCCAACCTTCAATCAACCATTAGTGAGGGTGGAAAGAGAAGGCATCCAGGGAATGACTATCAAAATCTAAGCGTACGACTCCCATTTTACATAGGTCAAATGAGACCCCATCATTCCCGGATTTTTCCTTTCCAATGGAAAAGGTGATTGAACTCTTGGAGGTCTGGATACAAGATGGCGTCATCAAGCTACCTCCTATCAAACGTCCTCCAACAAAACAAGAAATGGAAGATCCCAAGTACTGCCGCCTCCATAGGTTTGTCAACCATCCTACAAGTGACTGCAAAATATTACAACGCATCTTCAAAGAGAAGATCGACTCAGGGGAACTTCAACTAGGTACTAAAGGAGTACACATAGACCCTCTTCCTGTTAGAAGCTACTGCATGCTTTCTGGGGACTCCGTCTACAAAATTGTGCAGTCAACGATAGAGCATGTATGTGAAATTCTCTATTTCTCCAAGGCACAACGTCAAGATATCTTTGCTGCTCTAAATTGTGCTATATCGGGCAAGCGACTACCTTCGATTTATGAAACTTCTCCTAAGCCTAAGTCTCTTCTGTAAGACATGATTGGCATGTGCGACTGGGGACTCTTAACCACTGCTTACCTTGGATATGTTGAGTTTGGAAAGGCGTTAATTGATGCAGGCACTGATCTCAATGTTGTCACTATCCAGACTATGAAGGCTGCAGGGATTCCAAAGTGAGAAGCTACTCATTGTCCAACTATAGTCATGGACTACGAAGGGAAGATCCAAACTATGACATGATTCTGGGACGCTCGTGGATACATAACAACAAGGCTAGACTAGGAGTGTCTCCTTTACTAATGTATACATCTCATAGAATTTCCAACAAGCCGGCAGATCCTAAAGACTACATGTTTTCGAAGTATCATCAATTAGCAGATGTAAAACAGCTTCCTCGAGAAAATGCAAGATGGTACATCCAGAGGTTCCACACGCAAGTAAGTCTTATTGAACAACTTATTTTACAGCCGACTATTCCTCATCTCATAAAAAACTGGGGACTTGATCCAATTATAAACCCAGCTGCGACTAGGCGATATGGAGGGGAAGCTGGTCCCTTTCAATATTTTATCAAATATTTATAAGCAGTCTCGATTGAGGATAAAAAGTCTGGTGGTCAAGTAGCAGTACAAAACCCAAATCCTTTTCAAGACGGGGATAGGGTGCTAAGGATTACTGCTAATGCTCAACATGCTGCACTGAGTCTCCCATAAGATGAGAAGGAGCCTTACCTAGTTGCAGAAATCATACAGGGTGGATACCGCAAGCTCATTGGTACTGACAAGCTGGAAGGAGTAGTAATACACGCTAGGTGGCTCAAACCTGTCAGTTCCTAAAACGTTATATTATCATTCCCTAGTATTTCCTTTGTTATCATGCAATGTTTGCAATTCCTCCAAAATTTTTGCACAAATTTGCATTCATAGTTAGGATTTCAGTCTATTAGCCAAGCGAAGCATCATTTTGTTCACAAAACAAAAATCTATATTCTTTCGAAAGCAATCATCTACTTTTTCAAAACCAAATCAAACCATAAAGGAACGTCTCGTCTTCCAAAACACCTAAGAAAATAATTCTTAACAAAGAATAAAAGCATTCAAGGGAAATCAACTAAGCGTATCTTTCACGGAAAACGCATCCAGCATCTCTTGTAGAGCACCTTTCTTCAACTTCAGTTCTCGAGTCATCCTCTCAATCTTTGCTTCTCCTTGCCTAATAAGATCACCATAAAAAATTATACCTGCTCTAATCTTCAATCTCCTGGCAGCGCCAACTGCAAAGATGTCACCAGTTCGAGAGATTATGTCATTCAGTTTGTCCCGGAGTTGAGAAATTCAGGGTGTACCAATTGATGGAAAGAAGTTATTGGGAAGTTGAAGGTGCCAGGAAAATCAGCTGATTGCTGTTGCTTTTACCATCAACGGTTGATCTTTCTCCTACGACTATTTATTACCATGGGTCATTGCTTTTAACTGATCCTACTGTTTCCGTACAAGGAGTTATGGATGAAGTTGTCAGAACTATTGTTATCTCAGTCTACTTGAGCTGGTACTTTCTTGTGGCAGGGACGCCACTTCCTAGCGTTGGCGATACTAGCTCAATGAGGGAGTTATGATTCACAAGTGAATTGGCCAGATGCTACAGTCACAGGTCTAGCCTGCTGCTGATACTGACTTTTTGATGGTGGATTTTCGACGAAGGTCATATTCGTAAAATCATATCGGAAAATTATGTATCTCTAATCGGTATAAGAATTATAAGAAATTTGTATCTTCACAAAGTGAATCGCAGTTTGGTAATACCATGGAGGTAATGATGTACGATAGTGATATTAGGGTTTCTGAGGCAGCACTTTTAATATTCCATGTATTTCATGATTAAAGTTGAAAGACTCAGCACATTTTTATTTGAATTCGGAATTCATCTCTGGTGTCTGAATTAACCCAGAATAATATATGATCCTGATCACATCATATCTAAATGCTCCTGGACATGTTGCATTTTAATATAAAGTAACAAATTAATTAAATCTAGTCGCAGTATTCATCGGATTAAATTCCTAGAAATTATACACCAATTAAACCGTAGATATTCACCTACTCAGGATCCATGGCTTTTCTCGGTCGAATTCCATGGAAAGTAATGGATATTTACCTTTTGGGCATTTTGGGCACCCCGAGTAAGCCCCGAGCAAGAGGCATGGGTGTATTTAGTAATAATGCTCAAAGGAGCATCCATGGAAGAACTAAGATTGGAAGTCTGATCAAAGAAGGAAAATGAAGAGAGATAAATAATAATAAATTAAAGGAAACCGTGTGGGTGGATCGAGAAAGGTCTTTTATGATCATTCAATCATAAGTGCTTAGTGTACCAACATAATAGTTTATGATTGATCCGGCAATCTCATAAAACCATCATTAAGTCATTCGACTATTATTACTGCTTCAACTAGCATAATGATATAACCTAATTCAACATTCATGGTCTGCAGAGCATGTTGCTGTTTCAACATTCCATGCTTTATCTATCATAATATTGAATTTCGTCTATTCAGTTCATAAGACTCATAGTCATAGGTCAAAGATTGACCACTCACGCATGAGACATCAATTCATGTCACATGGTGGGATATCACTAGGGTTTTGGTCTGGCGGCCTACAACACGTGCGATGTGAGGTACATCCACGATGAGAGTTATGGTAAGTCATGCTGGCAGTTAAAAGAGAAAATGGAATATGGATGGTGGATCAACCAAGTCATCCATGCAACGTGGAGGTGGTTTCGACATGATCTCCCACTTCTCTATATTTCCACTTCAACTATCACCACTTACAGGAGATTGATGTGCTGCTATAAATAGGTTTATGAACCTATGATCTGATAACAACAACCAAGACTCATAACTATCAAGTTATCAAATACTTTCAGAAGATTTATTTCGTCGTCAAAGAGAATCATCTTCACAGCAGTTCAACACATCACATCACCAATAGATCAATCTCCATTTATCTCCATACAATCTCAGCTTCCCTCCAAACAGACTGACCATTCTCCTTCTCTTGTGACCGAATTTAACCTGGAATGACCATTGTCTTGGTTTAGGTCAGGGTCCTTCATATTAGGCTATTGAACTCAAAGTACTCCCGTGCATTACATTTGTTTAAAGGTTCAGACGATTTGCAACTTCGAGCACCTGCTTCAGCGAGCACTTTCCTCCACCACTTTTTACCAGAAAACACGTGAGTCATTTTTACCTGCAAACAAATTGGCAACTACAGTGGGAGATTGATCTATCGGTCGCAAGCTCACTCATTCAAAAATGGTTGGTCTTAGATCAGATTCAACAGCTCATGATTCCAATTACAGTGTTTCGAACGAATTGATGACGGAGCTAAGTGGCATTTCCATGGAGCCTCTAGCAGGATCAATTCCCCGACCTACATCTCTTCTCAGATTAACAGTTTCACTACGTATGATAAATTAGTAGGTAACATGCTCGATCAAAAGCCTATATGATTTTTTTTTTGCACTTCTCCAAAGATGCGTGTGAACATGCTTAAAACACTCAATCGAATCTCATTCATATGATTGATTCATCATCACCGGAGGCGACAAAAGTATCATGATGGATGGTCATTCAATGAACAACATCAATTTCACCAAAGAAAACATGATGGCAGAAGAAGGACACAATTGTGCTCCATAACACACATCAAGGATTCAGAATTCAAGAAGGCTCTCATCAACACAGGTGTTACTGCCAACGTTGTTCCTTTCAAGACTCGATCAGGATCCAACAAAGCAAGATCGTCTATCATCCAGTGATGACAGACTTTGAAGGAAACTGCATTAGCACATATGGGTGTACCTACTTAGATCTGAAAGTAGGACCCTTCCAGTCAACAGTCAAATTTCATGCGATCGAGAAAGAACCTAAATATCACATGATACTTGGACAACCGTGGCTTCATGATAATGAGGTCATTCATTCCGTTGACCTATCATCATTATATGAAGACTATGATCAACAGCAGGATAGTTAGCATCAAACATCATTATCTCCTTATAATCCAGTTTAAAATGTCGAGTTCTTCCAATCTTGAAGTAGCATCCACGATTTACAACACTCAGTTCCTGAACTGAGAAAGCTGACGGATTATCATCTTCAACCCCAATGGTTCAACTACCAATCTCAAAGCGGATGGTAGTGATGCTTCTGATACCACTCTTATGCATCTCATGGTACTCTAAGTATCACTCCTATTTCCAACATGGGTACTCCGACGACTCAAGAAACCATTGCAAGTGCTCAAGGGATGCTACATAGAAAAGGTTACTCAACTACCTGAAGGCCTTAACAGGGCAACTGTCGCTTGATCAGTATCAACTACAGAAAGGAAAAGCCAAGGATACTGCCTCAGTCGGTAACCCTTGATCCTCCAAGGTCCAGTTTGTTGAAGAAGATGATAATCATGATGCGACAGATCATTCAACAACATAAGATCGGTCAAACCTCATCAGTTACGAAGATTTGGAGCGCTTTTTGGAAATCCATGGAAAGGAAAGTTCATTCTATGTCCACTAGCTCCAACCTCCATATTCTCCTGATGTGCAGAAGGACTCTCTTTCCAAAGGATATACTGCCCCAACATTCTCGGTGATGTTTCAGAGGAGCAACAAATATCCAATAAAAGAGATTCAGAGTCCAAGGTGGCCTTGGATTATCATGATTCAAACATCACTGAACAACAACTCGTGGAATCATGCAGCAGCGGGATGATGCCCGTATACATAGCATTGTTGGAAAATCTGCGTTTCCAGACCTTCTCAGAACTTCGTGAAGCATCAAAGCTGTCAAAGCCGAGGAACCTCGTGATGCTCGAAGTAACAAGCGACTTGTCAACAAACAATACGACCTTCAGCCCTCTGTGAATGCTGTCAATGAAGGAGGGAAAAGAAAAAATTGCTGATCCATATGCACAACAGCCTAAGCGTGTGACATAACTACCAGCATCAGCTTAACCGGCACGGACGCCATGAGGTACCAATCAGGATCAAGCTGCACCAGCATTGACTCCATGTCAACAATTGCGACAGGCAAGAGAGGCTCAGATGCCTCAAAATTTCCCTCTGCTCATGGAAGAAGTACTAGAATTACTGGAAGTGTGGATTCAGGATAGAGTAATCAAGTTACCTCCTATCAGACGTCCACCTACTGAATAAGAAATGGAAGATCCTAAGTACTGCCGCTTCCATCAATTTTTCAATCACCCAACAAGTGAGTGTAATATTCTGAAATGTATCTTTTAAGGAAAAGGTCGAATCCGAAGAACCACACCTGGGGACTGAAGGAGTCCATAGAAATCCTCTGTCAGTCAGAACATTCATTTATATGAGGATCCGGTCAATGAAGCAGTTCAATCCTTGATGAATGAGTTGTGCGAATTGATTTATCTATCAAAAGCATAGAGGAAAGACATCTTCAACTCTCTCAGCCATGTTGTGTCAGAAAAGCGCCTGCTTCTGCCAAAAACACCTCCTCAGCCACCATCCAAAGACAAGGAGTTATACGGCTGGGGACTATTAACCACAATCCATATCAGAGGAAATGAGTTTGGAAGAACCTCAATCGATGCTCGTGTCAACACTCTAGACACTCAGAGTCGTTGTAATTACTCATGCTTTTATACCAAGCAAAGACCATTATGAAAGATCCCGGGATGCTTATGGTGACATCACTCTGCAGATGAAGATAGTGCTTCCTGAACATGAACCAAATTTTACATAATCCAGGAAGGTCCTGACGTGATCCTTAAAAGAGCATGGCTATACGCTGACATGGTAATTACTGACGAAGCACCTCCACCAGCATACCTTTCTGAAGAGGAAATTCCTATTCTTGATGACTTGGTCGATGAGCCATCATCATGCTACTTGGAAGAATTTCTAACTCTGAAGGCGACAGGGTAGAAGCATGGAAAAGACGTGATATCATATATCAATAAGTTCCACACTCAGGCAAGTCTTATTCCTTCTGCATCTCTTCCATTTGAGTTTCCCATATGTTATTCTAGCATGGGGACTCAATTTTGCTAACAAGAGCACTAATTCTCTTGCAAGAAATCATGAATGGATAACGTCTCCTATTCAATATTTTGCTAAGAGGATGACTTCGACTTTTCCACAAATCAAGAGTCAAGTCGGAGTATCCATCACTGAAATGGTGTTCAAACGCGGCAAAGAACACCAAGGCTTTTTCCAGTGACATTGCAAGAATGTCCATATACAAAGAGTTTCCAGTACGTGCTCACGCCTGGAATGTGAATGTTGGTGAAAAGATGAAGGAAAAGCCGAATCAACAGAAGATATTCAGGGCTCAATACTGTTGATGGTAGATTTTTGACAAAGGATAAAATCGTAAAATCATAATTTTGCATATTTTTGACCTAGCTTCAGACACGTATGTGAAATTCATATTTCCGACTGGGCGCACAAACCTCATGTCACGATCTCTGACTGAGCGTACAAACCTCTCAGAACACGCATTTAGGATTAAGACCGAGTGTACAAACCTCATGTCATGATCCCTGGACGAGCGTACAAACCTCATGTCATGATCTCTGACTGAGAGTACAAACCTCTCAGAGCACGCATGAATATGCAATCATTAAAGTCTCTCAACTGAGCTTTTAGCATATTTCATCAACTGAGCAATTTCAGTATTTACTTCTATATTGAATAAAAAACGATTAGACGGCTCCTAGACATATTGCATGCTAGTATAGAGAGTTAACGTCTTCAGGATGTCGCAATGTTCCCTGACTATATAGAATACAAACGTATAACATCTTAATGATTAGAAGACTCCTAGATGAATTAACCACTAGTATAGAGCAATAACGTCTTCAGGATGTTGCAATGTTCCCTGGCTATACAGAATAAACATTCAAAACGAGTATGACGCTTGAACTAGATCATACCTCGGTTTTCGAATAATTATAATGCTCCTAGATAGCTTTCCTGCTAGTATAAAGCCATTAATTAATTATTTCTAGTCGCAAGATTCATCAATTGAATTTCTAGAAAATATTCTACGTTCATTATAATATTTCGTTACTTCAATTCATGGCTTTTCCCAGCAGAATTCCATAGGTTAGTAATAAATATTCAACGTACGGGTATCTGTGCCACCACCAAGTAAGCCCCAAGAAAATGGTGCAAGAGTACTTAAGAATAATGTACGAACGAGCACCCAAATGAACGAACGAGCATTCAAAATATGAACGAACGAGGAAACATATGCAAAATAGGGAAGAAAAATAATAATAATAAAATAATAAAGAGGCGCCTAGGGGACCGGGCTCACCGACCGGCCGGTCATGCCGTCGTGGACGGTCCCACGCCTCTTCTTTTTATTTTATTATTTTTCTTAATCTCATGAAAACTCCTTTATTCGAGCAAACTCCCTCGTTCGAGCAAAACTCTTATTTTCTCCATATTTCCTCACATGATGGAAAATAATATGAAATATGGAAGAGTGTCACGGGACCGAGCCTACTAGCCGTCCGGCCAAGCCCTAGCTGTGGCCGATCCCATACTTCTCTAATTCCTTATTTCATTATCATTTCTTCCCTCATCTTATGAAATTCCTTCGTTTGAGCAAAAAAAACTAATTTTTCTATATTTCTCCAGTTTTGCTCAAACGTCCAAAATGCCAAAGAGTCAAATGGTCACACGACCGTACGGACTCCTTTCGAAAATATTAAAATATAATTATTTTAATATTCTAAAAATATTGATCGCACGAGCAAAGTACTACTTGCTCATTCAAGAAAATGGAGAGTTTCAGTCAAGATCAAACTCTTCTGAAAATCTAAAATATTGCTCGAACGCGCGTCAGAAAATATCAAAACTCTCATAATTGAGCCACGATCAACATGGTGACACGGGCATGCTACCTTGACCGGCCAAGGTCGGCCCTTTGGCTTGCAAGGAGCCGGTCCAACACATCTTCATAATTTTGACCTAATTAATCTCATTAATTCATATTGGGTTCAAACTCCTTCCAAACAACTTGGAATTTGATCGAACGACCATCAGTTGGTCCCACGACCACCAAGGGACGGTTTCTTACCCCTTGGTCAGTCTCTCATCTCTCCATAATTAGGTTTTATTACCTAATGCTCAGACGAGCACTATTTTAATAAATGATTAAACCAGCATTTAATTATTCTTTCACCAACTCTGCAAAGGACTTTGGTGTTTGCTCATTCGAGCATTTGGAAGCTACACGATCGGTCCATCATCCCATGTACCCGGTCCCTCTCACTCATTGATTTTCAGTAAATCATCAATTGATCAGCAATCGATCAAAATTAGGGTTTTGAATCAAATGCTCTGCAAAGCATAATTCTGAACAGGTTCAAACACCAATATTTTTATGTTGATCCAACAATCAACATTTGAATTAATTATATTTGGCCCAGCTTCCAATATTTTAAATTAATATTTTATTTGGTCGTGTTACCAATAATCATTAAACAAACAATATTTGCTCAGACGAGCAATATTGATGCAACTATCAATATTCAATAATTCATCAAGCGAGCAATATTTGCTCAGACGATAAATATTTGCTCAGACTAGAAATATTGATTCAACTATCAATATTCAATTATTCATCAAACGAGCAATATTTGCTCAGATTATCAATATTCGTCATATTGATTCAACTATCAACATTCTTTCTAGAACTATACATCTGTCTCAAAGGACATGCTCAATCCATGAATCCAAGAGCATTCATCAATCATGCTCGACTAAGCAATACAAAGACTCGTCGTCTAATCAAGTCAACAACTGACTAATTAAATACACGTCTGCCTTGCAGACTCTACAATCATGAGACATAAATCATGTCACATGGGGGGGATATTAACTAGGGTTTTGGTGTGGCGGCCTACGGCACGTGTGTTCACCCACGATGATAAATGTGAGTAAGTCATGCAAGCGGTTGAGGAAGTTAGCAAAGTAGTGGTGAACGATCAACCGAGTCTCCGCACGATATGGAACTGGTTTAACCACAATTTTCCACTTTCCCACTCTTTCACTCGAGCAACCGTCACACTTACTAGAGATCAATGTGTCAACATTCATGCAATATAAATAAGTTTATGAATTCATGATTGATCAAACAATCTCAGATATATGGGAATTATCACAAGAATTCTCATCTGAAAAATCACTCTTAACATAGCAGAATTTAAAAGCTCAACAGTTCATCAATTTGTAGAAACCCACAACACATTCAATCCTTTGATCATCATTGATCTCACACATCACTCCTCAGCTTCCCTCCTACAGATCGACTCTTCCCTCTTTGTGACCGAATTGACTCTGGAACAACCATTGTCTTGGTCTAAGCCGGAGTCCTACAGATTGATCTATCGAACTCAAAGCACTCCCGTGCAGTGCATCCGTTTGAAAAAGGTTTAAGCAATTTGCTCGGTCGAGGAGTCTCCGCCCGTACGGTCGTTTCTTCACTTTCCTAGAAAACCAGCAAATAGTTTTACCGCATCAACAGATTGGTGACCAAAATGGGAGATTAATCTCTCGGTTGCAATCCCAATTCGTCCAAAGATGGTTGATCTTAGGTCAGATCAGTTACAAATCCTAACCCAAAAAATGCTAGCACTAGCAACAACAACAGTGGTGGTACTCCAGTCTCTCTTCCTGTTTCCAAAAGCGGTGCTAATGATGCCAACCCTCAAACCAACAATACTGGTGTCGATGCTGAAACCAACACCGGTACAAGCAATAATCCTCTCTTCGGTGGAGCTCCTGAAGAAGTTAGAGCAGATCCACCTACCATAGCCGATCTCATGAAGGTTCAGGAAGTTCTTGCCAAAAATCATACATATATGAATACAACACAAAAGGAGTGGTACACTTATCTCAAAACTCTCACAGACAAGCTGTCGTCTGGGAAAACTCGGTCCCAATGCCAGTCAGAGAAAGGAAAAGCTAAAGAAAAACCCTCAACTGCTGATCCTGAAATCTCTCCAATCCATGTTGTGGGAGATGATGACGTCCGCAAATCTGCAGATAGCTTATCATCTAAGGAACCAGCGAGTTTCATCACTCGTGAAGATTTTGAACGCTTTTTAGAGGATCGAGGAAAATACAAGACATCATCTGTCCATCGTCACCAACCTACATATCCTTCTGCTGTACAGAAAGTTCATTTTCCGAAAGGTTACACTTCTCCAACATTTACACTGTATGATGGAAAAGGCAATGCTCGAGAACATGTTTCTCGTTTCATTGAATCACTAGACGAGCATGAGTACAACCATGTCGTCCGTTTGAAGATATTTTCAAAGTCTCTGACAGGCATAACATATATCTGGTACAATAACATCGCACCAGGAAGCATCGCTAGTTGGGGAGAGATGATTAACGCTCTCTACAGAAAGTACTTCTTTGTTTCAGAACAAGTCACTCTCTCTGATTTGGGAAGGATGTTTCATAGGAACAATGAGCATCCTAATGATTACGTGAAAAGGTTCAGAATCCAATATTTGGATTGTCATGATCCTAACGTCACCGAGCAACTACTTGTAGTGCATCAATGGAATGATCCCGGTCTACAAAGCTCTATTAGAAAATCTCAGATTCCATACTTTCTCAGATCTTCATGAAGCAGCCAAACGATCGGCAACTACTGTACCTGCTTTACTAGAGAAAGCAAAGACTACAAAAGTCGAGGAACCACGAGAGACTCGAGGAAGCAGGTGCCTGATCAATAAGCAATACAATCTCCAACCTTTTACAAACGTTGTTGCTGAAGGAAGCAAAAGGAAAGCCGAGGCACCACAGCAAAAGCATGCTTCTTCAATCTCTCAGTCTCCTCCAAAAGCGCGAAGAAAGGATAACCAATCCTGAAAAGCACAAACCTCGACCCAACATCAACAAACGGGGAATGATCAGGCAGACTCAAAATTCCCTCTTCTCATTGAAGAATTGATCGAGTTACCGGAAGTCTGGATTCAATATGGTGCAATCAAATTGACATTCATCGGGAGAGATCCAACTGAAGAAGAAATGGAGAATCCCAGGACCTTCACTCTCTCTGAACAACCTGTTAAAGAAGCAGTTCAATCCTTGGTTGAACATATATGTCAAAGGCACAAAGGAAAGACATGTTTGCAGCACTAAATCATATCTTGTCAGACGACTGTCCATCCCGGAAATATTCCCTGAACCTCAAGCCACAGACAAGGAGATGCACGACCGGGGACTGCTTACCACAGTCCATCTCAAAGGAAATGAATTCGGAAGAGTTGATCGATGCTGGCACCGCCATCAACATCATTCCACTGAAAACCATCAGGACAACAGATATCACTCGACAAGAAACTACTCATGCTCCCATCTCAATCAGAGATCATGAAGGCGCACCCAGAGATGCTTATGGCTATATCATCTCAAGATGAGAATAGGCTCAACCTAGATTGAAAGAGATGGCCATTGAACCTCTAGTTGCACATCTCTCCATTGAAGAAAATCCTGACCCAGATGACTTGGTGGACGCTTCATCGTCATGGTGCTTGGACGAACTTCAAACTATGATGGGGACGAAGCAAGAACCTGGAGAGGATGCATTGACATTCGTCAAGAGATTCCGTGTTCTGTAAAGTATCATTCCACTCATGTCTATGTCGTATATTCTCCCACATGCTTTCATAGCATGGGGACTCAATGCTACTAGCAACTCTATTGTTGCAAGACGCTCTAATAGTATTTTACCAAGTGGCTGAATCCGACTCCTCTTCAAATGGAGCACCTCACTTGAATGATCATTATCAAGATGATGTCCAATGACAAAGAACACTTTAGACGTTTCTCCATCATCCTTGAAGGAGTGTCCATGTGTGCTACAAAATCAGAAAGCTTTAATGTCTGCACAAGTGTTGAATCCCACTACAGCAACGAAAAGAATGCTGAATCAACAGAAGATACTGAGGGTCGAGACGATCAAGCCTAAGATATTCGACACTTAAGGGATGTGACGCTTCAACGCTCAAGCATCTACGGTTTGAAGCACTTAGGATTTTATTAACTTATCCGTTATTTTCAATTCCTCCAAAACTATATGCAATACTTGCATTTAGTAATTGAATCTATCAAACCAATAGAAAATCCCTACAACTGTCAATTACCTACTTCTCCAAGGCCAACTGAAATTCAACAACCTCTCATCTCTGAGCGTTATATTCTTCAAAAGTCTTCAAATTGTACTCCCAATCAAAGAGTACAACTTATCTCAATGATGACACATTGATTCAATACCAAGACAATCAAAGTGTAACTGAACTACTATCGATAAGTCTTCACTATCCCTATGACAAGACTTCTGAAGCAGATGCAACATCATACTTCCATAGATGACACAAACTCCTTCAACATATATCTTTTTTCTAAGCAGATGAACACCTCTGGGATGCACTTGGGGACTTGATCTGGTTGGGAAGATCAATTCAGATCAATTTCAATAAATGTGTTCCACATAACAAGTCATTGCAACCTGATGTGATGTCATGAAACGTCAACCTCTTTACATCAGAAACCTTGCAAGACCAAGGAACTTTTTCTCCTCACCAATCACACAAGAATGGAGACTGCCACTGCTATCTGCCACAACAACATTGATTCCCTGATAGAGCCACTTCACAGTAAAACACACTGTTCAGAAGAATTTGGGTTGAACTCCCAATAGATATTCATCTTAGGGATGCTCAATTCACCAATTAGTTCGTAAATATAAAGGCTCATTGGATGGAGGATAAGGACTATGTCGATAATCATGGTTCTATCCTTTTGGTCTCTGTAGCAACTCCTGGAGCAACTCCATCCACTGTCTCAGCATCAACAAGGATCTCTAGAGCAACTCCTTCCACGGTCTCAACACGAACAAGGATCTCTGGAGCAAATTGAATCGTGATCTCAGCATCAACAACGGTCTCAAGAGCAACATCCTCAAGACCGGCTTCATCAACTATCCATTTTCTTAAGTGTTACTCGATGAATCAGACTTCTCCAAGCACTAATGATTCATATCAATATGTGTAGACATGAAAACATGTTAACATGAAAGTCTTCCCAAATCTTGCACGACGGACGGATACAATCCAAAGTCTTTTAAAAGATGTTCTCATCACCTCTACAAATGAGATACAACACGCTTCAGGCCATGGGTTTACAAAAACGTACCAATGAGTGAGGAATGGGACAATGCTTCCTTGACAAAAGATGTTCGTCTCTGTCTCTACTACAACATACCAAAAGGGAACAACAATAGGACATACGAGCAGAAAGATATGGCCTCATACTCAGGTTTATGGAATCTGAAAATTTGCACGGGATTACAAGTTATGAATGTGCACGCGTCATTGACTGCCCTATATATCTCCAAACCGAAGGATTCTTTTTCATATGATTTCTCGGTCTCTTATCTTCGAAAGTTGGGGTCAAGCATCAAATTACGACATCGTATGAAGTTTCAGCAACTTCCAGAGCAGATGACATGCAAGCAGAAATTTCTAGACGGGATTCATAACACTCACAGTCGAGCGACGCCCCCTAGGTATTTCCACAAAGTATTTAATCCTCCATACCTCCACCTTTCTATAAATAAGAAAGAATAAAGAGAAGGAACGAAGAGAAGGTCCCACCAATACTGGGGACTGACAGTCTACCACCGTGATACTGCACGTCTCTTTATGACGGCTACGTAAGTTTCAAAGACGCAAGCAAATGGATGTTTTTGCAGCAATCTCGTCCGTCAAAATTTTACACTGTCCTGCGCAAAGCGGCAACTTGGAGAAATTGATGAAGAATGTAAGGACAGGTGATTCTCTTCATACGGATATCCATTACAACATATCCAAAATTCACAGTAATTAGATGAATCAACTAAAATATTCTGAAGAAGAATCGTGATCTTTCATACATATGGACGTTCATCCACTTCATTCGATCAGAGGCAAAGAGACAAGCAAGGTTTCTGATATTCATGAAGAAAAAATACTGAAATAATCAAGGAAACATCTACACCTACAAAAATCAAGAGATGTTCAACTACTACAATAATTGATCGTCAGATTCGTCATCATCCTCACGATCAGAATCTTTTTTAAGTTCTTTTTCAAAAATCTCTTCGAGATGATCTTCGGGATCGTCATAGGTTGCATCTAAGTAGTCACCTTCCTCGCATTCAGCTTGGAAATCAATCTTGGTTAATCGTTCAGCCTCCATACCAGGTGGATATGGCTCAACTTCGCGACCAACAGGTCCCCAGGAAGATTCGACTTCATCTGCATCCGGATCATAGGTTACACCTTCAACGAAAGATCGTGGTTCATCCCTAGCCCCTAGTCTTGCCTTCTAAAGCCGACGTCATTTTCGTCGATAAGCATCAAGCTTTTCATCTTCATCCTTCTTCTTCTGGGATATCTCAGCACGTCTTTACCTTTCTTCCACATCCAGTAAATCCAAGAAAGCATAATTTATATCACGGACTATTCTCATATGATCGAGAGGCATGCCGCGTATAACTCTCTTGCCTTATTGAAAGGTCGATTCACCCTTGCATGAACATCTGCAAAAATTTCTCATCTTTGGTTTTGTGTTTTTGGAGTATTTCACAGAGGAGTCAGAGACGTAATTATCACCAGGAGCTGCCATTATCTGTTACGAAAAATGTGAAGTCAAAAACACGTCGGTAACAACACGAGTTAAAATGGTAACAGTTCAACCCCTACCTGTTTACAATTTCACTAACAATGGTGATTAGGGTTGACACTTAAGAAACTTGCTTGTTCCTTCAACCTGCAAAAACGAGCAAAATTCGTTATTCAAAAATCAAAATTTGATTTTCATAAAACCGTGAACATTCATGTAAATTTTTATTGTGTGAACGTCCACCAGTTTTCAAAATTTGGACAGACGTCCTAACTAAAATTGTGAAAGCTCACATAAAGACATTATTTCACCATGGATAATTGTCTACTTTCAACAACTATTCGAAAAATCAAAACTTGATTTTTACGAAAATTTTCTAAAACGTGAATAGCTCACGTGAGTATAAAAAAAAAAAAAAATCTCGGACGAGCGTCCGTCTTTGAAACATGAACCCATTTGAAATCTCACATATTAAAAATAAAATTTTGTTTTCGTGAAAGCTCATAGACAATAATTTACCGTTAGACACATGTCTATTCAAAAAAAAAAATCTCACTCATGCAAGGGATAATCGTTAGTTTTCTTATACGAACGAACATTCATTCTTAAAGCAAAACTTTTCGTGAAAGCCCACATTTATAAAAGAATTTTTTACTGGACGCATGTCCATCTTAATTTATTTATTTTTACGTCGGTCGGAGGCGGGTGAAGCTTCAGCAAGTTCTCCTTCTCGTATGAGGGAAGATGACGAGTGCTAAACCCATCAAATTGGACATTCCACCACCCAAATCAGTGTGCCTCATCACTCCACGTTCGCTGGACAGCGCCCTATCTTACCACCAGGATCATTGTTCAAGCTATTGCTCGTACATGACATCATTGGAGCAAATCGAGAATTCTGGTAACATCTTTAACGACTAAGTTCAATTACTTAATTCGTTTATGCTTATAAAAAATCACCATCCAGTGCTTACTGCGGAACATGATCGTCCCTTACTAAGCAGGGGATTTAATGTTGATGGTAAATTTTTGACAAAGACTAAAATCGTAAAATCATAATTTTGCATATTTCTGACCTAGCTTCAGACACGTATGTGAAATTAATATTTCTGACTGGGCCCACAAACCTCATGTCACGGTCTTTGACTGATCATACAAACCTCTTAGACCACGCATTTAGGATTCAGACTGAGCGTACAAACCTCATGTCATGATCCCTGACCGAGCGTACAAACCTCATGTCATGATCTCTGACTGAGCATACAAACCTTTCAGAGCAGGCATGAATATGCAATCATTAAAGTCTCTCAACTGAGCTTTAAGCATATTTCATCAACTGAGCAATTTTAGTATTTACTTCTATATTGAATCAAAAACGATTAGACGGCTCCTAGACATATTGCATGCTAGTATAGAGCGTTAACGTCTTCGGGATGTCGCAATGTTCCCTGACTATATAGAATACATATGTATAGCATCTTAATGATTAGAAGGCTCCTAGATGAATTAACCACTAGTATAGAGAAATAACGTCTTCAGGATGTCGTAATGTTCCCTGATTATACGGAATAAACATTCAAAACGAGTATGACGCTTGAACTAGCTCATACCTCGGTTTTCGAATAATTATAATGCTCCTAAATAGCTTTCCTGCTAGTATAAAGCCATTAATTAATTATTTATAGTCGCAAGATTAATCAATTGAATTCCTAGAAAATATTTTACGTTCATTATAATATTTCGTTACTTCAATTCATGGCTTTAACAAGCAGAATTCCATGGGTTAGTAATAAATACTCAACGTACGGGCATCTGGGCCACCACCGAGTAAGCCCCGAGAAAATGGTGCGAGTGTACTTAACAATAATGCACGAACGAGCACCCAAATGCACGAACGAGCATTCAAAATATGAACGAACGAGGAAACCTATGCAAAATAGGGAAGAAAAAAAATAATAATAAAATAATAAAGAAGCGCCTAGGGGACCGGGCCCAATGGCCGGCCGGTCATGCCGCAGTGGCCGGTCCCACGCCTCTTCCTTTTATTTTATCTTATTTTATTATTTTTCTTAATCTCATGAAAACTCCTTTATTCGAGCAAACTCCCTCGTTCGAGCAAAACTCTTAGTTTCTTTATATTTCCTCACACGATGGAAAATAATATGAAATATGGAAGAGTGTCACGGGACCGGGCCTACTAGCCGGCCAGCCATGCCCTAGCCGTGTCCGATCCCACACTTCTCTAATTCCTTATTTTATTATTATTTCTTTCCTCATCTTATGAAATTCCTTCGTTTGAGCAAAAAGACTAATTTTTCTATATTTCTCCAGTTTTGCTCAAACGTCCAAAATGCCAAAGAGTCAAATGGTGACACGACCGTCCGGACTCCTTCGGGAAAATATTAAAATATCATTATTTTAATATTCTCAAAATATTGATCGCACGAGCAAAGTACTACTTGCTCATTCAAGCAAATTGAGAGTTTCAGTCAAGATCAAACTCTTCTGAAAATCCAAACTATTGCTCGAACGCGCGTCAGAAAATATCAAAACTCTCATAATTTAGCCACGAGCAACATGGTGACACAGGCATGCTACATGCAGACTCCACAATCATGAGACATCAATCATGTCACATGGGGGGATATTAACTAGGGTTTTTGGCTGGTGGCCTACGGCACGTGTGTTCACCCACGATGAGAAATGTGATTAAGTTGTGCAAGCGGTTGAGGAAGTTAGCTCAGTAGTGGGTGGACGATCAACCAAGTCTCCGCACGACATAGAACTGGTTTAACCACGGTTCCCACTTTCCCACTATTTGACTCGAGCAACGGTCACACTTACTGGAGATCAATGTGTCAACATTCTTGCAATATAAATAAGTCTTTGAATTCATGATTGAACGGACAATCTCAGATATACGGGAATTATCACAGGAATTCTCATCTGAACAATCACTCTCAATAGAGAAGAATTTAAACTTATTCGAACTCAATAGTTTATCAATTTGCAGAAACCCACAACACATTCAATCATTTGATCATCATTGATCTCACACATCACTTCTCAGCTTCCCTCTTGCAGATCGACTCTTTCCTCTTTGTGACCGAATTAACTCTGGAATGGTCATTGTCTTGGTTTAGGCCGGAGTCTTACAGATTGATCTCTCGAACTCAAAGCACTCCCGTGCAGTGCATCTGTTTGAAAAAGGTTTAAGCAATTTGCTCGGTCAAGGAGTCTCCGCCCTCACGGTCTAGTCTTCACTTTCCTAAAAAACCAGCAAATAGTTTTGCCCCATCAACAAATACAATCAAGCTTAACTCTTCGTGTTGGAAGATTTGGTTGTGAAAGCAGCAATATAGCAAGATGGTAAAGGCATTGTCTCAAAGCATTTGATGCTCAAAGTATTTGGTCTTGAAGCATGCTGAAAACTCTATCAAACTAAAATAAAATCCTTGCAGTCACACTTTCAAACCATCTACCTGTTCAAAATCAAACAAGATAAAGCCTCACATCTCCCAAAAGTCTAAAGTGCTATCCTCATGCCCTGAAGAGAATCCTTCTTCAACTCTGGATTCAAGTCAATCTTGCGGCTTTTGGTTCCACTTGCCTAACAGAGCCACTGGAGGAATCACGATAAAGCTCATATCAGATATGAATCTTCGAAGAGCCAGCAAATCAACTTACAGAGGCGAATGGAATAAGTCCACTTTATAGCATCAACACCTTTGCTCCATAGAGATAACAGATGCAACATCATTCATCCAGGTATGTCACGAACTCTTTCAATGTACATCTTCCTGCCAAGTGAATGAACATATCTTGGTTGCACTTGGGGACTTGATCTTCGAAAAGATCAACTCAAGTCCATTTCAATCAATGTGATATGCAGAGTCATATCTGTAGAACCTGATGTCAGTATTGAAATAAATGAAACATCAATAAAGGAATATCTTAACTCCCGCACAACTGAGGAGCTTCTTTCTCTTACTGATCACTTCCAGAGTGGAGATCGCTGCTACTATCGGCTGCAACAACATCATATTGAAGTCATACCATTCAACAATACTCAAGTTGTACTCTCAATCAAAGAGTACACCTTCAGTGGTTGAGCCTCTATCTATACTACTCATATCTGTGACAACTTGCAGCTTCTACTTGTCTCGTCAGAAAACAAATATTCTCATGTTTCTCGCCACTGTCTCAGCATCAGTCGTGGTCTTAGGAGCAACATCCTTAGCTTCTTCATCAACTGTTCATTCTCTACATCCTCAACCTGGAAATGTTAATTAGTGTATCACTCCAAGTACAAGGGATTCATATCTAATTTGGAAGGGCACAAGGCAAATTCTTCTAATAGATGTCCTTACAACCTCAACAGATAACATGCAACACACTTCAGGCCATGGGTTTACAAAAACATACCAATGGGTGAGGAATGGAATGATACTTCCTTCATGAAAGATGTTTTTCTGTCTCTACTACAACATACCAAAAGGGCGCATCAATCGTACATACGAGCTGAAAGATATGGCCTTTATAGTCAGGTCTACGGAATCTGAAAAATTTGTACGGGATTACAAATTACAAATGTTCATGCTTCGTTGGATGACCTAGACAACTCTAAATTGAATGCATCTTTTATCATATGATAACTCAGTCTCTTAGATTCAAAAATTGGGGTCAAGCACCGAATTACGACATCGTATGAGGTTCCTACAGCCTCCAGAGCAGACAACATGCAAGTAGCAATTTCTGGACGGCATTCATAACCTTCACAGTCGATCGATGTCCACCGGGTCTTTCCACCAAGTCCTTTATCAAGGTACCTCCAACTTCTACCACCTAGGTCTTTACATCAAGTTTTTCTACCTGGGTCATCTATCTAGGTCTTGCCAGAAGAAGGGAACACTAAAAGGAGATTTAACAAAATACTGGGGACTGACGGTCCACTGATCATGACGATTAGTTTCATAGTCCAAGACCCGTGCCTGGCACCGGGATCGCCTGTGCTAATCATTCATCATAAAAGGCATGCTACAACCAGGACATACAACCATGGTAATTACATCATCCCCTCTTGAGAGCAACCTCAGTTATGTTCCCGTGACTAGGGTTTCAGAATTGATGTTTCTACGACTGACAGAAACAAAGATGGTACTGCAAGCACCGGGATCATGTATTAATCAAGGGGTTCGAATTGCAATTGTATCAATTACATGGAAATTCTTCATCAATCATTCAAGACAACAATCAAATGGTCCAGATACCAAGGAAGACGTTTTACGACAAGTCTATCTGAAGCCGTTTTACACTGCCCTGTATAAAACGATGAACTGGGAGCATATCCAAAATTCAAGTTCGATATGGGTCATATGTCGTTCTCTTCTTATGGTTGTTCTTTACATCATATCCAAAATTCAAGTTCATCGGACGAACGAGCTAAGAGAAGTGGGTCAAACATCAGACATCGTCACTGCAGGAAAATTTTCAAAATTCTCCTGGAACTTTTCTCTTTCGCTGATTTGAGCCACTAAACAAGCGCAAAACTCAAATATCATCTTTACTATTGATGGAAATTGTCTGGGCATGAAAAAGTTGGGGTAGACCGTCAAAAACTGACATCGGATGAAGATTTTACAGCGTTTCTACCAAGGATATTATTTCTGTATTTTTCAAAACGAATCCTAACAAGACTCTTCCTACACATACGGGTCATCTATGGATTCAACCGATCAAGTCATACGAGAAGGATGATAAAACAAGCAATTAAGAAATTATCATTGAAAAGAGAGTTTGCATGGAGCAATAGAAGAATTACTGGAATACTAAAACAACATCTATAAAACTACAAAAATAAAGTATGCACGTATCAAACAAGAGGGTCAGTTGTCAGATTCATCACTATCCTCACATTCATCGTCAGCCACCTCCTCTTTAGGGTCTTCTTCTGGATCGGAATCCGAGTCTTCTTCTAGGTCTTCTTCCAAGCAGTCATCCGGATCATTGTAAATCATATCTGAATACTCGTCTTCCTCCTGTTTGGCTTTAAAATCATCTGCAACTAGTAGTTCTGACTTCACGTCAGGAGAGTATGGCTCAACTTCAACATCAGTAAGTTTCCACTCAGGAGAATGATTCACTGCATCAGAATTCGATGCAACGCCATCGACATGGGAATGTTGCTCATCTTCAGCTTCAAGCCTTCTTTTATGTACCTAGATGTACATAACAGGATTGGATAGATAAATTGAGGATAAACCTCTCTTAATTCTCACAAATCAAGCCTATTGGTTCCGAAGAACACAACCTCAATCGAATAAATGATTAATTTGATTAAAATTGATTAAACCTTCATTACAAAACTCTCTCTGACTTATGAGCTAGGGCTTCCTTCCTAATATCTAACGACCAAAACTAGTCCACGTGTGTACATCTAAACCACACGTTACAATTGATAATAGCTACTGCTAATAAGGTAAAGGATGCCAACTAAATACTAACACCGACACTGTATAAAATATGGGATACCCTCTTCTCATCATAGAGGGTACATGACACTTTCTTCGTTCAAGACGACGGCGTTTTTTCTGAAATTCAGCAAGTTTTTCATCTACAGCTTTTCTCCTTTGAAGAATTTCGTTGCGCCCTAATTCTTCCTCTTTCGAGATTGAGTCCAAAAAGGAATGGGTGCGACGGCGTACAATTTCCAAACGATTAAGAGGCATGTCTTTTATCAATCTCTCCAATCTGTCGAAACAAATATATAAGTCAGGATAAGCACCTCTGAAAGTCTTCATCCTTGCTGTTTTGGATACCCTATGGATTGGTTTCTCTACAAAACAGGCATCATAGACATGATTGGGAGACGTCATGATCTGTTACGAGGAAGTTGGAAACAAATATTCGAAGTCAACAACGAAATCGAATATAAAATAGTCTTATGGAGCAAGAAATAATAAGGTGAAACGGGTATTCACCTATTATAATAGTTTGATTAACAACCAGTGGTGATAACACAAGAGTTTCTGCTACAAGGACTTCCACTTTGCTATACCAAAGTTGATTAAAGCACCTACGAAGACGTTGGAAGCACCGAAATTCAAAAATACGGTATTTTGACCTAAATCTTCATTAATTATTAAAAAATACTAAAATAATTTTTATTTCCATGAATGAAGCATCATGTTGCAGAGAAAAGAAAAAGGAAACAGGAAAATCAAAAAAGAAAAATTTGCCGGAAGTTGGCCGGCCGGCATGACTTTCCGGCGAGGTTTGCTGTTGACGAGCGAATGAAGGAAGAAGGAAGGGAAGTTACTTCTGCTGGTCGGTCGGTGGTGCTGGGAAAAGGTGGAAGAAATTAAAGGGTTTTACTCCCTTTTATATATATTATTAGGGTTTTCTAATTTCAGTCAAATTACGACTCCTCTTTCAAGCAATGCCCGTGCCATACGGGGGTCAACCTGGTCCTTCTACCACCAAAATCAGTGTACCTAATCAATTCATGCTCTTTGAACGATTCCCAGTCACCATGAAAGAGCTCTTACGTTTGAATATTACTCTTTCAATGACCATTCGACATGATTGGAGCATTATTAGATCGAACATCCTTGTAACATCTGACAACTGGGCCTGTTTATTCATTTTTCTTATGTCAGTAAAAATCACCATCTATGTGCATACTGCAGAACATGACTATCCCACACTAAGCAAGGGACTTAATGTTGATGGTGGATTTTTGACGAAGGTCATATTCGTAAAATCACATCATAAAATTATGTATCTCTGATCGGTATCGGAATCATAATAAATTTGTATCTTCACAAAGTGAATCACAGTTTGGTAATACCATGGCGGTAATGATGTATGATAGCGATATTAGGGTTTCTGAGGCAGCACTTTTAATATTCCATGTATTTCATGATTAAAGCTGAAAGACTCTGCACATTTTTATTTGAATTCGGAGTTCATCTCTGGTGTCTGAATTAACCCAGAATAATATATAATGCTGATCACATCATATCTAAATGCTCCTAAACATGTTGCATGCTAGTATATATCAACTAATTAATTAAATATAGTCACAGTATTCATCGGATTGAATTCCTAGAAATTATACACCAATTAAACCCTAGAGATTCACCTACTCAAGATCCATGGATTTTTTCGGTCGAATTCCATGGAAAGTAATGGATATTTACCTTTCGGGCATTTGGGGAACCCCGAACAAGAGGCACGGGTGTATTTAGTAAATAATGCTCAAAGGAGCATCCATGGAAGAACTAGTATTGGAAGTCTGATCAAAGAAGGAAAAGGAAGAGAGATAAATAATAATAAAATAAAGGAAACCATGTGGGTGGGCCCACCGTCGTGCCGGCTAGGCATGCCGCCGGTTTGGTCGGTTCCTTTCCCTAATATTTTATTATTAAAACTCTTATATTATTATTATTTTAGTGTTTCCTCTTTCAAGGATTCCTTTTTCCATTAAAACTCATGAAACTTCCATATTTTTCCATGAATCATGTGGCTAGCAAAACAAGTGGTCCCACAACCATCATGACTTGTCCTTCTACCATCATGAGAAATATTAAAATAATATTATTTTAATATTTTTAATAGTGATCCTTCCATAACTATTAAGAGTTTCAGTTAAACTCAAATTCTTCATACAGGGATGAGATAATGCTCGATGGACCATCATAAAATACCAAAATTGTCAGGATTGGTCCGCGGAGAGCATGACGACACGGGCATGCCACCATGACTGGTCATGGTCGGCCCTTTGGCTTGCAAAAGCCGGTCCCACTTCTTTTGACGATTTTTGACCTAATTAATCATTCAGAGTCCATATTTGGTTCAAACTCCTTCCTGCAACTGGGAATGGTCATCCACACACCATCAAATGGTCCCATGACCACCAAGGGCCGGTTCTACACCTATTGGTCAGTCCCGTCTTTCCATAATTAGGTACTACTACCTAATGCTTCAGTCAAGCACAATTTCAGTAATGATTAAACAACAATTAATCATCCTTTCACCAACTGCTCTGCAAAGGAGTTTGGTAAATGCTCAGTCTAGCATCCAGATACTACATGGTCGGTCCATCACTCATAGAGGCGGTCCCCATCTCATCCATTGGTCGATTCTCAGTTGATTATCCATTGATCATTCCTTGATCATAATTAGGGTTTTGAACTGAATGCTCTGTCTAGCATAATTCTGAACAGGTTCAAACACCAATATTTTTAATTAATTAAATAATATTCGGTTCATCTACCAGTATTTTAATTAATATTTTATTTGGTCTCATTACCAATTATTCATGGATCTAGCAGTATTTGCTCAGACTAGCAATACTTGCTCTGACCATCAGTGCTAAATCTGTCAAGTACCCTAATTTATTCAGCTAGCAATGGGTCACGGCCAACAAGGTTCAGAACCACCATTTTTGGCAACGTGTAGGTGGTTTCGACATGATCTCCCACTTCTCCATCTTTCCACTTCCTTTAATTGTCACCACTTACAGGAGATTGATGTGCTGCTATAAATAGGTTTCTGAACCTATAATCTGATAACAACAACCAAGACTCATCACTGTCAAGTTATCAAATACTTTCAGAAGATTTCTCTCGTCTACACATAGAATCATCTTCACAGCAATTCAACACATCATATCACCAATAGATCAATCTACATTGATCTCTACATAATCTCAGCTTCCCTCCCTATAGACCGACCCTTCTCCTCCTCTTATGACCTGAAAAGACGAGGGTACCCAAATATACCTCAATCTAAAAAATTTCCACCTATAAGTCCTTTCTACGAAAGTGATTGTCTATGGACTGAGTCGAGACAATACAACTAATCGGTTCACACTTTGTTTGATCGTCTATGGATATGAGATCGAGACAATACAACAACGAAGTATGTTTACTTGATAAAAGGTTCGGACTTAACCAAACACAATAGGATTTCTATCAAGCAATGGAATAAAACATCCATACACAAGCAATGGAATAAAACATCAATTGTACCGAAATTTTGTTAAGCAAAAGCAATAAATATATGCAATAAAATCAGGCTTTTCTTAAACAGGAAAACGATTAACTAACAAAGTCGTTACCTCAAATTTCGCATCCACTTCTCCAATAATGTTTGCATCTTCCCAGGGAGAATTGATACCGAAATATCATTATGTTGTCATCCTCTTGCAAGACAAAAGAATACCAACAACCAACCTTTACCAGAGAAAGGTTGAAAACCGGTTTTAACTTATGCAATGCAAAAGTTGAAACCCTGAAACACATATGCTCTAAACCAAAAACGATTCAACATATTGTGACTTTTTCACATATTGTTTCAATCACAACCCCTCATGATCCTTTGATAAAGCCTACCAACATAGGTTAGAACTTAATCCTGCCAAACCAAAAAGTCACCCAAACCATAAGGGTTCACACAATATGAGATCGAATATTAAGGTCATGAAAACCGAAATCAAACATCCCATAACATACATAGCAAAAATATAAAGCATTCAAGCACCGGCTATGTAATCACAAACTATCACAAGAAAAATTATAAACTAATAATTTTATTCATAAATAATAGTTTTTATTTATAATAGACCTTATACAATTATTGAAAGAAATCAAAAACTGATGTCTATTTTCTTTGCAACTCAATCCTTCATATCAGTGCTAAAGGAAGGAAGATTATTACTTTCAGTCTTCAGCCTGTAAATTTCTTCAAGTAGATAACCTTGTTGCTTAACTAGAATTTCTTGCAGCTGAGAAATTTTCGTGAAGGATTTTGCAAGAGCATGTAATTCTGTCTTTGATTGAACACAGAAGTGTGTCAATGCTTCAATACACTGATCTTTCTTCAGCATATTCTCTCTTTCCTTCTTGCTAAGCCAATCTCTCTTTTTGATTTTGCTCTTAACATCAAGAGAAGATGCAGACTTATTCTTAAGTTGATCTTTCTGATCTAGCATCTTATCAAGAGAAGATGTTGGATCCAGACTCATGGTTCGGACAAGAAATGACCAAAGAAGGAGAAGGATCTTTTTATAATTTTCATACTTCCGAAAATATAATATTCCTATAAATACGAATATCTCAAATATTTTCAATTACTAGATTTTATTCCCATAATCTACATATAAGTGCCTTGATTTTTCTTCTTCCTCACTCAAAGATTTGGCACACGTGGTGAGGAAAGAATTCTAATACCGATAAGTTGGTATTAGTATGAGATTTACTCTCATTATGGAATTTTGAACAACCAGAGTGTTCTTGATCTAGTATAGTATGAAAGGATCTCCTTTTGTTACCTCGAACTAACGAAGTATCTTGAGATTGACAGGAGTTGCATATGCAAATTTTAGCAATTCTGTTTTTGAGACAGTTTTTGCATCTTGTCTTATTTTTCCCTTTACCATTAGATGATTTAATAACATCGAAGACATGTCCATTTTTAGAATGGGTAAATCACTAATGGAGAAGGAAGAAATAAGATTGACAACTAATGCAATATTAGTTGTTTCCTCTTCTTCATAATCATATGAATCAGAGCTCTCATCTAGAGTTACAACCAGAGCCTTGCTTCTAGTATATTTCTTAAGATTGGGACAGTCTTTAGCAATATGACCAAACCCTTTACACTTAAAGCACTGCGGCTGATATTCATCATCTTCTTCATGATCCTTTTTGACAGGAACTCGATCATGTGGGCGAGAAGATCAATGAGTATCCTTTATGAATCTCTTATTTATTTTCTTTAAGAGATCTCAAAACTGTCTAGTAATCAATGATAATGATTGGTCAATTTCATCATCAGAATTCTATGCAATCTGTTCATCTGAATCATCCATCTGTCTATTCCTCTCCATTGGAGCTTTCGGAACTTTTGCAGCTTTAAAAGCGATTCCTTTTGTTTGAATAGACTGTGATTCATGATCAAAGATTTTTAACTTTCCAACAAGTGTGCTTCATGAGAGCGTTGAAAGATCATTTGCTTCGATGATTACATGCTTCTTAGAATCGTATCTAGATGGCAACGATCTGAAAATTTTGCACACTATATCCTTTTCAGAAATAGTCTTTCCAAGTAAGAAAGAAGCATTAATTATCTCAGAGAGTTTAATATGAAACTCTTCAAAAGTGTCGTTGTCATCCATTCGAAGGTTTTCCCAATCGGAAGTAAGAGTTTGAAGTCTAGCTTCTTTCTCTGAAGTGTTTCCTTTGAATACGATCTGAAGATTATCCCAAGCTTCTTTCGAAGTTTGACATGTCCATACATGATGTTGTAGATCACGGCTTACAACATGTATTATAGCATTCAAACCATCTGAATTCTACTTTGCAAGGGCTTTTTCTTCGGTTGAAAAATCTACTAAGCGTTTAAACTCAGTTTCCGAATTTTCTATCTTTAGACGAATATAACCATCGACGACTAATAGCCATGTATTAAAGTCTCGTGATTGAAGAAAAGATCTCATAGCAGATTTCCACCATAGATAGTTTGTTCCGCCAAATCTTGGAGGTATGTTAATTGAAGTCGATTCATGAGAACTCGAGTTAATTCTTATAGGTTGGATCGCACCAAACACAGATTGTTAGATCTTTTCGTGTTTTCCTGCTCTGATACCAATTGAAAAGACGAGGGTACCCAAATATACCTTAATCTAAAACTTTTCCACCTATAAGTCCTTTCTCCGAAAGTGATTGTCTATGGACTGAGTCGATACAATACAACTAATCGATTCACACTTTGTGTGATCGTCTATGGATACGAGATCGAGACAATACAACAACGAAGTATGTTTACTTGATAAAAGGTTCGGACTTAACCAAACACAATAGGATTGCTATCAAGTAAATAGGAATTAACGTTTGTGTATTTTACTTCTAATTATAATAAAACAATTATAATTGCGGAAATATAAAAGTAAAAGACACGACAAGATTTTGTTAATGAGGAAACCGCAAATGCAGAAAAACCCCGGGAACTTGTCCAGAATTGAATACTCTCAGGATTAAGCCGCTATACAAAATCTAAACCAACTTCGTATAGTTGAGACCAATCAACTAAACCTATAGTTGACCTAGTTCCGTCTGTATCCCTGCGCCTCCAACTTGCAATAAGTCACGCACTTGGACCAATTCCTTTGGTTCGTATTCCAAACAGTAAAGGAACAACAAATCTGTTCGGTGACAACTCTTTTCAATCAAGTGATATGAGTTCGACAAAAGGCTCTTCCGTTTATCCCAATAAACTCCTTTGTCAGGTCCTTAGATCTATCCAATAACAACTACCAAAGTAATTGTCAAGATTTTGCAATCAATACTTTTAATCACAAAGAATTGTATTGATGCCGATCTACTCAACTAATCAATCCAATCTATCACAAAGATAAACCGATTATATTTGGATCCTATTTACCCGAAACAAGTACTGTGCACACCAAAGATTTTGAACCCAAATAAGAAATCTTCTTCGTCTTCAAATCTTCTTAAATCTTCAATAAACTCCTGCACACAATCAACTTGAATCTCTTGTGATCAATCACACACAGAACGGAGTCTGTTAACAATGGATTATCACAAGACGTCTTTAGATCTACAAACAGTCTAAAGATCCCCGTCGAAACTTCGATCTAGTTTGAGTGAATCTTATATCAGAAGAGAAGATTCTCAAGCATAAACAAACTAGGTGCAATCAAAGTTCAACAACCGTTAGTCAATCAAATCAATCGAAAACTAATAATAAACTACAATTATCTAGTTTCCCACCAACGGTACTAATAGAGCTTCTCAATCCCAAAGAAGTCTTTAAATCGAGCGGTCGTAAGAGATTTCGCCTAATTATGTTACTTTCCTCTCCGAATAGGCGACTCCACCAGTAACAACACAACTAGGTAGTTTTGTTGGCTCAAAGGATTAGTTTGCTCGAAATGCAAACTTCAATATTTATAGACCAAGGAAGTTTGGAAACCAAGGAATTTCCAAAACCGAAAATATTCTCAAGATATGCAATATATTTCCAAATTCGGTTTCCATAATTCCTGGAAATGCTTTGTCCAAATATTGACCGTAATCTCACTAGAAAATCTCCAATTAGTAAATGCACATTACTAATTTTTATTTTCCAAATATAAAATTAAAAAAACCTTAATTAAAATAATCTCAATTTATTTTCGATCCGGGATTCTCCTTTAGCTATTAAGGAATATCTTTGAACAATAAAAGATAAATGTTACTGCACATGTTCAAAGTATGTCGACATCTTTACTTTGTAAGTCCTTTTTCATACTTACAATCTTGGAACCGATTTTCCACACTTCCAAAAGAGCTTAGAATTGGTTCATCTGACTTCCAAGAACTATGTGATTGATTATTGATAGACATATTTATGTGTCTATTTTCATCTCTATTGTATATATTGTTAGTACCCATTTTTGTACTAATTTTTGTATTTTATCCCTTTGTAGGTGTTTTTGGAGAAATAGGCTTTTGCGGCAAAATTGGCTCGAAAAGTTGCTAAAGGCTCCTGGGAGGACACTTGCTATTCGGACTCTCATTTTGGATAAGGGGTAACCCATTTCCAAGCAGCTGCTAAGCATAGACTGGCACTGGATAGGGGGAGGTCACATTTCTCAAATTTTCAAAGCAAAGAAATTGGCGGGAAAATTTTCTACAGAAAACAGAATTTTCTGTTTGATCTTTGGACGATTTTTAAGGAGATTCAAGGCCTGATTTTCGTTGGATTAACCCTGTTAAGGATAAACAAGTATGGTATGAGCTGTAGAATCGATTAAACAGGGATAGAAATCCGTGTTGGAGCAAAACAGGGAGAATTCATATTTTGAGTTGTTTTCGGTTTACAAAAGAAGTTTGTGAAGATTTTACGGCAAGATTGGAGTGTATGGAGTCCTTATTCAGTCTTGAGAGAGTTTAAGAGAGTTTGGAAACCAAGTTGACGCGTAAAGAGGGAAGAAAAATCCCGTAACTTGAGGAGAAAAAAACCGAGAATATTTATGGATTAACTCGAGAAATTTTGTGTTTAGTGGCTATATATAGGTTGATTCGAGTCATATTTAGAGAGACGAACAATTTGGAAGAGTTTGGAGAAGTTTAGAGCCTTAGAGAGGCGTAAAAAAATCAACTGGAGTCGATACAGAAACTTTTCTGCTGCTGCGAAGAAGAAGAACACGAAGAACATTAGACCCTCAGAGACAGTTGCAGAAGCAGACTTATTTTCAGTGATAACGGGTTACGGTCGCATCTTCCTGCAGTCACCGAAGCCTTTCAGCAACAATTCCGACTTCTGATTTAGACCTTCAGCAACTGCAGAATCCGCTGTTTTAACATTTTTCTCCCTTTTAATCAACTTTTGAGCCATAAACATGTATTTTTAGATTATGATTAATATGAGGAGCTAAACCCCATTGCTGAGGCGATAGAGGAAGCTATTTTTCCAACAAAAAGTGGTATATTCTATTTTATTTATTTTATTTCAATTATTTTTATGATTATTTGCCTTGATTTATAATTGTTTGAATGATTTTTGTTAAGCAATTGTTATTTCTTTTGATAGAGCATGCTTAGCCATAGGTTCTTGATGCTTTATACTTTGGATTTACACTTGTTATTTTGAAAATCTATATGTTGCAATAGCTTAGAATCAAATTAAACGCAAAAATTGAATAAATATAAATACTAGATAAAATCACTTTGAACTTGGAAAAATAGTGGAATCTTAGCCTCAGTGTTCTTTTAATATTGATATCAACTTTGTCAGTGTTTGCTATAATTTTTAGTGATTTTTTTATTTAGTTTTGAATTTAAATCTAAAGTTATCCTTCACAAGTTCGAGCAACGAATCTTTTTACCACTACAACTACAAAACACATCAATTATCCTATCAAATCACCAAACATGGGTTTCACGGTTCTACCAAAACAAGTTTAGGTTATACCTCCATGTGGGTACAAGAATTAGTCATGCTAGTTACCAAAACTTGGTTGACTAGGTACTAGGATTGGTTCCCACATATATATGGTATCTAACTTGTATTTGGTGCACATGTCCATAGGATCGGTTCCCAATATCTAAAAACGTGTTGCACATGTTCATAGGATCGGTTCCCGATAACTAGAAACTTGCTGTACCTCTTACAAGGATCGATTCCCCTTTTGTGATTGGTTGCACCTCTTACTAGGATCGGTTCCCCAATGACTAGAGTTGGTCATACCAATTACAACAAATCGATCATACCACTAATAACCGCTCTTATTAGTGAAACCATCTTAAGATCGGTTTCACTAATAAAAGTCATAGCAATATAAAAGTCAGGCCTTGTGAATAGTTTTACCAAGAACATAAGCAAGTCATGAGCGGTTATACTAAACACACATATTGGTAGTTCAAAAGATTTGCAATAAATAACAATACCAATAAGCCTAGCGATTTCCCTTGTGATTCATAAAAAAAGTTTATGAATTGTACTTCCTTTAAACTAATGTAAAAACATTGTTTTCCCAGGATGAAATCTTCACCTCATACCCATACATAATCACAATATCATTCGAACGATTATGTCGATGTCTTATATACGAAGTTCAAAAGATAAGCGTTATACTTCGTATTGTATTCCTTAATACTATGTCTAACTAGAGTATAATCATTCATAGCTTCACAGTTATGTTTTCAATATGCACGACTTGAAAGATACGTTAGGGAATGAAACAGTTCAAGTCAAATATTACTAACCTCAAGTGGAAGGATGATGTCGTCATTGTAGCTCCTTACTTCTTCACATTCTTCAAGTCTTCACGTAATACTTGTAATGTCTCATATCCTAATACTTTCAAGCTAACCTATACGAAGTTGACTCTAGCATATATAATCAAGCGACTCTTTAAATGATTTTTGGTTCACTAAAATATGACAACCAAACTTGACATACTAACGCTTGGTGGGTTCAACAGAGCTATGCTCTAACATGACCTAATTGAACCTGGAACGACCATTGTCTTGGTTTAGTCTAGGGTCCTACAGATTAGTCTCTCGAACTCAAAGTAATCCCGTGCAGTACATTTGTTTAAAGGTTCGGACGATTTTAAACTTCGAGAACCTGCTTCAGCGAGCACTTTCCTCCTCCCCCACCTTTTTACCAGAAAACCTGTGAGTTGTTTTTACCCGCAAACATGACTACATTGTTCAATTGCAATATCTATATTTGTTGCTAATCAACATCACGAGAATATATTAGAAAATTTCTACACAAGAGTCCTACATGCCTCGATCTATATCAAGAAGGTTCCTGAGCTGATCACCAGCTTCTTCCGGCGTCTCTGGTTTCTGCATTGGTGTTAACCCACTATGGCTCGAGTCATCATCTCGTGCCGTTGTTTCCGTTCAATGCTTGTCCACTGCCATCTTCAAGAAACAAGATGAACGCTATCCATTACCCATTATTATTGTTATGGGACGACTAGTTGGTGTTGTTCTATTAGTTACTTCACCGACGTTGATATCTGACGAGGACTACCCTAGCTGGATACCCACGACTCGGAAACGAAAAGCTACTTGTTAGATGTAAAGGAGCGATGATGCACGAGCACATTAACAAGACGTTACTACCATCATGTAAGCATGTTGTTGCTGATTCAATCGCTCAATTCACATATCTCTCCGTACCACTTACCATTACAATAAGAAGAGCTACAACTTGAAACATTATTCCATAATCATTGGTGTTCCATATTCAGTCTACAACTACCTGATGCCGCCTACAAGTGGTACTACTGGTCCACCAATATTTCTTCATTGATGGTCATAGCACACATCTCATCTATCAGAGGCGACATCTCAGCTGCACGCTTCATCGGAAAAGAGCAGCGTCCATACTTTCGGTACATGATTTGGAAGACTTATGTTAAATAAATAAAGGAAGACAAGTGCATCTTTACGCCAAACTGGTTTCCTAATCCAAGAAGGAAAAAAAAGGTTTCCCTTTAACGTACGTACACATGAGAAATCCCTAAAAAGCCGCGCCACCTGTTATGGACTCTCCTGACATGCTTGCTGCCACCTCCCCTCTCGTGGATTGATAGCTGCTTCACCAGCGCGATTGCTAAGGAAGTTCAAGCCTGCCTTTGTGGTAATATCCTACGACTTAGCTAAAAGTATTTATTTATTTATTTTTCGCCTGTCACCATCTAATGCAACAATATCACTGTTACGTGCTAAGCAGGGGACTTAATGTTGATGGTGGTTTTTAGCTTAGGGCGAAAACCGTAAAATCGATATTACTACTCCAGTATTCAAAATAATATACTTTGATGTATTTGCATTCCGTAAGGAATTTATGATATATATTGGGAACCTGGAGAGCGCTTATGCCTCTCTTCTTATATATATATATGTGTGTGTGTGTATGCGGCTGTATTTGCAAGCTTCACCTGGCTGAACTCAATAAATATGTGCATATATGTATATAAAGTATTCACTGTATCCACTGAGTAATTCAGTAGTATACATATGTAAAATTATCAGAACAGTATTGGTGCATGTTGTAGTAACTCAAGGTGTTATAATATTTTATCATGAAAGCTCAAGCTCCTAGATGAATTGCTCACTAGTATAGAGTCAATCGAGTATTTATTTAGTGCTATGTTCTTAGCTGAACTCTTAATACTGACTTGACGTTCATGTTCATGTTCATTCTTAGCTGAGTAACATGGATTCAAATCTGAATTAAGATATGCATGAAGGTACTTGATCATAAGCGCGCAATTTGTGTCAATAAGACCAGCGCCACGCTACTCGTAAGAGTAAAAAATTAGTGATTTTGTGTTAACATACAAAATTCACCTAAATTGATTAATTTTATATCAATACAAAAAATTCGATTTTTGACCTAATTTTGTGTCAACTCACAAAATTGGATTTCCCCCCCCCCCCCCTAAAAATGGAGCATGCACGATATTTCGATTACTATTGATTGGGACTAAGACTAAGCAAGCTAGGAATCAATTATCTTGTGGTCGAAGGGTGTAAAACCCTAGTAAAGCCGAAAATTAAAAGAAAAATAAAGAAAAGAGAAAATCGTGAGGTCAGTCACGGAAGAAGCTCGGTCGTTCTACTTGGACGACCGATTTAGCATGCTCTGTGCCTCCCACGGCTGGTCGAGAATGCTCCATATTAGTCCCCACGCGCTCATATTTCCTATCGAACAATCATATCGCATCTACGCTACAAGCTCCGCTTTAAATTGCTAATGGAAGTAGGCTGGTTAAAACGCTTATATTTCTTAATAAAATGGATCTTGACCGCCCAAGTCAGTCGTAAATTGATCACGACCACATGACTTGGCCGGCTCCATTAGCTAACTTAAACTCTTACAAGCTCGGCAAGTAGGATACTGTTTTGATGACCGACCACCCATCTATTACCTCGACTAATCACAACGCTCCTAGCCTACCTGCTTCGCTCAAATTCATTGGCCAAAGTAGGCTAGTCGAACCACTTCTTTATATAAAGGATTAAATCTAGGTCGTCCAAGTCAGTCGCAGAATGATCACGACCACACGACTTGGCCGGTCAATTTAAAAAGCTTGGCTCTCTCCTAACATGACCGTGCAAGCTCCATGATAGCTACATGCTGGACCTCTACTATTTCAGCCAATCAGGTCGCTCCTAGCTTACCTTCTTTTCTCCGAATCATCGCCCAAAATAGGTTAGTCGAGCTGCTTGAAAAGGGTCTTAATTAGGTCAAAGACCGTTTACGGCAGTCCTAATTCATCTTGGCCGTTAGGTTTGACTGGCCAATTTGGTCGTCTTAGATTCAACCTTAGGCAACCAATGAGGTGCTGACTAGTCATCCTTCTCCTCAATGGGAAAATCACGTCGTCAATTTCCTGCATGTACAGCCCTCAAATGGCCGATCAAACAAAGCCGGTCACACTTGTTAGAGCACTGCTCGGTCGACCTCGCAACCGTTGCTATCTCAAGCTTGTTTGTCAATTTTAGTTGTCAAAACTATAAATCTTGATTTCTAGTCTACTTATAGCTATGTCTCGGATTATGATAGAATGTGTAGTTTATCTTTAGACTTCACGGCGTTCATCGATTGAAGACGAAGAACTACTAAGGGGAGCTAGTGGAACTTTATCAATAAAAGGTAAGTGCAGACTTGAACTCATTTATCACTCAGAAGTCTATTCTAGTATATCTCCTATTGAGACAAAGTCGTATAGCTATATAGACTTTACATTATACACATTTGATATTTCGAGCTGAGTTTAACTCGCTTATATCTTTCTCGAAATATGTGTTGGAAAGCTTTTTGCTTTAACTACGTTCATCATTATTCTTGACAAAAGTTTAAAGATGATCATGTGAAAATCACCTGGTAACATCTTACATGATTTGTGTGAGACAATCATTTGATTTATACTTGGAATGTTTCGTATTTATCATTCGATCACTTTAAAATTGCTTATAAGCTAATAGTTTGTGTGAGACAGCTATTGTCGTCTTTTAAAAATGTTTTAATGATTGAAATGGGAGTTAAGATCTAAAACCCATGTCTGGATACATTACGGTTTTTGTACTAAGTGTGCGAACTATTTTGATGGAATTCAGGACCGTAAGTTAAGTTTTTATACCCGTTCGCAAACTTATTCAACTGTATAAGTCAGGGTACTTAAGTTTGCATACCAGTTCGCAAACTTATTTAACTATTGAAGTACGGAACCAAGTTTGCGTACCGGTGTGCAAACGGTTTCAACTGAGTTCGGTCCGGAGCTAAAGTTTGCGTACCTGTTTGCAAACTGTCGGCTTGTGACTAATGTCCAGATACTTAAGTTTTCGTACCCGTTTGCAAACTTAAGTGTTTCAAGTTCTAAAATCGGTTAAGTATGATTTCATACTCATGAAAAAATACATTTATATATTAAGGAATGCAATCTTTGCAAACCGTGGCTAAAATGTTCATGAACTGATTCTTTTGAATCAATCCGATTTTGCTTCAATTGTTTCTTGTATACTTCTATAAGAATATAAACAATTGAACAACTCTATGAGTAACACAATTAGATTCATTTGATCTAGAAGTGTTAAGATGAACATGGTTAAGACAAAAGTGTTCATATGGCTAACTTCGGTTAACTGTTATTGAGCCAACTTAATATACATGTTTAGGTACAGTTACCCATATCTAAATGAAGGTATATTTCATTTATGTGTAACAAGCTAAGACTATCTAACGGTGGAAAGATATTAGCTTGAATCTTGAATCAGGTTTCATCTATCGGTGAATATTGATTGCTTTGTTCCAAAGTTATCAAACCCTGATTTGAAGACTATATAAGAGAGAACTCTAGCAATTGGGAAACCTGATCCCCACACCTTCTATGTGATACTAGTTGCGACTAGAGTCGATTCTCCTTTAACCTACGTTTTTCCTAAAACCGTTATAGGTTAACGACTTAAAGACTTCATTGGGATTCTGAAGCCAGACCCAACTATTTTCTATGTAGTTGCGTGTTCTGATCTTACTTTTTCTATCATATTGAGTACTATCTTCTCTAAGATTTTCTCGAGATTTATCTCCGATAGGTAAGATATAAAAAGTAATCACAAAGCTATTCATCTCATTCTTTGTGATTCCACAATAATTTGTTCTACTACCATATAGTTAAGTTATTGTGAGGTGATTGATATTTCTAGGATGTTCTTCGGGAATATAAGACCGGATTATCAATTGGTTCCTGTTCACCTTGATTTATCAAAAGACAGAACAAACTTCGTAGGTATTTCTATTGGAAACAAATTTATCTATTAAAATAGACTTTTCTGTGGGAGACAGATTTGTTTATCAAGTCTTCGATTTTGGGTCGTAGCAACTCTTAGTTGTGGGTGAGATCAGCTAAGGGAATCAAGTGCATAGAGTCTTGCTGGGATTCAGAGGCGTAAGGAACGCGACTATACCTTAATCGGTGTGAGATTAGTTAGGGCTCAACTACAATCCAGTCCAAAGTTAACTTGTAGTAGGCTAGAGTCTGTAGCGGCTAAATACAGTATGGTGTTCAAATCTGGACTAGATCCCGGGGTTTTCTGTATTTGCGGTGTCCTCGTTAATAAAACTTTTGGTTTCTGTGTTATTTCTTTTACGCATTATATTTTCTATATAATTGAAATATCACAGGTTGTGCGTAATTCAATCAATTGGTAAATCCAACCTTTGGTTGTTGATTGAAATTGATTGACACTGGAACATTGGTCTTTGGTACGGTTCAAGTTGTTTCTCATAATAATCAGGCTCACGGATTCCTATCTGTTTGATTTGCTGATTACATTGAGAAACAGAGATATAACTCTTGGATATATTTTCCATGATTGAGTCTGACTGTCTAGTTGATTCTCTTGGAATTATATTGGAGTTAGTCCATACATATTGCCTAAACGAAATATTGGGCGTGGTTGTTAGACCCCCCGCTTTTTCAATTGGTATCAGAGCAGGCAAACACGATAAACCTAATAAGTTTGTTTTTGTTTGATCCTAGAGACTGTCCCTAAGGGAAATCACTTTCGGAAACTTGTTATGTGCATCTGTAACGCATACCAGAAATCCTCAAAGATTGTTCAGAGTTTATTCTTCTCAAGACCCCCGGTCTCTCAAGATAATCTCACATCATCTGAGACGTTAGAAATCCTAGATGATGGAAAACAATCTAAAGGAAAAATTAAAGATTCCTTTAAAAGGGTTCGTTGTAGGAAACGTGTGAATAAAAGCTCAAGGATATGGAACCACACTAGACTACTTATTAATCTTTTTGAGGAATTCTATCGTGATGGATCAATTGACAAAGATTTATTTATGGCTTTTGAAAACGTTTTTAAATCTCTGGAACGACTAGTCTTGATTAAGGAAAAGGGTTGTACTGGTAAAATTATGATTCTATCATTCGTGACATACATTCGAGTTTTGGCAACAACTCGGTAAAAGTCGATAAAAAGATTTTTACTGGTGGTGTTGCGAGTTCCAGTTGTTGGAAAAATCCTTACTTTAATCATAATAAAAAGGAGTCAAATATTTCAAATAACCCTGAGTATCATCTTTACTATGATCATACTTCTGGTACATTTCACTAATATCGACCGGAGAAGGTGCATGAGGATTTCTCTGCTCACCTAGCTTCTTGGTAACAAGATTGGCTCCACCCCATTTGTATATAACTTGAAATGGGGCAAGTAACGGCCTGATTAGTTTTGTGTCTTTGTATTATGGGTTAGTTTTATTTTTGAAATTTATTTTTATTTGAGGAAAAAATTCTTTCAACAGAATCTTTTCTGACCTCCTGAGGTTTATTGATGTTTTGTAGACTTGTTATACGTTCTTCATCACAGTGTATTAACTCTTCTCAGTGTGCAAACTTCTTGGTTTCGGTTTTAGAAAGGTATTTATGTTTCCCTTTATGGGTTACCGAACCAGTATGGGTCCAAGCCCACTACCGGGTTCTTTTGAGGGTTCTCGCACCTTCATCTTCATCTCCTTGTCCGCGTTCGTGAACAATGGAGCTTCTAGGGTTCACGTACCACCTCCATTAATCTTCTTTTGGAGGTCAAAAAGGAACAAGGCTTGTCATCATTTTCAAGGAGCATATCAAGTAAGGTTTTCTCCTTCTTATTACTCTCAATTTTTTAGGGTTAATGGGAAAAATCAATAATGGTGATAAGATTTCAAAGAAGATGACAATCAATCATAATTCTTCTTTTATGAGTATGAGCATACTAAGTGACCAAGATTCTATTAGAATTAGATTTATCAATGATTCTAGTAGTAAGATCCTTGAAAAGATTTCTTCAAGTGGTTTCATTCTAGAAAAGAAATTGGAAATTGGTCATAAAGAAGATTTGATTTGCTTTGAGAAATATAATCTTGGTATCATCTTTAATGGTCTTGGTGAAGGTTTTGACACTCTCGCAAGAATCTTTTATGCTAACATCCATGATGTTAATCTTGTTGACTTAGAATTCAAGACTATGATAAATAGAAAAAGGATTCTTGTTGATAGAGAGTTGATTTCAAGGATTTCTCAAATTCCATTGGGTAATTTTCTCCTTCCTAGACCAAGAGGAGAAAGACCATCATATGAAATCATCTTTAATGGTCTTTGTGGTAAGAATGTTGATTGATTTGAAAGGAAACTTCCTACCAATAATCTTAGTCTTGCTTTGATGATTTTCGGAAAACTTGGCATTTCTAATATTTGTCCCTCAATTGTTGAGAACTCTCGGTTGAGTCGTGATTTTGCGGAGTTAGTCTATTTCCTTGAATTGGGTGCACAAGGTCTTGATATTTGTGGATTCATCATTCTTCAAATGGTCTCGATGACGTCATCCAACAAGAAGTTAGGCTTTCCATGCTTAATAGAGCAAATATGTCATGCCCATTCCATTGCTCCCATCGGAAATTCTGTTGGAACTCCCAAACTTGTTCGTCCTTGTACTTTCAAACGTATGAAGGAGAATGCTTGCAAAAGCCAAAGATGTGATTCCCTTGACGGTTCTTGTGATCCTACCACCTTGGGCATTCTTCATCAAATTCTCTAGGGTGTTCGTATAATCAATTCCAAGGTAAAATGTGTGCAAGAACAATTATGTGTGATTGCTATAAAGTTTCCCGAAATCAAGGAATAAATGGAAAAAGTTTAAGCCTCTTGGTTGGAGTCCGACGATGAGGATGATTATTGATTTCTAAAAACCTTTTTATGTCTAGGAAACTTCTTATGAGAATTTATTCTTGTGTTTTAAGAAGGATAACTAGGGTTTGGAATAACATATATTGTGATTACACATAGCTATTGCCAACGATTTTCATCTTGCAGTGTTTTAGATTTATTTATTTAAATTCTAAGTTATTTGGAAGATGATTTTGCAGTATTAATCTTTATTGGTTTCATATATTGCAAATAATGTTATGGGATATGTGTGTTTACGTCCGTGAACTATGATTGTCCCATATATGTCAAAAGTTAGGTCTATTATGTCATTATGCAAATACTGATAAAAGATAGAATGAACTTTTGAATATTCCGCAGTATTGATCTTTCCCTGATCCACTATTATGTAAAAGTACTAGATAGCTCCGTAAGTTTTCTTATGTTGAGCATTTCCGATTAAATTAATCATTAAGGTTCCTCTGTGGTTAATTTAATTGAGTTTTCTGGATACAAGTTCATGTTTCATGTGATTTGTTAATTGTTAGAGCATAGTTCGTTTGAACCCACCAAGCGTTTGTATGTCAAGTTTGGTTGTCATATTTTAGTGAATCAAAACTCATCTAAGAGTCGCTTGATTATGTACTAGATACAACTTCGTATAGGTTAGACTAGAAAGTCTAGGAATATGAGACATACATATATTACTCGAAGACCTGAAGAATGTGAAGAAGTAACAAGCTACAACGACAACATCATCCTTCCTCTTGAGGTTAGTAATATTGACTTGAACTGTTTCATTCCTAACGTATCTTTCAAGTCGTGCTATATTGAAAACATAACTACGAAGCTGTGAATGAATATTTTACTCTAGTAGTGAGACATGATCATATGATCATATGATCATAGTATTCAGGAATTAAACTACGAAGTATAACGCTTATCTTTTGAACTTATTAGATATGACATCGAAATAATCGTATGAATGCTACTGTGATTATGTGTATGGGTAAAGGTGAAGATTTCATCCTAGGAAACAATGTTTACATTTGTTTAAAGGAAGTACATTCACGAACTTGTTTTATGAATCGAAAGGGAAATCGCTAGGCTTATTGGTATTGTTATTCATTGCATATCTTTTGATTACCAATATGTGTGAGTTAGTAGAACCGATCATAACTTGTTATGTATCTTGGTATAACTAATCACAATGCATGACTTATGATTTGGTATGACTAGTCTTTATTAATTAGTGTAACCGATCCTAAGTAATCACCTGAGATGGTATGATCAATATTTGTAATTGGTGTGACCGATCCTAGTAATTTGTGTGACCGATCACAAAAGAGTTGTGTAATCGATCCTTGTAATTGGTGTAACCGATCCTAGTAACTTGTGTAACCAATCACAAGCAATACCATGAGTATATGGTAACCGGTCCTGGTAATAGACGTAACCGATCCTAGTAACTGACGTAACCGGTCCTGGTAACTTGTGTGTCCGATCACAAGTAATCCATATTAAGGTATAACCGATCCTAGTGATTGGTAGAACCGATTGAACCCATGATTGTGATTTGATATTTGATCAATCACATAGTTGTCTTGGAATACATATGAACCAATTCTAAACTGGTTTGGAAGTGTGGTATAATCGATTCAAAGATTGTAAATATGAAAGATGATTTACAAAGAAAAGATGTCAACATACTTTGAACACGGACAGTAACTCTTATCTTTTATTGTTCAAAGATATTCCTTAATTACTCAAGGAGATCCCGGTCCGAAATAAATCAAGAATCTTTTAATTAAGGTTGTTAGTTTTATATGCTTTAATTACCAGCAATTAAATGCATATCTCTAGAGAATAAAAATTAGTAATGTGCATTTACTAATTGGATATTTTCTATTGAGAGATTTCGAAAAATATGGGACAAAGCATTTCCAGGAATTATGAAAACCGATTTGGGCATTTATTGCATATCTTGAGAATATTCGGTTTTGGAAATTCCTTGGTGTCCAAACATCCTTGGTCTATAAATACCTAAATTTCCATTTCTAACAAACTATCCTAAGAGCAAGGAAAACTTCATCTTTTGGTCGTGTCTGTGGAGCCGTCTATCCGGAGAGGAAAGTACCCTAATTAGGCGAAATCTCTTATGACCGCTCGTTTAAAGATTTCTGTGGGATCAAGAAGCTCAACGAGTACCGTTGGTGGGAAACTAAATAATTCCAGTTTATTAGTTTTCGATTGATTTGATTAACTAACGGTTGTTGAACTTTGATTGCACCTAGTTTGTTTATTCTTGAGAATCTTCTCTTCTGATATAAGATTCACTCAAACTAGATCGAAGTGTCGACGGGATCTTTAGAACTGTTTGTAGATCTAAAGACATCTTGTGATAATCCATTGTTAACAGACTCCGTTATGTGCGTGATTGATCACAAGAGATTCAAGTGGTGTTGTGCAGGTTTAATTGGAGATTAAAGATGATTTGAAGACGAAGAATATTTCTTATTGGTTTTTCATATCTTTGTGTAGCACAAACCTTGATCGGCTGGGATCCAACTAGAATCGGATTTATTCGATTGATTAGTTGCGTGAGATCGGTAACACCTAATAGTTCTCTTGAGATCTATTTTAATTGTTACAAATCCGAATCTTATTACTTAGGTAATAGAGATTGGATTTCTCTAACCAGGAAAAGGTGTTTATTAGTTTAAACGGAAGAGCCTTTACATATGACTTAAGATATCTTTATCTAGAAAGAATCAATAGAGTTGATACCAAACAGATTTATTGTTCCTTTACTATTTGGAATACGATCCAAAGGAATTGTTCCAGTGCGTGCACTTATTGAATGTCGAAAGCGCAGGGATACTGAAGAAAATAAGTGAACTAGGTTTAATTGCTTGGTCTCAACTATACGAAGTTGGTTTAAATTTTGTATATCGTCTTAATTCTGAGAGTATTCAATTCTGGACTTGGTCCCGGGGTTTTTCTGCATTTACGGTTTCCTCGTTAACAAAATCTTGTTGTGTCTTTTACTTTTTTATTTCCGCAATTATAATTGTTTATTATAATTAGAAGTAAAATACACAAACATTAACTCCGTATTACTTGATAGTGATCCTATAGAGTTTGGTTAAGTCCGAACATCTTATCAAGTAATCACACTTTGATTGTTTTATTGTCTCGATCTCGTATCCATAGACGATGACACAAAGTGTGAATACCGATTTGTCATATTGTCTCGACTTTGTCCATAGACAATCACTTTCGGTAAGAGGACTTATAGGTGGATAATTTAAAGATTATGGTGTATTTGGGTACCCTCGTCTTTTCAATTGGTATCAGAGCAGTCAAACACGAATAGATCTAACAATCTGTGTTTGGTGCGATCCAACCTATAAGAAATGAACTCGAGTTCACATGAATCGATTTCAGTTAACGTACCACCAAGATTTGACGGAACATACTATCTATGGTTGAAATCTGCTATGAGATCTTTTCTTCAATCACGAGACTTTAATACATGGCTATTAGTCGTCGATGGTTATAATCGCCCGAAAATAGAAAATTCGGAAACTGAGTTTAAACGCTTAGTGAATTATACAAGCGAAGAAAAGGCTTTTGCAAAGCAGAATTCAGATGGTTTGAATGCTATTATACATGCTGTAAGCCGTGATCTACAACATCATGTATCAACATGCCAATCTTCAAAGGAAGCTTGGGATAATCTTTAGATGGTATTCGAAGGTAACACATCAGAAAAATAAGATAGACTTCAAACTCTCACTTCTGATTGGGAAAACCTTCGAATGGATGACAACGACACTTTTGAAGAGTTTCATATTAAACTCTCTAAGATAGTTATTGCTTCTTTCTCTCTTGGAAAGACTATTTCTGAAAAAGATATAGTGTGCAACATTTTTCAAATCGTTGCCATCCAGATACGATTCTAAGAAGCATGCAATCATCAAAGCTAACGATCTTTCATCCTTATTAAGAAGTTCTCTTATAGGAAAATTAAAGATATTCGATCAGGAGTGCTTGTCAAAATGAAAAGACAATCTGTCCTATAAAGCCACTAAAAATCCGTCGACTAAATGTCCGGAAGACTCCCACGATCATGAATATCTAGATGATGAATATGAGACTGAATTAAATCATCGTTTGTCTCTTATTACTCAACGATTCAAGAAATTGTTGAGACACCGCAAAAGAGAACCTCTTGTATCGAAAATAAATCATATTTCTACACATAAAAGTAAAGATACATGGGATGGCGATGATATTATTCCTCAATGCTACAAATGTAGAGGGTTTGGTCATATTTCTCCAAATTGTCCAACTAAGGATATTCAGTGGAACAGAAATGCATATACTGCCACACTTGATTATTCCCATGACGAGGATAATCAAGACTGTATGATATGCCATGTTCCAACCATTGCAGAAGTCTATGACTCTAAAATACTATCAATAATAGATACTCAAGAAGAGTTCACTCCTAAGTTTTTTCAACAAGAATTTCCTTGTAAAAATAAAAGAACTCAGTTTCTTGAATCTAAAATCAATGGAATAAAATCATCGCTTGATCAAATCAGAGAAAGTTATCTGAATGATAAAGTAAAACTTAACAAGCGTCTTGTGAAAATCGAACTCTCTCAATGTTCTGAGAAAGAACAAGTATCTAAACTCATTCATGACATCAATTGTTGTCAAGATGAAATCAGAAAGTTAAAGCAGAGAATTTGAAATTGAGAGATAAATTTGTCTTCTCTGGTAAATCAACACTTGATAATCAAAAGACAAGGAAGCAGGGTTGAATAAACCTATAAAACCTAAGGGTTGTAACCGGAATACTTCTGGGGCTTGTTTCCGATGCAGACAATTGGGGCACTATAAAAACAATGCCCAAGTGTCACACAGAGAGAGAAACTCTATCAATCCAAAAAACCAAGATCTAAGTCTAGATCAAAAATCACTTCAGAAAATCAACGTAAAAAATTGAATAATATGATTTTTAGACATCAAGATCTTAACTCAAATTTGAGAAACGAACCTAACATTTCAAACATAAAAGATTCTCAAATCTGTAAGAATGTTGAAACCTCTAAGGGGGAAAAATTCAACAACCGAAAATTGATAACCTAACTAGTTATCATAAACATGAATCCTTACTTAGTTACCCTCAAAAAGTAAACAGTAAGGATATGTATGTAAATATTTTAATAAAAATATTTCTAAATTAATTTTCGGTTAAGGGATTAAATGAAATAATATTCTCAAGGATTGTGAGAAAAACTTCTCTTATTTATAAGAGGAAAGGTTTCATATTTCATTTCATAGAGATCTGACAGAATGTCTACCTCTAGCTGCAACTCTCGCAAAGTTGAAAAAATCTGGACTATATTGTTTCCTAACAAGAAACTTCATCTTGAATCTTCAAATGGTGATTCAGATTCATCTCCAGAGCTTCATCAAGATGTTCCTAATGAAGAAATCTCATCTCTTAATGATAATCTTCTCAAGAATCTTTCAATAAAATTAGATCTAATCTTATGTGAAGTAAGGAACATGGAAAAGGATTTGCGAAAAGAAGTAAAGGAAGTCAATGACAATGTTATTAGTCTTGAATCAAGATTAGTAATCATAGAAGATGATTGGAATCCTGTGAATTCTTCTGATCCAACTTCAAAAATATCAGAGAAACTCTAAAGGAATAAAATTAGAGTCTTGTTTTATTTAAAAAAATAGACATCAGTTTTTTATTTATTTCAATTATTGTATAAGGTCTATTTTTGAATAAAACTATCAATTATTTATGAATAAAATTATTATTTTATAATAATTTTTATTGTGATAGTTTCCGATTACATAGCCTGTGCTTGAATGTCTATATTATTGCTATGTGTTTTCGGTATATGGGATGTTTGATTTCGGTTTTCATAACCTTAATATTCGATCTCATATGTTGTGAACCCTTATGGTTTGTGTGACTTTTTGATTTAGCGGGATTAAGTTCTAGCCCATGTTGGTAGGCTTTATCAAAGGGTCATAAGGTGTTCCGATTGAAACTCATATGTAAAAAGTCACAATGTGTTGAATCAATTTGTGTTTACATGAGTTTTGTTTAGCATAAACATATGTGTTTCGAGTTTTCAACTTTTGCTATTGGCACGCATTAGTTAAAACCGATTCAACCTTTCTCTGGTAAAGGTTGGTCTTTGTTGTTGTTCTTTTATTCTTGCGAGAGGATGACAACATACTGGGGAGGGGGGGAGTTCTTACTTGAACCTGCGCTTAATGATATATCTTTCTAGGGAGAAGAGGATGCGGAATCTTAGGTAACGAATTTGTTAGTTAATCGTTTTCCTGTTTAAGAAAAGCCTACTTATATTGCATATATTTTGCTTTTGCTTAACAAAATTTCGGTACAATTGATGTATATTCCATTACGTGTGTATGGATGTGTGTGTGTGTGATTCAATTGTTTCCGGTTAAGAAAAACGGTGTCAATTTATTTGTCTTATTGTTTGGTATCTTCTTTATTGTTTGATATCAAGTGTTTTTTCTTAACGAAATTTCGGTACAATTGCGGTGATATAATGTCTATGTTTGTTTCAATTGCTTCCGGTTAAGAAAATAATTATGCAAGTCAATTTATTTTGGTTTGTATGTATTGTTCATGGCTTAGCAAAATACGGGATCATTTTTTTAGTCCAATTTGATTCCGGATAAGAGAAACTAAGTTAATTCTGATTTTAGTTAGACTTATCAAATTGAAGGATTCGATTATTCAAGTCTAATCGAATGCCTTGACAAGAAATACTAGTTAACTAACCTAGTACTTGTCTTGTCTAAAGTGAAAGGTCTAAGTTATTGTCTGAATAATTAGAACCTGATAAGAGAAATAAAGTTAATTCTTATCTTTATTTTGGTCTTATCGAAATAAGAGATTGTATGTTTACAATCGGTTTAACAAGGGAACTCAGTATCTTAGTCAATTTGTTAAACTATTAGGGAAAATTGCTTCGGGCAATTGTTTCCTTGATAACATATTAAAACTAAATTACTTGTAGTTTCGGTTTTAATATTGGTTATCTAAAGTGGTATGTGAAACCTTCGTGCTTAACTCTTATAAGTTGTACAAGTCTTTTAGATTTGTAAGATCCTTTCGGTTTGACCTTTATTTGATCGAACCTTTGTCATTTTGTGACAAAAAGGGGAAAAAATATATGGAGTAAACAGGTTATTTGCAATCACTAAGGAAAGGACAATTGCACTTAAACGTTATATCTAACGAAAGAGTAAAGCATTGACTAAGGGGGAGAAACATATCATATTGTTGCGTAGTTATCTTGACTACAAAAGGGGAATAACAAAAATGTTCGGATTGAATATCTACCTATCTTACCTTTAGGGGAGTATAAGCTTTGTTATTCAGATGTCAACAACGGCATTTATTAATTGAATATATTTGCAGGTTATTGTGCTGTAGAAACTTGGAATCAAGCGTATGTATAATGAATTCTTGTAATTTGTTTATCCATATGTATTAAGAGTTTTGTCACTAAAATTGAAAAAGGGGGAGATTGCTAGAGCATAGCTTGGTTGAACCCACCAAGTGTTGGTATGTCAAGTTTGGTTGTCATATTTTAGTGAATCAAAACTCAGCTAAGAGTCGCTTGATTATGTACTAGAGACAACTTCGTATAGGTTAGACTAGAAAGTCTAGGAATATTAGACATACAAGTATTACTCGAAGACCTGAAGAACGTGAAGAAGTAACGATCTACAACGACGACATCATCCTTCCTGTTGAGGTTAGTAATATTGACTTGAACAGTTTCATTACTAACTTATCTTTCAAGTCGTGCTATATTGAAAACATAACTGCGAAGCTGTGAATGAATATTTTACTCTAGTAGTGAGACATGATCATATGATCATAGTACTAAGGAATTAGACTACGAAGTATAACTCTTATCTTTTGAACTTCGTAGATATGACATCGACATAATCGTATGAATGCTATTGTGATTATGTGTATGGGTAAAGGTGAAGATTTCATCCTAGGAAACAATGTTTACATTTGTTTAAAGAATGTACATTCATGAACTTGTTCTATGAATCGAAAAGGAAATCGCTGGGCTTATTGGTATTGTTATTCATTGCATATCTTTGGATTACCAATATGTGTGAGTTAATAGAACCGATCATAACTTGTTATGTATCTTGGTATAACTAATCACAGTGCCTGACTTATGATTTGGTATGAATAATTTTTATTAATTAGTGTAACCAATCCTAAGTAATCACCTGAGATGATATGATCGATATTTGTAATTGATGTGACCGATCCTAGAAATTGGTGTGACCGATCACAAAAGAGTTGTGTAATCGATCCTTGTAATTGGTGTAACCGGTCCTAGTAATTGGTGTAACCGATCCTAATGACTTGTTTAACCGATCACAAGCAATACCATGAGTATATGGTAACTGGTCCTGGTAATTGACGTAACCGGTCCTGGTAACTGATAAGCACGTAAGTGTGACGCATTTTCACCATAATTACATTATCTAGGACTCATTTTATTTCTAATAAAGTTGTTTTAAGTCTTTTCTAGGGAATAAGCTCTTGTGGCAAAATTGGCTCGAAAAGTGGTGTTTTACACCCCAGGATAAAGTACTAAAGGCACCCCAGAAATGCACAGGAGGAACCCCGAAAAAAGTGTTGAAAACACCCCAGAAAAATTACTAAAGGCACCCCAAAGGACAAGTGTTATTCGGACTCCAGCCATGGATAAGAGGCGACCATGGATAAGGGGTGACTTTCTTCCCAAATTCAAAAAATATTTTTGGCGAGAAAATATTCCCTTTCACTGGCAGATTTTCAGTCGGATTTGTAGACTAAAGGGATGTAATTGGTTGGGATTGTTCCTAGAGGATATAAGAAGCTAGTATGGGTGTTGTTTCCGATATAAATTGGCTTAATAACGTGTTTCAATCCAAAAAAGTGGACACAAGTTTTCACGGGTTCAAGTGAATTTGACACGAGTTTGAGGCGTGTAATGGATGAGTTTCGAGTGTGTTGCACTACAGAGATGCTAGAAGAAGATAAATAAGGAAGGTTGACAGCTGAGAACGCGTGGAAGATCAAAAAATGGAAATTTTTGCCGTAGAGAATAATAGTGATAAATGAAGCTTATTTGGGAGATATGGAGTGATTAAATGAGGCTTAGGAGTATAAATAGATTTATAGAGGTACAAGGAAGGGGTGTCGAGAGTTTGGGGTCGAGAGGAGAGCTCAGGAGGCGTGAATCAAGAGTTTTCAGAACTCTGTTGTTGTTGTTGCTGCTGCTGCTCGTGAAGAAAAGGGAAACAGCGACGGTTTCTTCATCCGTCGTAACGGTTTCTTCAACTGGTTGTAACAGTTTCTTTAACTGGTTTGCAACATTTATCTTCATTGTAACAGTTTCTTCATCCTCTTCCTCAACATTTATCTTAAGATTTGTAACGATTATCTTCATCATAACAGTTGAGAGTTGAAACAGTCGGTCTGTAACGCACCTGTGCTGTTGCAGATTTCCTGTTTCATTATTTTCTCTTCTTGTAAACACTTTTTGAGCAATGAATACATATTTTGAGTGTGTTTTCGACATGATGAGTTAAACCCCAACACTGGGACGACGGAGGAGGCCGAACTTCATACAGGGTAAATTTATTTTATTCTTTTTTATGACTTTTGCATTAATATTAATTGAAATATAATTTTGATTAATTAGTTATTATTTTATTAGATTGGTCATGCTTGCTTAGATGTTTGATGTCCCATGCTTTCGATTTATAGCTAATGTTTTTAGAATCTACCTTGGCAAAAATAAGAGTCCATGTTTACATTTCTTGAGCTAATATTTTTTGAGAATAAATAATTGAACCTTATGTTATGAAGATTGGCCGAATCCTTAGTTCCAGTACCTCTTGCAACATTTGTAATATTATTGTATATTTTTATTAAATTTAAAAACTCGAATCTTCACAAGTCTAAGAGTTCGAATCCTTTTTACCACTATATTAAAATCACATCAATTTTTGGCGCCGCCGACGCGGATTTGTTTTTAGATTTTTATTCTTTTGTTCTTTTTTACGTTTCTTGGGTATTTGTCTTTTTGTTGCAGGTTTTGAATCAAAGAGGAATTGGAGACGAAAGACCTGGGGGATTAAAAGCTAGACAAAGCAAAAAGAACGGAGAAAAGACGAAGATATTTTATTTATTTTTATTTTTATTTTTAGATTTCGTTTTTAGAAATTGTAAATAGGACTTTATTTTTGAACCTTTTTTTTTTTTTTGGGGGGGGGGGTCATTTATTTGGACTTTAATTATTTTTAAACCCTACGGAAGGGTAAAATTTTAAATATAAACTGTTTGCAGGGAAGGACGACGATTACGATATCGTCTCGGCCCCTCGGGTTCGTACATGACATAGGAGTCGTGGCCCGAGTCGACTACAACCGTTTCATCGCCCGTCTGGTACGGGAGGTAAGCTTCTAAACACCCGCGAATCCCCTGTCAGCGGGTTTACTGTCTTCCTTAAGGTGCATATATGTTGAGGTTTTGAATACGGACTTTAATTTCCTAGTAAGGGCAAGGCCAGGCCATATAAGATAAGGGTTCGGATTTCATCACCGTTCTCTTCTTGCCCGCCTTAGGAACACATAACCTACGCGAACCCAAGCTTAAGATACTGATTAGAACGAGACCGATAGGGTAACGAGCTTGTAGGAAAGTCATTCAAAGGGAAGTATTGGGTATCTTATTAGCTTAACTCAAAAGTTCAGGAAGATTACTGTGAGTCGACTAGAGCCGCCCTAACGGGAAACGTTGCCAAAGAGGTGGGGGTATCAAAGCTCCTCTGAGCTTCCCCTACTTCTCTTCGACTCACTTTATTCGGATCGATCTAGAGAGGTTTGCTAAAACGATACCTAGTTGCCTTTTGGAGGAATAGAAGCTGGTCTAGAAACAATCTAAGGGAGCCATCATGCTTTTTGTTTGCTAGATTCAATAGGTTTGATTTGTTCGAGTCAGCCTTGTTTGTGATTGTGTAGAATTCCTCTGTAGGTTTGATTTATGAAGCTGGTCTAGAAACAATCTAAGGGAGCCATCATGCTTTTTATTTGAGACGCCACCTGAGATGACGTTACGAGACTATAAGCGTAGAAATTCTCATTATCAGGAGACGTCATCTAAAATATCTCTTGGTGAATATATGCATGGGAAACGACATTGGGATGTTCCAACGGTAAGCGAGGAATCACCTCTAATGATCTACGAGAAGTATTATAAACACAGACCGCTTAGTTTGGAACAAAGATTAAGAATTCTTGAATGTCATAAATTATATTATGATAATGATGATGAGGATAGTACTGACGAAGAATCTGAATTATGTAGGAATAGTGATTAGGAATCTATTAATCCAATTGAGCTTTGTAATGATTATATTATTTCTAGTTCAAGTCCAAATAATTTTTATGATTATTCACCTATTCAAAAAGACGAGGATTTGATTAGGGATACCACCGTTTTAGACGATGTAGTTTTTCCTTTTGATTACGAAGCTGATAGTGGTTTAGAGGAACGGGTTTATTCTGAAAATGCTGTTTTAGAGTCTAGCGACTTAGAAACAATAGTCTTAGACGAAGAAGATAGACCCGTAGAGATGAGTAAAGATGCACTACCTGATAATAACTTAGAAAAATCAATTGACCATTTCCAAGAATCTGATGATTTAGGAATTAGGGAGATTGTGACTAGTCTATCTAGAGATACTGAAAACTCTAAGTTTGGGGGTGATTATCACTTTCCTAGTGCCTTACCTTTAACTCTCAGAAAGTCCCCTCACTTAGGACTTGATATATGTGCCTCGACCATTTTACAAGATTACCTTCATACTCGTTTTCCTGAACCCAATGTCCATAAAGAAGTTCAGTTAGTAGAAACCCATCCTCTAGTTGATGTGGTTTGTCCAGGCTATGATACCCAGATTGACTTTGTTTTCCCACCAAATAGTTTTCTTCCAAATGTGGGAACGTATAGATTTCAAATGTGTCACTTATCAAGTTCTGAGACTAAGCCTAAGTACTTTAGGTTAATAAAATCGAAACATTTGCTTAAGAATGACCACTACTCTCATTGTGGTCAATTATGTAAGTCAAATATGATTGACTTAGAGAATCCTCAGTTATTTAGGTTATTATTGTGTGCTTCTAAGTTCCTATTTGAGTTTTTCCAGACTTTAGGACCTAATAATTCGGATCCCACCTATGAAGAAATGCAGCCAATGAAAATATTTTATTTAGAACCTTTTATAGAACTTGAACCTGAACCACAATTAGATATAGATATCTTAATCAGGAAACTAGATAAGGGCATGCTAGTCTTGTTCATTTTCTTGGTTTATTGCAGTTTCCTTTGGTCAGCTCTATTTGGTTTTGAAGACCCACGGTTATTCCGACTGTTACTTTATGATTCGAGTGACTAATCCTTTCCTAGTCTGGCTGAAGATTTTAAACTTAGCACTTTTTGGGAGGTAACCCATGCTTATGCGTCGACTACGGTAATATCCTTCCTCACTTCCTTTAAGTAGTAACAGTTTCTCCTTGTTCATGTTTTTAATTTCATCTTTATAACATTGAGGACAATGTTAGATTTAAGTGTGGGGGAGTGATTAACTTTTTGTTTATTTTTGTAGGAGTTTCCTTATCATATTATGACCAGCTGTTGAGCGGGTCTACCTTAGGAATTTACTTTTATGATCAACTGTTGAGCGGGTCATCAAAATTTTTTTTTTTGATATGACCAGCTATGGAGTGATGTGATTTTAAAGTGGTAAGTAAGGTTGTCGTTCACTCGGACTTGTGAAGATTCGAGTTTTTAAATTTAATAAAAATATATACAAAAATATTACAAAGGTGCGAGAGTTACTGGGACTTAGGATTCCACCAAATTTCATTCATGTGATTCAAATAATAATTCCAATCAATTATAGCTCAAATATTACAAAATATGGACTCTTATTCTTTGCCAAAAGTAGATTTTTGAAAAGCAATGACTGTAAATCAAAAGCATGATGTATCAAAAATACATTGACCAAGCATACATCATCAAACAAATCACACCCATTCAATAAAAATCATAAATCAATTAAAAATCAATGCAAATAGTCATAAAAGAATTATTAGAATTACCACATGCGTGAAATAGGACTTCCTCCGTCATCCCAGTATTGGGGTTTAGCTCCTCATATTAGAAATATGCTCAAAAGTTGATTTCATTGATCAAATAAGGTGTTTTTATTAGAAAGGACGAGCTATAGTTACAGAAAGCTTGTTGTAAGGAAGGTAATGGTCGCTGAAAGTATTAAGCAAAGACAGTCAAAAACGATAACAGCTTTCTGTAGTTGAATATAAGACTGCTTCTGCGACGGTTCAATGTGGGTCGAAGTTCTTCGTGTTCTTCGCGACTGTTCCGTGTGCGTCTTATGTTCTTCGTGTTCTTCAGCTCCGCACCAGCAGAAAACAGCAGCAGGTAGCTTTCTGTTCGTCTTGATTTCTCACTCCTCAGCCCTTCTCAGCCCTCCAAACTCTCGACACCCCTTTTATATGACCCCACCAATCTATTTATATCAAAAAGAGCGATTAAATCTCTCCAAAATCTTCCGAAATCTCTTTCTTTCTCTTCACGGCAAAGTTGCGGCAATTTCTTGTTTTAGAATTTCCACGCATATCTGGGCTTTCCTTTTGATTCTAAACTCTTCCTTAGATAGATATTAAGCTTTGGGAAGAAAATCTTGCCTTTAATCTCTCTAAAATTTCCTAAAATCGGTCACACACGTGACTTTCCATATTTTGCTGTTGAGATCAAAACCCGTCGATTGAGCCCAGTTTAATCGATTTCAACACCCATGTTAGATTCCTAGACCCATAAGGAGTCTACCCTATGAAAATCATAGGTTTAATCAACCTTAAACTCCTCCAAATCACTACCACCAAAACTGCCAGAAAACAACCTTCACGTTTTTGGTTTCCCGCCCAAATTCAGAATTTGAACGTGAAGGGGAAAGGTTACCCATTATCCAATGGTCACCCCTTATCCGTTGCTGGAGTCCGCATAACACTCGTCCCTTGGGTTGCAAAAAAACACCTACAAAGAGATAAAATACCAAAATAAGTACAAAAATGGGTACTAACATTATACACAATAGAGATGAAAATAGACACATAAATGCGTCTATCATGGAGCGGGTCTATTATTTTTGTTTTCTTATGACCAGCTGTTGAGCGGGTCTTTCTCTATGTTACACAAATGACCAGCTGTTGAGCGGGTCTATTCTTTTGATTCACATGACCAGCTGTTGAGCGGGTCTTGAGGTTTTGCTCGAGGACTAGCAAAATGTAAGTGTGGGGGAATTTGATAAGCACGTAAGTGGGACGCATTTTCACCCATAACTACATTATCTATGACTCATTTTATTTCTAATAAAGTTGTTTTAAGTCTTTTATAGGGAATAAGCTCTTGCGGCAAAATTGGCTCGAAAAGTGGTGTTTTACACCCCAGGATAAAGTACTAAAGGCACCCCATAAATGCACCGGAGGAACCCCGAAAAAAGTGTTGAAAACACCCCAGAAAAATTACTAAAGGCACCCCAAAGGACAAGGTTATTCGGACTCCAGCAACGGATAAGGGGCGACCATGGATAAGGGGTGACTTTCTTCCCAAATTCAACAAATATTTTTGGCGGGAAAATATTCCCTTTCACTGGCAGATTTTCAGTCGGATTTTATGAGTAATTTTGGGTAGACTAAAGGGTTGGGATTGGTTGGGATTGTTCCTAGAGGATATAAGAAGCTAGTATGGGTGTTGTTTCTGATATAAATTGGCTTAATAACGTGTTTCAATCCAAAACAGTGGACACAAGTTTTCACGGTTTCAAGTGAATTTGACACGAGTTTGAGGCGTGTAATGCATGAGTTTCGAGTGTGTTGCACTACAGAGATGCTAGAAGAAGATAAATAAGGAAGGTTGACAGCTGAGAACGCGTGGAAGATCAAAAAATGGAAATTTTGGCCGTGGAGAATAATAGTGAGAAATGAAGATTATTTGGGAGATATGGCGTGATTAAATGTGGCTTAGGAGTATAAATAGATTTCTAGAGGTACAAGGAAGGGGTGTCGAGAGTTTGGGGTCGAGAGGAGAGTTCAGGAGGCGTGAATCAAGAGTTTTCAGAACTCTGTTGTTGTTGCTGCTGCTGCTCGTGAAGAACAGGGAAACAACGACGGTTTCTTCATCCGTCGTAACGGTTTCTTTAACTAGTTTGCAACATTTATCTTCATTGTAACAGTTTCTTCATCCTCTTCTGCAACATTTATCTTCAGATTTGTAACGATTATCTTCATCATAACAGTTGAGAGTTGAAACAGTCGGTCTGTAACGCACCTGTGCTGTTGCAGATTTCCTGTTTCATTATTTTCTCTTCTTGTAAACACTTTTTGAGCCATGAATACATATTTTGAGTATGTTTTCGACATGATGAGTTAAACCCCAACACTGGGACGACGGAGGAGGCCGAACTTCATACAATGGTAAATTTATTTTATTCTTTTTTATGACTTTTGCACTAATATTAATTGAAATATGATTTTGATTAATTAGTTATTATTTTATTAGATGGGTCATGCTTGCTTAGATGTTTGATGTCCCATGCTTACGATTTATAACTAATGTTTTTAGAATCTACCTTGGCAAAAATAAGAGTCTATGTTTACATTCTTGAGCTAAAATTGTTGAGAATAAATAATTGAATCTTATGTTATGAAGATTGGCCGAATCCTTAGTTCCAGTACCTCTTGCACCATTTGTAATATTATTGTATATTTCTATTAAATTTAAAAACTCGAATCTTCACAAGTCTTAGAGTTCAAATCATTTTTACTATAACTTCAAAATCATATCAGTAACTTGTGTGTCCCATCAAAAGTAATCCATATTAAGGTATAACCGATCCTAGTGATTGGTGGAACCGATTGAACCCATGATTGTGATTTGATATTTGACCAATCACATAGTTGTCTTGGAATACATATGAACCAATTTTAAACTTGTTTGGAAGTGTGGTATAATCGATTCCAAGATTGTAAATATGAAAGATGATTTACAAAGAAAAGATGTCAACATACTTTGAACACGAACAGTAACTCTTATCTTTTATTGTTCAAAGATATTCCTTACTTACTCAAGGAGATCCCGGTCCGAAATAAATTAAGAATCTTTTAATTAAGGTTGTTAGTATTATATGCTTTAATTACCAGCAATTAAATGCATTTCTCTAGAGAATAAAAATTAGTAATGTGCATTTACTAATTGGAGATTTTCTATTGAGAGATTTCGGAAAATATTGGATAAAGCATCTCCAGGAATTATGAAAACCGATTTGGGCATTTATTGCATATCTTGATAATAATTCGGTTTTGGAAATTCCTTGGTGTCAAAACATCCTTGGTCAATAAATACCTAAGTTTCCATTTCTAGAAAACTATCTTAAGAGCCAGTCAAACTTCATCTTTTTGTTGTTTCTGGTGAAGCCGTCTATCCAGAGAGGAAAGTACCCTAATTAGGTGAAATCTCTTACGACCGCTCATTTAAAAACTTCTGTAGGATCAATAAGCTCTACGAGTACCGTTGGTGGGAAACTAGATAATTGCAGTTTATTAGTTTTCGATTGATTTGATTGACTAACTGTTGTTGAACTTTGATTGCACCTAGTTTGTTTATTCTTGAGAATCTTCTCTTTTGATATAAGATTCACTCAAACTAGATCGAAGTGTCGACAGGATCTTTAGAACTGTTTTTAGATCTAAAGACATCTTGTGATAATCCATTGTTAACAGACTCCGTTCTGTGCGTGATTGATTACAAGAGATTCAAGTGGTGTTGTGCAGGTTTAATTGAAGATTAAAGAAGATTTCTTATTGGTTTCCCATATCTTTGTGTAGCACAAACCTTGATCGGCTGGGATCCAACTAGAATTTGATTTATTCGATTGATTTGTTGCGTGAGATCGGTAACACCTAATAGTTCTCTTGAGATCTATTTTGTTTGTTACAAATCCGAAACTTATTACTTAGGTAATAGAGATTGGATTGATCTAACCAGGCAAAGGAGTTTATTAGTTTAAACGGAAGAGCCTTTGCATATGACTTGAGATATCTTTATCTGGAAAGAATCAATAGAGTTGTTACCAAACAGATTTATTGTTCCTTTACTGTTTGGAATACGATCCAAAGGAATGTTTCTAGTGCGTGCACTTATTGAATGCCGGAAGCGCAGGGATATTGAAGAAAATAAGTGAACTAGGTTTAGTTGCTTGGTCTCAACTATACGAAGTTAGTTTAGATTTTATATAGCGGCTTAATTCTGAGAGTATTCAATTCTGGACTTGGTCCCGGGGGGTTTCTGCATTTTTGGTTTCCTCATTAACAAAATCTTGCTGTGTCTTCTACTTTTCTATTTTCGCAATTATAATTGTTTATTATAATTAGAAGTAAAATACACAAATGTTAACTCCGTAATAACACTTTGATTGTTGTATTGTCTCGATCTCGTATCCATAGACGATCACACAAAGTGTGAATACCGATTTGTCGTATTGTCTCGACTTTATCCATAGACAATCACTTTCGGTAAGAGGACTTATAGGTGGATAATTTAAAGATTGTGGTGTATTTGGGTACCCTCGTCTTTTCATTAATGTCCAAAGAAATCATTTTTTTCTTGCAAAAGTAAGGTCGCTCTTGTTGTTCTTTCGGGAATGACATTTTATGGGGCAGAGTCCTTAATTGAACTTGTGCTTAATTGTCAAATCTTTGTGGGGAGTGCGGATGTGGAATATTATAGGAGTTATCTTGTATCTTTATAAACTCCTTGATGAATACACTAAGTTTCGACTATGTGAAATCATCGAAACAAAGTTGATATGTTCTCTTTTATTCATGAAGTATCTCTTTGAGAATTTCATTATGATCCCGCTAGTATTGGTACCTTTTCCAATTTATATTGACAAAATAGGGGAGATTTATTTTGTACTTCACACTACATATACATATGGTTTACGGATCATTAAGTAAGGGGGAGTGGTTTTCATTGTGAGATGAAGTATTGACTAAGGGGGGGTGATACATATCACCGTAGTATTATTGTCAAAGTTGTGATACAATTGAACTTTGATGATGTGTAATAATACTATGACACTGCATAACAATAATTGAGAACATTTGTTTTCTTATTGTTATGTCTACGGATCTTCAACAACTATGATGCTGAGTTGAACACGTTCAGAATCACTGGAGTACTTGGAGTGGCGAAGAATTCAAGGAATGTTGAAGAACCAAGGAAATCAAGTATTTGGATGAGAAGCTACAAAGTTTATTTATTTTGTAATCCATATGTATTGATAGTTTTTTCACTAAAATTTACAAAGTGGGAGATTGTTAGAGCACTGCTCGGTCAAAATCGCAAGCGTTGCTATCTCAAGCTTGTTTGTCAAGTTTAGTTGTCAAAACTATAAGTCTTGATTTCTAGTCTACTTATAGCTATGTCTCGGATTAGGATAGAATGTGTAGTTGAGCTTTAGACTTCACGGCGTTCATCGATTAAAGACAAAGAACTATTAAGGGGAGCTTATGGAACTTCATCAACAAAAGGTATGTGGAGACTTTAACTCATCTATCACTCAGAAGTCTATTCTATTCTATCTCATATTGAGACAAAGTCGTATAGCTATATAGACTTTACATTATACACATTTGATATTTCGAGATGAGTTTAACTCGCTTATATCTTTCTCGAAATATGTGTTGGAAAGCTTTTTGTTTTAACTACGTTCATCATTATTCTTGACGAAAGTCAAAAGATAATCATGTGAAAATCACCTGGTAACATCTTACATGATTTGTGTGAGACAGTCATTTGATGTAGACTCGGAATGTTTTGTAGAAATAATTCGATCACTTGAAAATTACTTATAAGCTAATAGTTTGTGTGATACAGCTATTGTCGTCTTCTAAGAATGTTTTAATGATTGATATGGGAGTTATGATCTAAAACCCATGTATGGATACATTACGATTTGTGTACTAAGTGTGCGAACTGTTTTGATGGAATTCAGGACTGGAAGTTAAATTTGCATACCCGTTCACAAACTTATTCAACTGTTTAATTCAGGGTACTTAAGTCTGCATACCCGTTTGCAAACTGATTTAACTGTTGAAGTTCGGGAACCAAGTTTGCATAACCGTTTGCAAACGGTTTCAACCAAGTTCGGTCCGGAGATAAAGTTTGTGTACCCGTTTGTAAACTGTCGGCTTGTGACCAATGTCCGGAACTTAAGTTTGCGTACCCGTTTGCAAACTTAAGTGGTTCAAGTTCTAAAATTGGTTAAGTATGATTTCATACTCATGAACAAATACATTTATATATTAAGGAATGCAATCTTTGCAAACCGTGGATAAAATGTTCATGAACTGATTCTTTTGAATCAATCCGATTTTGCTTCAATTGTGTCTTGTATACTTCTATGAGAATATAAACAATTGAACAACTCTATGAGTAGTAACACAATTATATTCATTTGATTATCATTTGATCTAGAAGTGTTAAGTTGAACATGGTTAAGACAAAAGTTTTCATATGGCTAACTTCGGTTAACTGTTATTGAGCCAACTCAATATACGCGTTTAGGTACGGTTATCCATATCTAAATGAAGGTATATTTCATTTTTGTGTAACAAGCTAAGACCATCTAACAGTGGAAAGATATTGGCTTGAATCTTGAATCAGGTTTCATCTAACAGTGAATATTGATTGCTTTGTTCCACAGTTATCAAACCCTGATTTTAAGACTATATAAGGGAGAACTCTAGCAACTGGGAAACCTAATTCCCACACCTCCTGTGTGATATTAGTTGCGACTAGAGTCGATTCTCCTTTAACCTAGGTTTTTCCTAAAACCATTATAGGTTAACGACTTAAAGACTTCATTGGGATTCTGAAGCCAGACCCAACTATTTTCTCTGTAGTTGCGTGTTCTAATCTTACTTGTTATATCGTATTGAGTACTATCTTTGATACGTGTCTAAAACACCCAATTTTGATAACGATTTCTTACACACTTTTCTTATTAGCTCTCTTGAGATTTTGTATATTACGCTTCTTTTCTATGTTTTTAGGTACAATGGATGGAAGTTGCGAAAAGGAAGGGAAAGCGCCAATTATTTCTTTCTCTTAAATGTTAAATATCAGGAAAATTCCCATGACATGTTCCCATCATAGTTTCAATTTGGTTACACCAAAATGGAACTTGTGTGGCGGCAGTATTGGGTGCGGGACCTGCTGGCCATTTCATGGGATTAGCACTGTACTCTTGCTACAAGAGAAAAAATAAATAATAAATTTCACACATTTTGGAGTTTACACATGGGCATTGCACATGTGTGCTTGTGGAGAAAGTGTATAGGAGATGGAATTTGGTTTCTCTAGAGACCAAAGTCCCAAGCAGAGAAAGGGGATCGAGTCCTGCATTAGTTCAAGCCATGAGAGGCTATGTTTCTTCTTGCTACTTGCTGGAGTTCGAGATGGGTCAGCAGAGATCAACAATTCTGTTCAGAATCAACCAAGAGAAGGAAATGGAGCTTAGAGTGATGGCTGTATTTGGAGGATTTTCAAGACTGAAATCAGGGTTTTGTGTTGTTGTAATGACGGTTTCTGGTGCGATGATTTTTGCAGAATTAAGCAGGGGTTCTTGAACTTGAATGCAACAAGAAACACATTGTTACGAACTTAAACGCAACGTGATCTCTCAACGAATGATAATGGTTTAATTCAAGGAAAACCAAACCCCCAACGATTACTTCGAGTGTAATCAAACTCCCAACAGATAAGAACTCTCAAACTTTCATAATTTAATTCATAATCCTTGATTACATCATAACATCACTTATATATAACATCCTATAGAAACTACCCACATAACTGCCTCATACCATAACTACCTAAACCACCGTAAATCCTATCCAAAATACATACGTAACATTCCCACCCCCTTCAAAGCAACCTTGTCCTTAAGGTTGTATACATACACAACAAATTGGCGCACCAAATAATTTGTACACGACAATAAGAACAAAAGAAACACAAAAATAAGAAGAAAAGAAACAAATCACACTTGGCCCCTATTACTTGGATAAAAGTGAACCAGACAAGTATGGCTACGCGCCCCCGAACTCTACTTGCATATTTACTGTACTCGAGTTTCAAGGAGTTGTAACCATAATATAAACCATGCAGATGACATATGGGTTTGGAAAAAGTGAAACTGTGTTGAAGTTCTTCACTTTCATCATCAAAAGTTTTGGAAAAATTATTGATGCTTGAAGAAGTAAAGTTTCGGAACCTTGTTTGTACAGTTTCATGCTTTTCTGCAACTTTATTCAGAGAGTCATGCAAATATTTGCAATCTTTGTCATCACTAACATCACGGCTTTGAGTAGTTGATTCTTCAAGTTTCACTTCAAAAATGGGAAAGAAATCATCAATATCAAACGAGATGGGATTTTCTAAACTTGATACGTGTGATTTCATTTTTCTCTTCAAAGATATTGAAAAAATCAGTTAAATTTTTGTAACCTTGTTTTCTGAACTCAATCATTGATTGATTATAAGCATATCGAGCTTTCGTCCATTTTTGCACATCAGTAAGTTTTTGTTTGAGGGCGATGAGCAATTTCTGAGTTTCATCAACATAACAATCTTTATAATCATCCTGAGACACCATTTTTCCCTAGTAATTAAATAGCTGTTTGATCTTCTTAAAACACCAACAATTAGACTTGAGCGTTAAGTGTTTTCACTTATCAGAAACTAGTGAAATATGTGAACTTGGGTAAACAGTGTTTTTATATTTGTAAACTCTTTAAAAACAAGAAGATAAACACCAACTTGGACCGAATCTTCAAATTCCAAACAAACAAGATACACTTCAAATCTTCACCGAGCAAATAATAAACAACACCAACAACACTTCACTGAAACAGCTTGCGGAAATAAAGTTGGAGATAATCCTGGATATTGCTTTGCGGAAGCGAAAACCTTGCTCTGGTAATACCACTTGTTACGAACTTAAACACAACGTGATCTCTCAACGAACGATAATGGTTTAATTCGAGGAAAACCAGACCTCCAACGATTATTTGGAGTGTAATTAAACTCCCAACAGAGAAGAACTCTCAAACTTTCATAATTTAATTCATAATCCTTGATTACATTATAACATCACTTATATATAACATCCTATAGAAACTACCCACATAACTGCCTCATACCATAACTACCTAAACCTCCGAAAATCCTATCAAAATACATACGTAACACACATAGTATGAAGGCATGAGAAATAGTCAATCTGTTAGCTTAATTTTGGTCTGAATTGGTTCGCTTTGGAGGAGATGTATGTCTTGAACTGGATTTGTATACACAACAGCATGGGTTTCGAGTTTGTGTGGCGGTTGTAGCTCAAATTGCAGGCTGAAATGAGTTCGAAATGATGAGAAAAAGATGGAGCTGTTTGTACAAGTTAGCAGCCAGGGAATGAGCTTAATGAGACGTACAACTGTGTTGCTGGAGTTGAGCCGTTGCTGTGGTTGGATTTTGGCAGTAAATGGTGATGATTGAGACTAGTTTACAAGTCCTGGAAGAAATGGAGTTACGGGTTTGTGATGAATCGAATGTGCAGGAATTGGAGAGTTAGAGAGGGGGTTTCCTGATGCACAGCAACAACATCAGTTTCTGCTCAAAAGGTGTTTGAAGAAATGCTTGAACCATTAGCTTTTGACCTGAGTTTTCATTGTTGCCATTAGTTCTTGTACTCTTCTGTACAGATTGAATGACTGATGAAGAATTTAATTGTTTTGAGAAGTTGAGAAGAAGGTCAATTGAAGACGATGCTGCTATGGTTCGTTGGCTGTACAGGCAGTGAGAACTGAAGCTAAGAATTAGTTGTCGAATAACTTGTTGCTGCTGCCATGAATGGATGTGAACTGTGGTGTTATGATGTCAAGGGGGTGAAGTCTGGAGTTTGATTGATCTTGGGGGAGTTTACAATGGGTGCAGTTGAGTTGTAGCTTGAGCTCAAATTCAGCTGAAACAGGTATGTTGTAAATGATTATATGGAAGTTTACTTAGGTCAGCTACAGACTCGAGTCTTTGGTATGGGTTCGATGGATGGATGCAGGTTTGGCTGAAGCCTATGATTTGATGGAGATGACAAGGAAGGAACTGACTTGGTGCTGCTGGTCACAGTAGTTGGCTCTGATGGTTGAGTTCGATTTGAGCTAAAACCGGTGGAATGAGTATGTTGCTGCTACGGGTCTTGGTGGTGTTTGTGTTGAGAGCTTGGCAGAGTTTTGTAAGTCGAGTTACTGGCAGCAAGAAAGCAGGGAGAAAACCACCGGTTCTGTGCTTGTCATGTGAAGTTATGAACCATGGCTCTGTAGGCAATGTATGAGGTTTGTTGGCAGTCGAGACGGAGAACGAGAAGTGCAGTTCTGCTTTGCTTGTATGCAACGTTTGGCAATGGTTCCATGGCTATGTTTGAGGCGTGTCTGGCACTGGCTAGGAAATTCTTTCAGCACCAGCAGGGTGAGCTAACTTGGGTAATAATTTGTTTCAGTATTGGATAGAGTTTGGGTCCGTGAAAATAGCTAAGAAAGGGGTGTTGCTGCCGTCAGTTTTGGGAGATGAATGGCTGAGATTTAGAAGTCTGTAGGGTTTGTATTGACCGAGGGAAGTGGGGTGTTGATCAGGTCACGATTTTACAGGGCAGAGAAGATATAAAGAGAGGCACAGAATACAAAGAAGACCACCTCTTTATCACCAGTTTTCTGCACATCAGCTGCTCGACGAAAGTTCTGAAAAAGCTTCACCACCAGTTCGCGCAAGGAAGCAGCACCCTGAACCTGTTTTCTCCAGCTGCTTAGTACTTCACAGTGGTTTGCTTTCGCAATTGTTTAGCTTTGAAACCTTATTTATTTTGAATATATCTTTGTGCTTAAACCAAAACTATGAGTAGCTAATAACTTTATTGATTGGGGAGGATTTCAAAACTCCGAGCATGTTTTATTAATCAATTCAAGCAAGTTATTCTTTCATAAATATTTTTTTGTTGATTATCTTTTACCGTTTATTTGACCATGAGATGTATGCTTGCTATCTAAGTGCGCAATTAGGTAACTCGTATGCAACTCTAATGCTAGTATTGAGAACTTTAATCCATAATTGTTAGAGTAATCTTTACAAAAGTAGCGGTGCACTATTTATCGCAAGGGGATTTTGTATGCAATAGTGTGTAAAAGATAACCCTAGGTTAACGTGTCGAACTTACGAGCATGTGACTAGGAACAACTTGATTCACAAATATTAATGCAATTGATTGAATTACACCTAGAGAGCATATTTTAGGTGGTTCACTTGATTAGGATCCACTAGAGAACTTATTCTATGTGGTGATTTTTGGAGTCTAAGGATTAGTTGAACTTATAACTTGTCTAAAAGTTGTTAACAATCGAAATTTGTTGAAAGTGGAACTTGTATGATTAATAATATCTTGTTTGGTAGTGGCGAATGAATCTCTAGTCAATTCCATCTCATAATTTGAAGTACAATCTTTGCAATTTTCAGAATTTGTGGTTTTCAATCACAACAACTTGTTACAAATAATAACTTAAAACTCACACCTCCCTGTGGATTTGAACTCGACTTGCCTCACTACTTCTTTTTAGAATTGTGTAGCATAAGAGAATTATCATTGATAGGTTGACAACCTTACCAAAATTGGCGCCGCTGCCGGGGAGGCAGTGGTAGTATTAAGTTGTTATTTTTCTTTTTAGCTATTCTTTTTGCTTTTAGTTTCACTTTTAGAATACTAATACAATTTTTGAGAATCCTATTTTCAGGTACTATATCTTTGGTGAATGCTTAAAGAGGGCAGACCGAGTCCAATTGGTATACGTCTTCGATCCGGCACTCAACTAAAGGACTTTATTCGAGCGGTTAACACTCCGTTTCCTCGTTGTTCATCATCAAGCGAATTCGCAGATTCGGACGTAGGAGTCGTGCTGTGACGGGGTCACCCTCATGATAGGTTCGGTAAGGGTGCACTTCTTAACCCTTGGATATTTCATCTTAGATATGCACACATCCCTAGACAAATATTAGCTAATTAAATTATTTTTATTATTTTCTATTATCTTTTTAAGTTTTTATATCCGTATATTTAATTTTAATTGTTACTTAATCCCTCTAAATGACGAAATTAATTTTCTTAGTCTATGAGAAGTGAGGAAATCGATCATATGATGTTGACTTCAAGCTTCTCAATAAGTTTTACCAATTCTCAGTAGAAGAACTGGTTGTATGTGTAAATCTGCTATATCGAAGTGACTGTTTAGGTAAGATCATACGAAGCTAGCTCGATCCATTCTCTCACAATCCAGATTGATTAATCAGAGTTAGGTGGTTTCGATTGAACTACTTAAATAATTTTCGTAAGGGTGCCCGTGCACCGATTTGCACCGTGCACAAATCAATCAACTATTCCCATGGCCATGAAGTTAATGATCAGGAAAAGAGTTAATACGACAACCGCTATCAAACAACTAAAACTATTAGCAATAGATTATTATAAAGGATCAGAATTTAAAAGCATGGATTCGTTGATTGTCTATCCAAATTTTCAATTTTACAGTGAAGGCAATATAGATTAAAAAGCATCAAGCCCATGCACAAAACAACAGACAGGTTAGTAGGTTCCTTCTCCCTTGCTTGGTATGACAGCAAGCTAGGTAGTAAAGAGTACATCAAATATCTAAATGTGCGTCCATGATCTGAAGATCAAAAATTAAAAATTAATTAAAGTTAATATTGGATGCCCAAAACTTATACGTCTAACTAGACTTTGTATATATTGATGCAATTAATAATCAGTGGATATTATATGTTTACTGTTCTACTTACTTATAGAAAAGCAAAAGATAAACTTATACGTACCGTGTTCAACCAAAAGAGAAAAGGGACGTACCTTTATATGTTTCTTGAGCGTGATTAGTTCCTTACAGGGTCGCTGCAATATAACATAACCAGTTGTTCTTCGTCTTCCATGTTGGAAGAAAAAAACCCTATGATTTTTAGGGTTTTCTTTTTTCGATCGGATGATTTCTAGGTTTAGGAAACAACAATAATGATTTGTTGGGACCGCGAGAATGAATCTGATTTGTTAGAGGGGCTGATGAGAAAATTAATTAAATTAATGGATGTGAAAGAATGAAAAATAATAATAATTTTTTTTTAAATAATAATAATTTCTTAAATATTATCTCGAGATCCAAATACATCCAAGATAAAATATCCAAAGGTTAAGAAGTGCACCCTTATAGAAGCTATCACGAGGGTGACTTCGTCACAGCATGGAGGAAAAACAAGTAGTTATGGCAACACTCAAGGATCTTGCATCACCACAATTGAACACTCAACCCTTGTGTATTCAATTGGACGAAGAAATTGAGTTGAAACCAACTTTACTCAACTCATTGCCCAAGTTCCATGGTTTAGCGGGGGAAGATCCAAACCGTCATCTCCAAGAATTTCATATGGTTCTTGTAAGTGTGAAACCAAAGGGAGTTGAAACTGATGATGCTATGCTTAGAGCATTCCCATTTTCTCTTATGGATATGGCCAAGGAGTGGTTTTACCATCTCCCAGCAGGTAGTATTACTACATGGACCGGTATGAAGAAACTTTTTCTTCAGAAGTACTTTCCCTCATCCAAGGTTGAACGAATCAGGAAGAGATGTGTGGCATAGTTCAAAGGGCATGTGAAACTTTGTATGAGTATTGGGAGCGATACAAGAGATTATGTCAAAGTTGTCCACATCACCAAATCACGGAGAAACTTATATCCAATATTTCTATGAAGGACTCTTGATAAATGATAGGACAGTGATAGATGCCGCAAGTGGTGGAGCTTTAGTTGACAAGACACCTGCGCAAGCAAGGGCTTTGATTGATAATATGGCATCTAACTCGCAGCAGTTTTCTACCCGAGTAGAAACACTTGTCAAGAAGGTTAATGAAGTTGGTGAAGCTTCTCATATGGAACAAAGGATGTGTAATATGGAGAGGATGATGCAACAAATTTCTGCAGTGATTGTTCCATCGTATGAAGGCAATATGGAGCACGCAAATGCTATTTTCCAAAATCAGCAAAGAACGAGATATGATCCCTACTCCAACACATACAATCCGGGTTGGCGAGATCATACAAATTTCAGTTACGCCAACAGGCAAGCAACAACAAATCCTACTTATAATCAACAAGGTGGCTACCAAGTCATGCAAAGACCACAACAAGAAACTCAAGGAACAAGTGTGGATGACAAGTTTACTCTTATGATGCAAATCATGCAAGAGATTTCGAAGATAATGCAGGGCTTCAACTAATTTCAGCAGAAATCTGAGATGGCTATGAGAGACGTGCAAAACCAAGTTAGTCAATTAGCTAGTGATATGAATCAACTCAAGGAACAAGGATCTGGAAAGCTTCCTTCACAACCGTTGAACCATAAGGAGAATGTTAATGCTATTGAGTTAAGAAGTTCGAAGCAAGTAGAGAAACCGGCACCATCACCGGAGCACCATGAATCTGTTTTAGAGCAACACGAGGATGAAACAGCCCCTAACAAGGCTTATTTGGTACCAAATTCTAACTCTAAACCTCTTGTTTCTACTAATTTCACTTCTCCACCTTTTCCTAGTATGTTTGCAAAGTCAAAGAAGGAGACACTATACAAAGAGATTTATGAGATCTTCAAGAACATTCAAGTGAACATACCACTCCTTGAAGCGATAAGGCAAGTTCCTCGCTATGCTAATTTCTTGAAGGAATTGTGCACTAACAAGCACAAATTGGTCGGTAATGAAGTTATGTATGTGGGTGAGAATGCTTCCGCGTATTTTCAAAAGAAACTCCCACTAAAGTTGAAGGATCTCGGTAGTTTCACTATACCATGTACAATTGGTACAATTAGGTTTGATCGTGCTTTACTAGACTTAGGTGCAACTATTAATGTTATGCCTGCCTCAATATATGAATCGTTAGACCTTGGTCCTCTTTAGGATACCGGTATTATTATTCAACTTGCTGATAGGTCCACTACATACCCGAAAGGGGTTGTGGAAGATGTTTTGGTGCAGGTTAACGAGCTTATTTTTCCTGTAGACTTTTATGTTCTAGATATGTGGGATGAAGATTCTTCCTCGTCTACACTTTTGATATTGGGTAGACCTTTCATGAGAACTGCTAGAATTTTTTTTTGATGTCTTTAAAGGCACCATAACTATGGAATTTGACGGTGAACCCATAAGTTTTAACATCTTTGAGGCTATGAGATACCCGAGTGACGTGCATTCCTGTTTTTCGGTAGATGTAATTGATTCTTTGTCTCAACAAGTATTCGGGTAAGATGGTGATGATGCATTAGAGAAATCCATTATGAAGAGTTTAGATTGTGTAAATCATAATGACATGAAAGTGATGTAGAAATGTGTGACGAGCTTAAAGAAATTATTTGCTTTCTTGCCGCATTACAAGAACTCTCACCTAGAAATGATGTTTATTATATTTCCTTACCTTTTACTAATGAGAAACTCTTGCCATCGATTTTGCAGGCACCTATCCTTGAATTGAAACCTCTTCCGGATCACCTCAAGTATGTCTATCTAGGTGATAGGGAAGAATTACAGGTGATTATTGCCAAAGACCTCACCAAGGTGCAAGAAGAGAATCTTGTTCGTGTACTAAGAGAATACAAGTCTGCCATAAGGTGGACCATTGCCGATATAAAGGGAATTATCCCTTCCATGTGCATGCACCGAATACTTCTTGAGGAGGAGGCATAACCAACAAGAAAAGCTCAACGTCGCTTGAACCCTCCAATGATGGAAGTGGTCAAGAAAGAAATCCTGAAGTTGTTGGATGTAGGGGTTATCTATCCCATATCCGATAGCAAATGGGTAAGCCCTGTCCAAGTCGTTCCAAAGAAATCCGGTATCACGGTGGTGAAAAACGAAGATAATGACTTGGTTCCAACTAGAATTCAGACTGGTTGGAGAGTGTGCATTGACTACCGAAAGCTCAATTCTACCACCCGGAAAGACCATTTTCCCTTACCATTTATTGATCAAATGCTTGAGATTGGCTGGACACTCTCACTACTATTTTCTTGATGGTTTTTCAGGGTATAATCAGATTATAATAGCTCCGGAAGATCAGGAAAAGACGACTTTTACTTGTCCATTTGGCACATTTTCGTATAGACGTATGCCATTCGGTTTGTGTAATGCTCTTGGCACTTTTCAACGTTGTATGGTAAGTATATTTTCAGATTATGTTGCAAGCATCATAGAAGTGTTTATGGATGACTTTAGTGTGTATGGTGATTCTTTTGACAAGTTCTTAGATAACCTTACACTTATTCTTAAAAGATGCGTAGAAACCAATCTTGTACTTAATTGGGAAAAGTGTCACTTTATGGTGAATCATGGTATTGATCTAGGACATATTGTATCCTATACGGGATTAGAAGTGTACAAAGCTAAGATAGATGTGATTAGAAACTTACAATACCCCACAACTGTGAGGGAGGTTCGTTCTTTTCTTGGCCATGCAGGTTTTTATAGGAGGTTCATCAAGGATTTCTCCAAAATTGCAATACCCGTGTGTAGACTTTTGTAAAAAGATGTTACCTTTGATTGTGACAAGGAATGCAAGAAGGCTTTTGACACCTTGAAAGAGTTGTTGACTACTGCACCCATCATCAAACCACCAGATTTGAGCAAGCCCTTTGAGTTGATGTGTGATGCTAGTGACTATGCCGTGGGAGCCGTATTGGGACAACGAGATGGTAAAGTTCCATATGCCATTTATTATGCTTCTAGAACTCTTAATGGCGCACAAATCAACTACTCAACCACTGAAAAGGATCTCTTGGACATAGTGTTCGCGCTTGAAAATTTTAGATCTTACTTGGTGGGTACGCAAGTGATTGTTTTCTCCGATCATGCTGCGCTTCGATACTTGCTAACAAAGAAAGATGCTAAGCCAAGGCTTATTAGGTGGATACTTCTTCTTCAAGAGTTTCATCTCCAAATTAAGGACAAGAAGGGTAGTGATAATACCGTAGCGGATCATTTGATCCGATTTCTTGTATCCGAAGAAGCAATTCCTTTGCATGATAGTTTTTCGGATGAGCAACTCTTTATGGTGGATAGCACAACTCCATGGTACGCTGATATTGTGAACTACTTGGTGACGGGACAAGTACCTAGTACCATGTCAACTTTTCAGAAATTGAAACTCAAGAAAATCTCCAAGCAATATACATGGGATGAACCATATTTATGGAAGCATTGTGCTGGCCAAATGATGCGAAGGTGCGTCCTAGAATCCGAGTTTCAATATATTCTTAATTTCTGTCATTCATATGCTTATGGAGGCCATTTTGGTTCCAAGAGAACGACTCTCAAGGTTCTTGAGAGTGGTTTCTATTGGCCCATTTTATTTAAGGATGCATACTTGTTTTGTAAAGCTTGTGATAAGTGCCAACGAACCGGAAATCTAGGTGCTAGAAATCAAATGCCACTAACACCAATTCTCCCCGTAAAGATATTTGATGTGAGGGGTATCGATTTTATGGGGCCTTTTGTGAATTCGAATGTGAATCTTTATATAATTCTTGTTGTTGATTATGTTTCTAAATGGGTGGAGACTAGAGCCACCAAGACTAATGATTCTCAAGTTGTTTGTGAGTTTGTGAAGGAACAAATATTCTCTAGGATTTTAAATTTACTAGATTGAGTTTATGGCTTCATTTAGAAAACAAACTCCTAACATAGAGAGTATAGATGTAGAAAGACAACAATTATGCAACCGAACTTATAGAAATCTACATTGAAATGGAGAATGTGGAGTATGTGGACCCTAAATTGTGTTTATTCCAAATGGGTTGTCGTGTTCATATTATTATCATATTTGGTTTAAGAATATGACAGATGAAACTAGATTTAGATTTACAACCCAATATATGTTTAAGAGAAATTAGGTTTAAATTTGGTGTTGCATATTTTAGATCGGAAACAAAGTTTGTGTTCTAGTGCTTTTTTGGAGCAAGGGAATCAGAGGATAATTGTAGATGATCATAAGTATGATTGATTGAGATGTTAATACTGGGTTTCCGGCATGCACAATTGGTGGATTATGGGTTTTCCAGCGCTTCTTCAATGGCTTATGTTTAATGAAAAAGATCGTAGCCCATGTATGGTTCCCATGTTTTCAGTCAAATTATGATATGTCATTCAACATGTTCCTCATTGGAGATAACTTATGCAATCTGATCTATGAGCCTAATCTGTGCTATAATGAGGTTTCTATAACAAATTTTTGGAAGAACCCACAAAAGATCTGATAAAGCATTGCCATTAGTGTATGTTTCCTTAAATTAGTTTTATGGATTCTGCGATGGTATTATTTTTAGCCATGAGTATTTCAGGTACAAGCTACGCATCTAGGTGGTCATGGATACATGAATACAATAATACTGAGATATGAGTGCCAGGATGTTGTAGCTCTATTTCAACTTTTCAGTATAATTTACTTTAGTTTGAGTTTCCATAAATTAGTTTTGGGGACTCTAAAATTGCTTGAATATTTTAGATGGCAAATCAACTATGGGGGACAACTCTTCTCCGCACACCCTTGCCTTGCTTTATTTAGTCGTATCCGGAAATAAAATTATGAATTGGCATATCAGATGGTTTGTTCATTACCAAAATAAACGCACTCAGGATGGTCGCACACATTGCAAAACTGAATTTGCTTATACCATACCTTTGCATGTTTGCTTTGTTGATGTTATTTGATAACCTTGCAAGCTAAAGTCAACTTTTTTCACCTTAATTTTGGCCTCTCTGCAGATTCTTCCTATAGTTGTTATTGGATTCAAAACTAAACATGGCACGCTATTAACCCGCAGATAAATCTTAAATATCCAACTGAGGTAAAAAAAGTTCTACTTTTATATTTACAACTAGATATTGTTAATCTTTAATTGAAGGTCATTGTTGCGTTAATATAACTCACCTCTGTTGAAGTTATATAGAGTTCACGTTGATGCATAATAATTTTGTGAAAATGGGTTTCGGTATTGTAGTTTTTAGCTTGGATGCGTTTCATAAAGGTTAATTTATATTCTAAATATGACAGATGATTATGTGATCATGAGATATTACTGGTAGGCGATGGTATTACTCCATCTCAACATGTCAGTGGGTGAATTTATTTACATGATCTTGAGTTTTGGATTTAATTTAAATTGTTATGGATTTCTCACTTCATTGGATATAGCATGTACACTAGGGAAGGAATTTATTTAAGGTTGTGTTCTATTTTTATTTTAAGATTTGTATCCTATCATACTTTACATTAGTAATGAATCATAGAAACGTGGTTTCCCTCAAATTATCATAGTCGTTCAGGAAAATTCCTACTGCATCATCAAATAATGCGACAAACTATTCTTCGCATCATTTTAGTTTGCCTTTTGCGAAACCAAGATGGCATTTGATCAATATGTTTATATCACACAAGTTTCGTCAACTCACCATTGTGTTATTTTTTTATTCCACAGATAAACATCACATGCATTTTCATTCCTTAGTATTATCCTCTTACCAGAAAAATATCCTCTTACCAGAAAAATGATGATATATGATGGCTCAGGTGAGGCTTTCTACAAATTTGCGTAACTCTATGTCGTCCTATCCACAGCACGCGTTTCACCAAAGTTAAATGACTAAAGTCAAAGTATATTTGCATAACTGCACAGAAAAAAAGGCCTCTCATAGTTATCTTAATTTGTCAGGTTCCAGCTACATATGCCGGTCGTGGATTCCACAGATACGTCTCCATATATTCCTAAACACAAGTCGGTAAACATTTTCTGCAGAGTGCGCCAGATTCACCGAATGAGATGAAAAAGAAAACTACGCATGCACACTAGACGCATCTATGTCCATTTGTTAATATTGTTTTATCTGCTCCCATAATGGTCGCTCCAAGCTTTGTGTGGGATTTATCGAAGTCGACAACGAATCCATTTTACTTTTTTTCTTCAAGTTTGAACTATTAGTATATTTGAATATAAATTACAGATATATATGTGTTTTCAAAATTGTATGTTTAGATATAGTTTCCGCATAATTTAAATTATTTTTTGAATACAATGTAGTCTAGCCAGAATATTCTTTATTGCTCTGAAACACATTGGGGTGGGGTTCAGTAAACTTGTGTTCTGCATTATGAATATGTTCTGCCCTGGGAAATACTGTTAAGAGATGACACATACAACGTGTGTTGACTAATCATTGCATCCGGTTGAACTATGAAGCTCAAACTCAAAGACATTGGTGGTTGGGTATCTAAAAAGGTACTGTATTAGATTTGTAATTTCAAGTTCTCAAAAAGGTCCACACTGTTACCTATGACGAACAAAAATGAGAGATTTCTCCCCATACAAAAACAAAGAAAGGATGGTATAGCTAGGGATACAATATTGATACTAACAAACATGCCCATGCCGTCACGGCACGGGTTAAGCCCTAGTTATAACTAAATTAAACTAATCTTAATTACAATTCCAATCTACGGATAATTAAAAACCATAATTATGACTTACAATTACAATTTCAATGAAATCAAATAAACTTTGGTCAAATTGATTTACAATCAAATAAAAATATAGCAGAGTTGTGGATGCTTACCTGTAGATCATATTATGGATGATTCCTCTTCCACAAAAAATTGATTGTTATCCTGTCCAATATTTCAAAATATGAAATCATTAATAAAAAATCGTGGAGGTATTTAAACATGATATAAAGCGGAGAACAAAAACTTTAGTAGAAAAATATTATCATTACAAAAGAGATAAAAGTATTATTTGAACATGATGAATGCGTTTAATTTTATTTCAATATTTTTTATTTCATACAAAACACAAAAATTCTACTCCTAAGCGTGTGAAAAAAGATAACAAAAGTATTATCATTATTGTCCAAAATTATAAAATTATTGGTATTTTTCAACATAATTTTTCTTGAATTTATTCATTCCATAAAATAAAATCGTTCCTAAACCGTGTGAAAAAAGATACCCAATATATTTTGGACATTTTGGTTCCCGAAAATAAAACTCATTCTTTATGGAATGTTCCAGGTTTGGTGTCCTATATAAATCATTCGCGTGGAAGAAAAATTTCATTGTTACCACTTTGCTTTTTTCTTTTAAGACTTTGCTAGGTTATTTTGATTTTTTCTTGTAATTTTAGGGTTCTTTGTCTGATCTATTTTTGTTATTTGTTGTGCAGGTACGGTCGATCACGCACCTATTGTAACTGTAGTAACCGGGCATAATCAATCAATACGAAGGTATAAACACGAGATAAGCTCAAACTGCAAATTAATATTATTAGATATCAAATAGTGTATAGTTTCACAAATAAAATCATTGTTTTGGTTTTGATATATATATATATACACGATTAAAATCATTGTTTTTTGTTTTGTTTTGTTTTGTTTTTTTATGTTGCTTTTTTCACGCTTTGGTTACAGAGGTAGGTAACTAATATATGTTTTCGTTTGTATGATACATAGATTTGTAGTCCACAAATATTAGGTGGATAAAGATTTAGAAGTGTTTATAAAGTGGATTTGGAAGTGTTTCTTAACCGTTTACAAGGTATTAAATCTCTTCACGGTAGCTATTACAGTAATAATCATCAAGTTCATGCAGTCTCCAGGTAGTATCATTGATTCTTTGATGAAACTTTAAGTTGGCAACTTTTTTAAACTATCATAAATAAAAAGTTGGTAATTACAAAAAAAAAATCTTCCGAATTAGATACAAAGGTGTTTTGGGGTAAAAACTGACTGCTGGAAATGGTAAATTTGGGTGTGCCGCCGAGAAACGAATCTAAACCCTAAACAAATGCACTGCACGGGAGTACTTTAGATTCAAGATTTTAATCTGTACAATTCTAGCCTAAACCAAGAAATGGTCGTTCTAGTCTTGCTTCGGTCACAAAATGAAGGAGAAGGGTTGATCTTAGGGAAGGAAGCGAAGAAGGTGTTGAGATCAGAATGGTTAACTCTGAAGGTGTGTCTATTTTATGACTTGTATCAGAATATGGAACTGGCTTGCGGAATATAAGCTATCAGTTCTTTTGTGTTTTTTCTGGATACTGTGTTGACAACACTTGTGTCTGTCGAAATAGGTTGAAAACCTATTTATACAAGTCATGATTGAGCACACCCTGATCTCATAGGAAGTGGAGACAGTTAAGTAGTGGAGAAGTGGGGTTGTGTAAAAGGTGGTGACCATCATGTTTCCGTTATGATGGAAGACTGGTCAGCCTTTCACCCACTACTCTCTTACTGCTGTTAACCGTCCGCCCTTTCCTGACACTTTCTCGTAGTGTGCGCATTGCGCGCCGCACGCTGTAAACCGCCAGACCAATACCCTGATGAACATCCCCCAGTTTGTGACATGTTTGATGTCTCGAGTATTTCATAGAAAATATATTGCAAGTTGTTGAGTGGGTCTTGCCTAATTATTCTGACCAATCACGCAAAAACTAAGTGGCGGGTAATCATGTGTGACGATCCAAGTCATGAGACATGCCGCAAAGAATAGCATGTGGCGCTATTAGGTCAAATAACTAAGTTATTTGTGAAGCCGATACTCATAGAATATCGTATGTATTCGATGTATGTAGAGCATCGCTTTTAAGCAAACAGCTCAAAATAATTGATGCATGTGAAGCATCGTTGTATTTGAGCCTGTCTTGGTTAGTCGCGAAAACTAATGTCTTAAAAAGAACATGACCGGCCATTTCCAGGAAGCTGCTGGGAGCTATTTATACATGCCAAAGGTTGGCTGGTCGGTCACTATAGGAGAGTGATGGCTGGCGACTATGATGACATCCTATTGGTCGCCTAAGATTTAATCTAGGCCGGTCAATTCGGCTGGCGAAGTTGGACGGCTGAGATGATTTGCGGCAGTTAATGGATGCCTTAAAATTCATGTAAACAGCGCGACCAGCCCCTTTTGGACAATCGTTTGAAAGCCACATGGGCAAGCAGTGGCTTGGCCGATTGCAGCTTATGGAAGGGGAGTGGCCGTTGATCATGGCCACAACTTGTTGGCTGTTTAAAATAGGAGTTAGGCCGGCCAATTCGTCTGGAGAAGTTGGAGGACCGAGATGATTTGCAGCAGTTAATGGCTGTCGTTGATTTAACTTAGATTAAAAAGTCGTGTGGCCAACCTATTTTGGGCCAACGTTTTTGGTGTTGGCGCCGTGTTGGGAGCTATTCATCTGGCCAGCACAATAGCTGGGCCGCTGGTGAACGTATCTGCACTTTTCCCGTTGATTGGGATTGAATCCAGGCCGGACAATTTAGCTGGCGAAGTTGGGCGGCCAAGATCGTTTTGCGACAGCAATATGCTACTGCTAACATAATTTATGGCTTTATAACTCACGCGGCCAACCTACTTTGGGTAAGCGTTTGGTGGCTCTGCTTGCGAGTTGGAAGGATTCGATCGTCCAAGGCATTAGTGGGCCCGCCAGTGTGAATGGTGATGCTTGTCCGGTCGCTTTAGGGAGCGGCTAAGCTTGATAAATCAAGTGGCCAAAATGTACGGCCGTGATCGTTTTAAGACTGTCATGGGCAGTCCATATTAAATTCCTTAAGGAATTTAGGCGTGTCGCCCAGCCAATTTCCAGCTTAGCCGCTCCCAGTGCGTGTGGCGCATTTAAAGCAATCTGATTGATCGATGGGAAAGGGGGCCGGCCAGCGGCAACATGGAGTGTGGCCAATCATCCACGGGTGGCGCCTGCTGGAGCAGATCGGCCAGCCAAGTGATGTGGCCACGCCTCCCTTTGCTGCTGCTTTTACTTGCCGCAGTTCCTCTTTATTTCTTGTTCTTTCTACTTTTGGTAGGGTTTTGCTCCTACTAGTCCATAGAGGATCGATTTCCTAGCTTACCTAGGTTTGGTCTCGACCAATAGGGTTCGAGATATTGCGCAGGGCGCAAAAAACCTAATTTTTGCAAATTAATTAGGTTAAAATTTGAATATTGCGAGCTGTCGCAAAATTGGTCACATTTGGTAAATTTCGTGTGTTGACACAAAATTCTTAATTTTATTCTCAAAGAGTAGTTAGTGCATCCTCTGATTGAGTATTTTCATTCAGACCTTAATCTTAATACTTCGGGAAATTTATGCTACTCAGCTGCGAGTGAACACTAATTGTCATGTCATACCAATATTAAGGGTTCAGCCGGGGAACATCGCATAGGAAAAATACTCAATAAGCCATACATTAATGAATAATGCAGGTGAGAAGATAAAATTTACAGAATATTTGGGGTTGTTGCTACACGCGCCATTCTGGGTAAATTTTATATATAAATATATTGAATTGCTCAATACATATGTAAGTAAGGAGGCCTGGGCACTCATCACTCTTAAATGGCTCAGCTTCTTTTGCAGAACGACGGTGCATTAAATACAGAGTTTTACAATTTTATCCCTGAACTAAAAACCACCATCAACATTAAGTCCCCTGCTTAGTACGTAACAGTAACATTGTTGCGGGGTAAGCACTAGATGGTGACAGATAAAATGAAATTATCAAGACAAAAGAAATGGGAGTTACCAGGAGAGCTGTATTTGTCTTTCCGCAATGAGGCTGGACGGCTAGTGGTCTTTGAATCAACGTGCTGCTAAACTGATCTTCAAGGCGCGAATATGGCAGTCATGTGACCGCCAGTCATCCTCGTGCACGGACCGAGAGGAGATCCTTCTCACACTCGGATTTGTAAAAATCCGTGAATATAAAAGGGGAGCGACGCTCTCTCTTTTTTCGTTCGATCCTCCCCAGTAATAGCTGGTGTCGTTTTCGCCGCCTGCAGCTTCATTGCCGAGCCGTCCGCCATTAGCAGCAAGGTGAGCACCTTCGCTCCCTTCCTTTCTTTTTGTATGGACTCCAGTTGTGTGTGTTACTTCCATAGTTTCGAAACCTATTAGATCCTGAGTGAATCCTCTTTTGTCGATATCATTGTAGTGAGAATTAATAGCATCGGTAAAGGTGATCAACAACAACAGGATCATAGCGAGGCTAGCAGGAGGATTTGAGGTAAGTGTCGCTGATGCTCTCTCTTTTTTTCTTTCTAAAACCTCGTTATAGGTTTTGGCCGTGGGTGTGATGTCCCGTGGATAAAATATTTTCCCATGAATTTTTGCTTTGGCATACAAACTTCATGTTACTTCGTGTAGATTCAACCACTGGTGGCCATATCGAATTTTGATAAGAACTGGCATGTGTGGATTTTCTTTTTCTTTTTGAAGTATGAAGTAGTGACTCATCTCCCGTTTTGCTCATTGTAGTTACTCCAAAAGTGAACAGTAACATAAAGGAATTCTTGTTTGGATAAGATGTCACCTGTAGATGTTTCTGCTGTTACACTAGGAAGTGTTAACAATTCCAAAGATAGGCCGAATGTAGATGATGAATTCTTCATAAGGTCTTACACAGTTGCAAGGACACATCCCGGCCATGTAATAACCCTCCTTACTGATTCATAGAATGAAGGAACTGTTCAGTCGATTTCTCCAGAGCGTGTGATACGGTTTTGTCTCCAGAGGAAAGAGTATCCGGCTTCTCCTATTGACTTCAAGATTTGCCATAACCCACTGCGTTCTTATGACGGATGGATGAGATACATGATGAGTAATGACCATGTCAGGAATAATCTGATCAAGGCAAAAATCACGGATGCTGTCATTGCGTCTGCAATACTTCGTATTAGGAAAGATGTTGCAGGTTTGATTACTTTCATCTCTAGATGATGTATATCTACTCACACGGCCATATGTTGATGGGGAGAGATGACTATTACTTTAGAGAGTGTGGCTGTTCTGCTGAATCTTCCGGTTGTAGGGAATCTTGATTTTAGCTTATCCGACGAAGAAGAAATGATGAACGCCACTATAGTTAAGAAGGCCGAAGGATATAATCGGCAGGAAAATGGTGAAAAATGTTTCCATACTTGGTGGGTGTCTGAATGGTTTCCTACGAAACCTAAACCGGATCAGGTGTTGAATGACACGCTCAGTGTCGCTGCGTTTTTATCCTTGTGGCTGTCTAGAGATGTTTTTGATGATGGCTCCGGTAAGAAGGAAATAAGACAGAAGCTTGTTAAATTTGCTATTTAGTTAGCGCAAGGTGTTGCTCTTCCCATAGGCAGCTTGTTTCTTGGTTCCTTGTAAACCCATCTGGATTGCCTAGCAGCGGACATGTATGCTTCTAACGTATATATGAAGGTAGAATCATACGTTCATATTGCCTTTCTCTAGGCATGGTTGTGGGAGCATTTCAAGGATTATGCTCCTAATCCTGTAGCTTCGCTTTCCAATACATATGGAGGAGCTAGGATACTTCGTTGGCTGAAGAAGCGTCCAAAACCTGGTTTAAGGTTCATTGATTTCTTTGACAACGTGCATGCAGTTAATTTTCGTCCTTGGTTACTGGCTCACACATCCATAATCCAGCCGGATACTTTTGCTTCTGTCTCGGGCACAATATTGCATTCTGATAGGGAGAATATGAATGTTGAGGAAACCGTGTTTATGCGAAGCTGTATACCTGGATATGTACCATCTTTCTTCAAGGGATCTTTTGAAGTGGTTCTTTATAATGTTGACAGAGCTGCTTGTCAGATGGGTTTCGACCAGGGGATTCCATTCCACCATCCATTGACGCCTTCAACAGACCTTTAGCCATCTATTTTTGATAGTAGTGTTTTTGCGACAAAGAAAAGTCTCCCATTCTTGCTCCCAGGAAGAAAGCCGGTGATAACTCCCAAGTATAAGGAATTCTGGCAGGAGGAATTTCTCGCTCTTCATCAATTCGTGCAGAACATCGTGAAGGATCTACGCGGAAGGCCTTCTTTCAAGACCTTAGAAAAACACAAGCTGTTGAAGACGCTTCCTTAAGGTGAACAAAAATCTACTGACCACGGTGACAACAGTTCCCAAAGAAAGGAGCAGAGGTCAAAAAGTTGTGCAGGTGGTATCCGATCAGCTTCAACAGCCCCAGTAGTCTTTAATTCTTTGAATATGCAAGTATGTATGATTTTCCTTTTGACCTGGCCAGATTATTTAAATATTTCGGATTATCTTCATTTCACATTCCTCTTTTGATTCAGGGCCTTGATGACATGAACGCCTTTGCCAGACTTTCCCGTGGCCAAAATATGGCACCTCCAGAGGAGGATCTGGTGATACTGAGTCTCTCGAAGGTGAAGATGAGGAAGAAGAAGATTCAGAATCCGACGGCGATGATAGAAGTACTTCTGAATGTAGTAGCGGCGAGTCTAACTCTTCCAGTGAGCCAGCAGATGAGTTGGTAAGTCCCACACGTTTTCTTTTTCTTCTTAGATTATTTATTCTTTGATATGAAATAAATATTCAGTCGGTGGTATTACAGAAAGAAATTGCACCTGGAGATAACCCTGAGATAGAGAAAACCATAATGAAGATGTGGTTGTGCCTTCAATCATAGGAACCATGTCTGTTGAGATGGAGATTAATCACGATGAAGATGTTGTTGCGCCTTCAATCATAGAAACCATGTCTGTGGATAACCCTGAGATGGAGATTAATCATAACGAAGATGTTGCTGCGCTTTCAATAGTGGAAATCATGCCTGTGGCCATGGGCATAATCGTTTCTGAAGAATCTTCTGGAATTGAAGGGGCGCTAGTCGTACATTCAGCTGCAAGTGCCATCTTCAACCCTCCATTTGTGGCTCCCTTTAAGGATCATGTGCTGATTGTAGGATTCAGCGTACCATCTAAGTATGCGGAGTTGTATACCCAGATATGGGAAAAGCATGGACACATCGCAATGACCAAGAAAATTAACAGTCGCTTTTCGTTGGTTAAACGCGTGGAGGAAGCCCTATCTTCAATCCATGATATGTGCAGTGTGACTGGACATACCATTTCTGAAGAGGTAGTCTCAAGTTGGGAGTATCATCGAGACATGTGCGTGAACTTTGAGTTTAACGCCTCCTGGTTCTGTGAAGGGTTCTCCAAAATCCAAAGGCTGCAGACTAAAATGAACGAGGTTCCCTCCCTGGGTCTCATTAATCAACAGGAGGAAGAGATCGAGAAGTTATCCCAGGAATTGAAGTTGAAGCAGGCTGCTATCCGAAACATGAAGGAAGCTTTTTCCAAGAAGAATGAGTTGTTGCTGGATGATTTCCCTTAAATGTTTTTATTTTTTCGAACTTTCTCCTCTTAGGGTTTCTTTTTTGAAAGGCAAGATACGCCTATTTTATGGTTTGATTTTCTGGTTTTGAACTAGTAGGTAATTGCTCTGTGAAGATGTTTGAATTGATTTGCTTCTGAAATAATTTTGTGAGTGATTTTCTAAATGATATTTGGATCAACTAATAAGTTGGAATCTTAACTATGAATGCAAATAGTGCAGCCTCTTGGGAGAAATTGTAAATATTGCATGAAAAGGGAATGCTAGAGTGATATGATATTTTAGAATAATTGGGTTGTCGGCTTCTATTCTCAAAACGGGACTTACGTCTGTGTTAAGCCCCCATCGAATTTCAAAACAATTGGTCGTACAAACATTGTCTGATGAAACTTACTCGTCCACGAGGCCTCCCAACAAAACTGAATTTCCCCGGATAGTTGCTTCAAGTCCTAACCCATTGTGTACACATCCATAACAATAAGAAGTCCCCGGCTGCTTTATTGTTCTCGCAACGTCTGGAATTATACAGATTCATTATTTCTTCGATAGATAAGAAGCGTCCCTCAAGGGGCGCCTATGTGAAAATATCTTTATGTCGATCCGTGGTAAAGTGGAGGATCTTCAGTTCCCAGGTGTAATTCTCCTGAATTAATCTTTTCTTGGACAATGCTCTTCAAACCGTTGCATTCACTGGTAGGATAATGGATGAACCTGTGATAGTGGCAATATCTCAAATCCAACATTTCTTGATCAGTTGGTAGACGCCATACGGGAGGCAGTTGAACCACCCCATCTCGAACCCAAACTTCCAGTAACTCCAAAACTTTTCTTATAAGGAGCGGGAAACGTGGGTACTTCGGGTCTGGCTTCTCTCGTGTTACCAGCGGTCGTGAAAACTTTTGTAGGATTTGACGCGAAGCTCGTTTCGAGGGCGGGGTGGAAGCTTGAGCGAGTGTTGACTCTGGCGCAGACCGTTTAGTTCAGCAATTTTGTTGGAATGCAACTTCTCTTGAGGGCCCTGCATCGGTGACAGCAATGTGAAGTGGTTGGACTGAATACTGTTCATTGGCGCAGTTCCCTTCCTCGTAGGTGTCTTGGTAGATTTCCCCTTCTTCGGGTGCTTCTCTTTTTAGGAGGGTTAGAGCGGTCATGGCCTCTCTGAACTTATGCGAGGGTCAGGAGATACAAGTTTTCCAACAAAGCTTCATAGGCCGGCTCCTTACCTTTATCTTGTAAATATTGTGACGCACCTGGCAGGTCTCTTCCCTTAGTATTGTGAAATTGCCTCAGCTCTTTGTCGTTGGCTGAGTTTAGCTGGTCATTTTCTTTCTGCTCCCGTCCGATGCGGCTACGTACTCTGTCTGCACTGTCGTTGGCGGAGGCACAAACCTCAGACAAGGATTCAGCATTTTTTGTATCACTTCTAAAATTGGTGACGTTCTCTAAGTGAATGTTTACTGATCCTTGCCACAACCGGTTTGCTATACTCTTTAGGAGACAAAGCGTCTCATTTTGCTGCTTGACAATATTGGCCTGGTTTGCGACAATGTCCTCCAGCATTTTCGTCATACCTTCCATGGTGATTGGATTTCGAACATTTGTGATTTATAAATATACTGATAAATGCACCTTCATGGTTGTTGTTTTTTGCTTGGTAAATAAAAAATATATTAAGAAATAGGCTAATTACAAAAACAGCAACAAAACAAGCCACCAAGTTGGCTAAAACTGAATTTAAGGTCCTCCTCAAGTTGGGCCCTCTCTGATGGTCTGAAGCACTAAGTTGTGCCTCAAACGAAGTGACCTGACTTACCATACTCTCACGAGCCTTTATGAGCTTGACATATTCTCGCTTGATTCGACTTCTACTCGATAAACTTCTGCCTGTTGCAGTATAGGCATATAAACCGACTACCACTCGATAAACTTACTAGAATATCTTTTTGAGACGAGCAATTCGATCTTCTCTGTGCAAGATACAACCAACTGCTTAATCTCCTCAACTTACTCACGAAGCTCTTTGATACGATTACGATATCCATATCGTCTCTCAGTGAGAGTGGGCTCTTGTTCCTGCGATCAATCTTGTGCTTATGAGTCCCAATATCGGCCCTCTCTTCGATCACGAAGTTCTTCCTTATTTTCTTCTGCATGTTGCAGTGTTGGCATAAGATGATATGATCCGACTGCCACTCGATAAACTTATTCTTTTGAGACTGGAGCAAATCGATATTCTCTGCGCGAGATACAGCCAACTCATTTATCTCTTCAACTTTTTCACGAAGTTCTTTGATACGATCACGATGTACATCTTCATCTCGGAGGTATTTTCAAAACTTGGTTTCCTCTTTGGATGTGTTTGTTTTTGGTTTACAGAAGAATGATAGAGAAAGGTTGTTTTTGTTTAAAATACAATTCCAACATTTGTGAAAATAATGGAAGAAGAGAAACGATGAAGGCGAAACTAAATTAGTGAAATGTATCGAATATTTTATAATAACAGAGATAAAATAGTACTCATTTTAGTAAAAATGTATGGAACACTAGTGGACACTCCTATAAATTGTAGGGTTGAACTCCTTTGACAAGTCGTTCTTCTTCAGACTCGGACAACCGTTACAAAATTCCATACAACTGAGAACAAAGCTATCGTCCTTTATCTGAAAAGTGGTATCGGAATCAAAATGTAATAACTGCATATCCGCGGACATCTCCAACTCAATGGTTGCATGTGTACACGTATGGAAAACAATAAAAGGCATCGGCACCTCCCCTAGAGTTGCAGCGTTCCTTCCTGAGCAACATATTTGCTCATTCCGCTGTAACAGATTCTGAACACCTACAAACTGATCCTCAAGTTCTTCCAAATATGCAGCCTTGTTTGCAACTTTGATTCTTAAGTCGAGGCTTTGAGACTTAAGCTGTTCAACAGACTTTGGGCCAGCAGCACGAAGCAGGCCTCTCCATTGTATATCTTTGTTTTCATCCTTAGATACTGATCATGATGAATAAAACTAAAAATCTAGATTATTGTACAATCTTCAGAAATTAATCACAATTATTGTCGATCATGGGTTTTGATTGATTGATTCTGTCTCCAGCTGAAAGGGAGAATTGGATTTGAGGCTATTCTTCTATTGGCGGTTATATCATAAAAGAGAGAATTAGTAATAATATCACCGAGTTACAAATTTAATAAGACTAATTTAAAATGTCTAAAATTGGAGCTTCTAGTGACCCCAGGTTGAATCGAGCTGGGATAACTGGGACAATTTTGTGACAAGACGTGGCAGAATCTCAACGCTAAAGCGCTGGATGTCTTTGCTTGCTCTTCCTTGACATATAAGCGCCATGTCAGAATCGATATCATCTTTGTGTCTCATATATCCTCCATAATTAAAATCACTGATTCTTCAACCTTGATTAGAAAAAAAAGATCATTAGAAATCATTGAAGGCAAATATCATAAAAACGATCTGATTCCAAAACAAAAAAAATAGATCGGACCGATAAACAAAACATAGAGAAGAAGTATATAACCTTGATTGTGATTGTTCTATTGATTCTTCACCTCGATTGTGTTGTTGGTTTGGGATTATCTGTGTTGATTCATCCCCTTTACCTCTGCCTTGATTTTGTTTTTGCTTTTTGCATATTTAACGAAGTGATTGTGAATCTTATCTCGATCCTTCAAAAATAATAGGTCTTTTCCTATTTAAAATTAACAGGAAGATAATCAACTCACAGAAGAAAAGAGGAAGAAAGTGAGAGAGATAGAGAGGAGGAAGGAGAAAATGAAAAATAATGATTTTTGAAATATCATAAATATTAGAATCTCAACGCTAAAGCGCTGGATGTCTTTGCTTGCTCTTCCTTGACATATAAGCGTCATGTCAGAATCGAATCCTCACCGAAGTTTTAACTTGGATATGATATTTCAACCCAAATTATGGCGCCAATTTTCCATCCGTTGGATAGGATGGTAATCCGTATGCTTTGTGATATTATATAATTTATATGCGTTGGATTAGATTCTCTTGGTTTTTATTGGCCAAATGAACAACTCAAGGATGAGTGGGGTATATGAAAATTGTTTATCAAATTATTATCGTGTCGATGTCTGGTGATCTTTTATTTCATTTTTATTTTTAGCGATTCAATCTAGTTTTTCGAATTCATTTTTTTCATATATATTCGATCAAATTCACAAATCGAATTTAATGCAATCCACAAAAAAGTGATTGCCTATGTTAATCTAATCATACAGATTAATTGAATTCCTATAATTATTTCGATATCATGAGTTATACTATAAGATTGACTCAATATACAATGTATTCATGTAATTATTTCGATATCATGGGTTATGTTATAAGACTGACGATGTATTATTAGAATCCTATCGATACCATGGATTATGATATAAGATTGACTTAATTCGAAACATGATCCATCGTATTCTTTCGATATCATGGGATATACCTTATGGGGTTGACCTAAGTCATTGATAAATGATGTATTCCTAGAATCCTATCGATATCATGGATTATGATACAAGATTTACCCAATTCTACATATGATCAATCGTATTCTTTCGACATCATGGGATATACTATAAGACTAACCTAATTCTAATTCGACATATGATTCATCGTATTTTTTCGATAGCATGGGATATACATATGAGATTGACCTAAGTCATCAACAAATGATGTGTTCCTAGAATCCTTTCGATATCATGGGTTATGCTATAAGACTGACCTAATTCAGCATATGATCCATCGTATTCTTTTGATATCATGGGATATACATGTGAGTTTGACTTAAGTCATTGATATATAATGTATCCTATAATTCATTTGGTTTGGTGGGTTATACTATAAGATTGACCTAAGTCGATATATGGATTCCTGGATGAATTTAACCATCCAGTATACAAACTCAGGTTACCAGGTTACTAGAGATAGACCTCAGGTTGTCATTTCGATGAGCTGCAGATATAAAATTTCATATTTTATGGTTCCTAGATGGATTTAAAGATCCAATATACAAACTCAGCTTACCAGGTTACTAAAGATAAACCTCCGGTTCTCATTCTGATGAACTTTGAGATGCAAAATATCATAAGACTGTGAATATAACCAGGATACCCTTACCAGTACATCAAATATTCGGGAGACTGTGAAAATGACCAGATTATCCTTACCGAGAAAAATACAGCAACTAGTCATGAGACTGTGAAAATAACCAGACTACCCTCCTATTCCGATTAACTGGGCCTGTAAAAATGTCAGGTTTTTTTGTTCCTCAGTGGATTTAACTGTCCAGCACACAAACTCGGCTACAAAATTACTAGAGATAGACCCCAGCTTTTCATTCCGATGAACTGGCATGTAAAGTATCAAATTTTTTGGTTCCTCAGTTGATTTAGCATTCCAAGACACAAACTCAGGATACCAGATTGTTGGGAGATAGACCTCGGGTTCTAATTCCGATGAACTTGGCATGTAAAATATCAGAATTTTTGGTTCCTCGGTGGATGTAGCTGTCCTGGACACAAACTCAGGCTACAAGACTGCTACAGATATACCTTTGGTTCTCATTCTGATAAGCTGATTTTTGTAAAATATCAGATTATTTGGTTCCTTAGTGGATTTAGTTGTCCAGGACACAAACTCAGGATACAAGATTGCTAGAAATATACCTCAAGTTCTCACTCCGATGAACTGAGCATGTAAAATATCAGATTTTTTGGCTCCTTGGTGGATTTAGTTGTCCAGCACACAAACTAAGGCTACAATTTTTACGGTGACTACAAAAATGACCAGATTACCCTTGTAGGAAAATGTAACAATTTTTACGGTGACTTAAAAAATGACCAAATTACCCATGCCCAAAAAGTGCAACGATTTTCACCGTGACTGCGGAAATTACCCTTGCCCAAAAAATACAACAATTTTACGGTGACCCTTAAAATGACCAGCCTACCCTTACCAGGCCAAGTGCACCTTCCAAAACCGGTCATTTCATAAAAAGTGTTATCGGCACCCTACTATCGGCTAGGGAGCGACCATGCAAAGTGCACCATCCGAAACCGGGAACAAGTATTCTTGACTCGAAACAATTTGAAATACTAAGGAATTAAATTGAGTTGCTTATAATAAAACCTCTGGATAGTGCCAGATAAAGAGAGAATTTTAGTTTTGGAAGAGATAAGTCTCTAACTTGTATTTAAAGAGTTACGGGAAGGTGAAGATTTGTTATATGGAATGCTGCATCAAGATTGATGCAATGCGTAAACAGGATTCATAAGTCCTACAGGTCACGTTATATTTGAACCGGTGAGAAGGGTGGCATGTTCTATGGTGGTACATCGACAAGCACTGTATCACAACACTTTCAGAAATGGACCCGTATCACATGAGTATGTACGGACGAACATGTCATTCAAAACAAACCGCCGGAAAAACAACGATACAAAACCACTCCTCACAATTTTCTGAATTTTGTGGTCCCTAGTGGGCCCCGCCCTCGGGAGTTTAGCAGGGGGCCCATCGCCCTAGGGAAATGTGTAACGGTTTTTTTCATTGTTTGACTTTTTGATATTTATAAGACTGTGAATATTATGAACATCATTTCATTCGTCTTTCTCTTCGTTCACAGCTGCAGTCTTCTTCCCCTTTTTTCCCACAAGTTGAATCGATTAAGAGGTTTGTAGATTTTAGGGTTTCAATGAAATGCTTATCGTTTGCGTAAGTGTTTTATCATCATCAGTTTCGATTTTAAGGTTTTTTTCATCGTCTGTTTTTTAGGGTTTCATCTGTGAATATGTATATCTAATAAGATTTGTCTCATCTGTGAATCTGTTAATCTAATCGACTTCGTCTTCAATCATTTGTAAAATCTGTTAATCTAAACTGTGAGTTTTGTTTTCTAATTTTATGTTAGGGTTTGAAGTACTTTGATAAACTCTGGAGAATTGAAGGTATAACTTTGGTCTATTTTGATATACTGATTTATCAAATTTCTATTTTATGGTTTGAAAATATGATCTGGTGGTGGAAATTTGGCTTATTCTCTTCTTTAAGATGAGATTTTTGTCGTTATCCAACAGGGGTTCGGCACCCCTGTACCACTAGGACTAGTTTATTTAATTTGTGAAAATAAGTTTTTAACTGCTGAAGAAGTTCTCTGTACCCTATACCCCCTTGGTTATCTTCGTTTGTTTGATTCGCATGCACGCCAACTGTTTGATGAAATGAGTAGATGTGACTCATGTTCTTTTATACTCACTCCCATTTAATTACTTTCTCAGGAGAAACATCACTTTGAATCATGGGAGAGGATAGGATAAGTAATTTACCTGATTAACTAATGCATCATATTCTTTCATTGGTACCAGCTAAATGTGCTATGTCTACCTGCATTTTGTCCAAAAGATGGAAGTATGTATCCAACTCTATCCATACACTTGATTTTCGTAAATGGAAAACTCAAAAACCTTTTAGCGAAGAAGGAAAGATGGAAACCAAATCGTTCAAGGATTTTCTGGACACGGTACTGTTTCTCCATGAAAAGCCTAGTATCTGAAAATTCTATCTTGATTTGGATGAGGATTTTGACAAATCTCAAGTTTCTAGATGGATCAGTAATATCATAAAACGTAAAGTTGAAGAATTTTATCTTTACATGATATATTCGAGGACATCCTCCATAATTCCTCTGTCATTTTTTACTTGTGATTCGTTGACACTGCTGGATTTACATTTCGACGATGATGTTGTTGGCAAATTCATTATTCCATACACAGTTTATTTTCCAAAGCTCGAGATTCTTCGGCTCCAGTATCTTCAGTTTCTGGATGAAATAACCTCGACAAGAAAATTATTTTCGAACAACCCCATCCTTGAAGATTTGAGTTTGACTTATTGTGATATGTTCGAGCGGTTATGCATTGCAAACCCCACACTGAAGCACTTGGCCATTACTTACTGTGGATTACTAGAGTCTACGGTGGAGATTTATGCTCCTAATCTATTGACCATTAGCTACATAGCAGAGCCAGCAACAGACTTTCTCCTCAGTAGCTTTCCGTCACTAGTCGAGGCCAATATTAAATTTGATATTCAGGATTTCAGCGAATACGACCACCCCAAAAAAGTATTTGTCAAGATTTTTGAAAAGATTTCAAGTGCAAAGATCCTTAGAATCTGTGTTGACTCATTTTTGGTATGCGTCATTATTTTAGATGATTCTTTACATTTATTATGTCTGTTAAAATAATCAGTATGGCACTTTTATAGTATCCGTTTTATTCTGATATGGTTAGTCTGAATCTGAACCAATGGTTTGATCTCTTTATTTTATTTTTCTGTTATTAGGTTCTAAGAGAATCAAATATCCAGTTGAACGATTCACTTTCATTTAGCAATTTGATCCATCTGGAAGTTGGTTACCTATTACATTACAATAGGTTTGATTCTTCTATTTTGTTCAGAACATTCTTCAAGTTTCTCCAGGGGTTGCCTAATCTAGAATCGATTCTCTTTCCTCAGGCAAGTTGCTCATCCCTTACCTCTTAATGTAATAAAAAAGGATTTTCTTTTTCCTTTTGTTACCATTGGTAGTCAGTTCTCTGATTGAGAACTATTGTTACCGTATTTTGCAAAACTGTTGATTCATAGTCAGTTGTTTAAACTGGAATAACTCGTCTTCCCCTTTGCAAGTCACTAAGCTTTCATTAACTTTTTATTTTTTGCACACTTATTTGGGTTCTATCATATATACTAAGTAGCATTTGTGTTAGCATTACTACTTATTCCAGTTCTTGTATTGTATTTTGCTGAACATTTGCTTTGATTATTGTGTAGAATGTAAAAATCACTAGCGTAGAAGATGATGATTGTTGGTCACTTGATCCTAGATGTTCGCCACCACACCTCAAGGTAATCAAATTAAAAAAAAAAATCGAAGGGAAATCAATGGAGTTAAATGTAATTAATCTCTTTCTGAAGTATGTCCGTTTTCTTGAGAGTGTAACCATTGTAGCTTCTCTAAGGCTCTCCGAAGACCATTTGGAACAAAACAGTGTTATGAAGTAGCTTCTAATGTTTCCGACCCCCCCAAATTGTATGGTTAAGTTCTTGACAAGCTCTGAAGACACTTAACAGTTCTTTCAATATGTCAATGTTGATAAGGTAGTATCTGTGAGGATCTTTAAGAAATCCCCTTATGGGTTTTTAAGTACTGTCAGTTTCATTACTATTTCAAGTTTTTTTTTATTCTGCACCATTCTCTAAGAGCGTCCACAATGGACGAGTACAAACCGAAATTAGTCCCAAAAACCAATAACAGTGGTTTTTTTTCATTTTTGCGCTTGACTATAATTTGCTCGTCACCCGCTGTGTTTAACACCGACTATAAATTAAAAAAAATGGTTCTTTTTCGTTTTTGCTCTTTGGTTATGGTCGCGTGATTGGAGATGCTCTAAGAGCGTCCACAATGGACGACCAAAACTATAAATTATGTCCAAAAACCAATCATAGTGGAATGGAGTTAAGAGTATATTATAGAGTATAACCAAATATCAGAGTAAATTTGGTCCGAGTATAACTATATTTAGTCGAGCGGACATTAAAAATGTGTATACGGAGCGTAGATATAATAACCGTTTGAGGTGGGACGAAGGTATAATATCCGTACATTGGTGAGGCATGAATTTAAAATCCGCTCGAATCAGGCGTGTACTCATCACCCTATTTCTAGTTTTTTCACTTCACTCGCCTATTGGCTTTCGGTAACACATACTCACAGCGACAAACGAGAGTTGCAAAGCAACACGACCATTGGCCAACAGGTGCAGATAGTTATAACCGTGCAACTATTTCAAAATGACGCCTGCTCATTAAGAACGCTAGATATCGGTAACACATACTCACAGCGACAGACGAGATTTGCAAAGCAACGCGACCATTGGCCAACAGGTGCATATAGTTATAACCGTGTAACTATTTCAAAATGACGTCTGCTCATTAAGAACGCTGGCTGTCGGTAACACATACTCACAGCGACAGACGAGAGTTGCAAAGCAACGCGACCATTGGCCAACAATTGCATATAGTTATAACCGTGCAACTATTTCAAAATAACGCCAGCTCATTAAGAACGCTGGCTGTCGGTAACACATACTCACAGCGACAGACGAGAGTTGCAAAGCAACGCGACAATTGGCCAACAGGTGCATATAGTTATAACCATGCAACTATTTCAAAATAACACCTGCTCATTAAGAACGCGACCATTGGACAACAGGTGCATTTCGCGGGACACGTATTGGATATCTATATAAGATTTGCTCGTATCTGCTTGTAGCATTCTGCAATAAGAAAATCCTAAATGCTTGAAAATTCTTTTTGACAATTGTTCATCAGTAATTGTGATGGATAAGTTGCCGGAATTGACCACCGAGATATTACAGCGCCTCCAAACTACAGAAAGCGTTTTAGCAAGCAAAAGGGTATGCAAAGAGTGGAATAATGTCCTTGTGGACAAAAGAATTGGACTCCTTTTTGGTGTCACACAAGGAATGGTGAAAGACAAAGTTACTCGACTCTTCTATAGAGAACGTATTAACGAGGAAGATTTCAACCTGATCGTAACAACCAACAATAATCACGTCCCGGATGATGGAACCTATGAATGGATTAATTTACACCCAATAGTTGGATCTTGCAATGGTCTGGTATGTTTATATGTTTCACACCACGGCATACAAGATCCTGTCTACATTATGAATCCAACAACGCGAGAGCACCTCCATCTTCCACAACTAAGCATCCCAATTGCACGAGATCAAATACTTTTGTGGTATCCACAATACAATGTAATTGGGGGTTTCGGCTACTGTCAACGTACCAATTCGTACAAGGTAGTTCGCATTGACAGGAATGGTAAAGTTCAAATACACACTCTAGGAGACGAGATGGGATGGAGGAACATATGGGAGATTCCTTATACTTTTCGGAGTTCAGGTATGTACGCACATGGTTGTATTTTTTGGAAGGATTGTTGTCAGCGGGATACTGGCATAGTATCTTTCATTTTGGACTCTGAGACGTTTCATCCACATTCTCCACCCCGCATCATATTCCTGGGAGTGAACTTTTGATAGATTCTTACCCATCACTTGGGATGGTCATGTTCGGAGATCGCCTTTTATTTTACTACATCCATGAGGCGGTTGATAAGCCATGGATAGATTTCTGGGCACCCATTTCCAAAGAAAATATTTATACATGGGCACCTGGCGGGGAATGGAATTGGAATCATAAGATGAGCATTTTCTGGGAAGAGGATGGGGATGAATGGCCGACTTATAACCCGATAGCCTTTGGAAATAACAAGGACCTCCTATTGTGGCAGAATAGGCGTTTATTGCGTTACCATATACTCACCAGATCTTGGACGGAAATTTGGGGGACAGTACCATGGCAAACATGGGTTGGAATTATTCCTCACATGAGGAGCGTTGTTTCGTTGAAGAATTTTGGTGGACAATCGGAAAAATGTACTCATGATATCCATGCCACTAACACATTCCCTAGGTTATCTATGTAGTCTTTTTTTTTCCTGTTGTTTGTGTTTTCATAAGTTTGTAGTTTTTAGTTTTAATGTGTTGATCGTCACTTCGTTAGTTACACATTCGCTGTATAACTATATTATATTTTCCAAATCATGTAAGCATTTGTGATTTGTGCCGTGTTTCCTTATCGGTTTGTTTTTTTATTATCTATTGGATGTGCACTAATGCACATATATAGTACCACAACATCCTTTTCATCATAGACTCATAGTAGGTTTGTGTTGATCCCAAACCATATCTACATAGTATAAACTCAACCTGTAAATGGCAAGAACACTCTTTTAAACTATTGATAACACAGAAACATATTTCGTTCTATGTCAACATATAGCTAGACTCCTACTGAAGTTTAATCGCGTATTGGTTCAATACCATAGCACTGACGTGTTGGCATCATCACACTAGAAACTTTGATGTACAAACCTTTTACGGATCTCACCCTAATTCAAGAAGAAACGGGCAACTTTAATCTATAGAAAAAATCTTTGTAACAGGCTTCTCAACCAAATAGTATTTGTTCAAGCCCATAATATAACAGGCTTTTTCAAGGAAATTCATATTCCAACCAAATAGAACACCATTCTCTTCATGATGAGGCATGTACTTCGTTGTTAGAAGACGTTTCTTGCTCTTATATTTCGAGGATCCGTACACAATAACATCTTTAGATTATGTCAAGCTCATGTACCGGATTTACATTGGTTATATCTCTCAATTAAGGAGGCATCAACGCTGGTGTAGGTTCTCCTTTACAGGAATGGATAACGCAAGGAATTCAAACCCAAGTGGATTTTCCTTTTTCAGGGATAGATCAAAAGGAAACACCACACCTTAGTGAGCGTTAGAAACTAAGAAGTACTTGTACAATCGCACTAATCACGACTAAGAATTACAGACCTTTGCGGATATTAATATTACTGCATCGCTGCAATTCATCCGACCACCTTGATGCTTGCTCCAGCTGTTTACAAGATAGCTAGTGTTGTTCTTCTTCCACTTCCAAACGGACATTTTGATCAATGACAATAGACATCTCTTGTTCTTATAGAGGTTAGGGGTACATCCGAAACCTCCGCTTGATGCAGGAGAGGGGGTTCTATAAAGATTTGGAACAAGGCTTGCTCTTGTTGATCGGTTATGGACGTTGGTTGTATGAAGAAGAAGGTCAGGATTTTGAGGATGAGGATAGCGAGGATGATGATGAAGTTTGTGAGCACGATAATTAGGGTGGGATAGTCTATGATGGTGATTCGGATGACCCCTTCAGAACAATGGACATGGTCACAAACTTATCCTTTGTTTCCAGAGCTTCATAGAACCCCCACCGATCTATATATGATCGGTCTGTGCAAACTTATCACCGGTAATATATTGGATCATACGATATGGGTATCACTTATCATCGATAACTGAAACCGTTGATAAGTTTGTTGATCATGGCTCATATTACTGTCCGTAAGTTTGTTGATCCCGTATGGACGTTGGTCGCGTATTGATTTGTAATGAATTTCATATGATCCAACACGCTCTCACATATCGCTCATATTACCGATAATATTTTCATTGTCCTGTACAACAAAAGGACTTACGGGTCATTAGGATATTTCTTTTAACCCATAACGGTATAGAGTTCTTTAATTCGGTAATATGAAATGGCACGTCCATACGGGAGCAATATGAAAAAAGCCCGTCCCTGTCTGAACCATTACAACATGAGAATAACCATAAGGTTCGTAGGATATTGATCGTAACCAAAAGATTAGTTTTGATTGTACCCATGGTATGGTTGGTAGTTATCATAGGGTTGAGATTGAAAACCATATTGATTACCACTGTTGAATGTGTAATCTTGTGCTCCGTACATGTTATTTCCGTAAGGAAATATGACGACTCACAAGAAAGATAAAATCAAAACAAAAACAAAAAAATATAAAAACAAAAAATAAAAATAAGCTAAAAAAATAACAAATCAATTAGCAACTACTCCCCGGCAGTGGCGCCAAAATCTGATGGGCTGTCGTAGGCACAACAAATTAATAAAGATATTTCCCACTAATTAACTAGTAATATAGCGGTAGTAAGAGATCGTTCCCACAGAGACCTGTGTAATTGATAGGTTATTTGAATCAGCAAAATAAAGTAAAAGACAAAAGGGGTATTATTGGTTTTAAGATAAATGAAAAGACAATAAGAAGAAAGGAGATGATCAATGAATCCTTCGCTGTTACCAAGCGTTAACAGGATTAGAATACTTATCTATCTTCCGTTAGAACCATTCATCACCAACCGTAGGATAACAAGTACGCTTAGCTAACCCCAAAACTGCTTGTATCACCGGATAACGGGTACGCTTAGTCACTGGATTCTACCCAACTGAGCCGCCTTAAGGTACGCTTACAAGGTGTAACTCGATCAAACGCTTTAGGGTTTGTGAATTTAGGTTTGATTCCAGCAGTTAAACTCAGGATGCTCGGTTCACTTACTGGTGTTGTTTCCATACACGATTGTTTTACAAAATCCCTCTGCAAGGTCTCATGTTTTCTACTTGTGTAGGATATGCACGACAATTACGGATCGTTCAACTCTCTACTAGCAATAGAATGATCAATAAACTAATCTAGTTGCGCACCCAAACCAATCGAAGAATCAATCATAAACCCTAGATATAATGAAAACAAACGATGATGATTAATACGTCAAATAGATTTGTATTAATAATAAAGCTTCACGCTTAGAACATTGAATTCATCCTTAATCAACAAAGGATTTAGCTACTCATATTACAAAGAAGATGAATAATGGTGGTTCCCCCCTAAAGGGGTAAACCCTAGGTTTTTGATGTAGAATAAACCTTAGATTGTGATATGAGATGTTATGATGATGAAAGGCCTAATACCTATTTATATAGGTTTACATTGCTTGGCCTTCAAGTATCTCAGTCGGTTAAGGAACCCGACCCTAAATTACGAAAGAACCCAAAAGATAGTTCGTGAATTTTAGCCTTCAATAGTTTGCAAACCATCTTTTTAGAAAAGTGTCCAGGAACTTTAGTTTCCAAACCAGTATGCAAACTCTTTAATCCACGAAATCATAGTTTGCAAACCATTTTGCAAACTTTCCTGTCTTCGGTATTCGATAAAAAGCTTGTTTTTCCCACAACTTCTTCGTTCGAACTCGGAATGACCTCGTTCTTTTTGAATTCTTTTCCCATTTCAATTCTATTAAATATGTGATGATAAATCCTGAATTTGAATGAGTTAAGCTTGGTCTTTGGCACGTCTATTGATTTTGAGCGTTTTGCTCATTTTCGTCGCACTTCTTCCACTTCTCTTGGACTTGGGCACTTGGATACTTGGAATACTTCTCTTCCTAGCTCTTTTTAGCACTTTGTAGCTCCTTTTTGGATGATTAACCTAATAGAGACAAATAAGAGAAAACAAGAGTAATAATACGAATACATGCAAGAATAATAGCTTAAACAAGTATGGAATTGACACTAAAATCATATGAATTATGCACTTATCAGTTGCCTCTACATAAACCCCGCTATTCTGGTTCACGGAACCATAACTAAATTTTGTGCGAAACATGTAACACTTTGATTTTTATGGCCCGGATTCTACCCGAATCCAATGCCCAAAAACCCGAGATGCTACGTACGTATCATAGCCGAAGCTCGGCTACTAAACCCAAACTCATTAAGTAATTTATTTGGGCTAATTTAATATATGTTCATTTTGATATTTCTTTCACAACGGATACTTAGAAAGATATTCAGGAAAATCTAACCATTTTTTTAATGGAAAAAGTAATTAATTAATTAAGCAATATAATACAGAAGGTCTACAATTTCATTTTTATCAAAAACATCAGAAATAATGCTTTCTTGTTGCACCTGCTGTTGCAAATGCTTTGACATGTGTTGTAGTCTTCTGATCCTTGCTTATTTTTCCACTGAGTCCGCTGCTGCATTGTGATCTCTGCTTATAAATTTTATCTTAGCTTGTGGTAATTTACCTAGAATAGAAATAGTTTATTCTATAGTATTCTCTGCTGCCCATGAAGCATTTGTTCCTTTTTTGTTGATAGAATCCTCCAACACTTTACAATCTGTAGCAATAAAGAAGCTAGAAAGTATATTGTCTTCTAGCCATTTTAACGCTTTTAAAAGTGATTTTGCTTATGCGTGCAAAGCCGAGGACGCCCAATCTAAACCAGCAGAAAGATGCATAAAAGCTTATTGTTCGACCGAGTACAATATGAAGGCATATCCCAAAGATAAGTTCTCTTTATTTTACGATGCATCTGTGAAGATTATCCAATCCGCCCTGAAGTTGTTCCAAGAAGGTTTATACGCTTTCTTTTTCCGAATATCTTTATTTTTGTCCTCTTTATTGTACGGTGAAAACTGGATGAAAATTTTAATTTGTTGAATCAATGAAGTTGGATCTGGGATGATTTTCCTAAACACCACTTCACATCTATATTTCCAAATAAACCAGAGGATTGTTGAAATTTGTTCACAAAATTGTGAAAATTTTGGATCTGATATCCATATTTCAACCCACTTGCTGATAGAGTATGTGTTAATTTGCGAATTAACAGCGTCTATAGAGCAGCCAAACCAAATCGATCAAGCGAAATGACACTTTCTAAATAGATGATCTTCTATTTTTGTCGATTGGTTATTACACAAAGGACACTCAGAAGATATTTCTGAGTTGTGGGATGCTAGTCTGCTAGTATTCAGAAGTGCTTTTTGAACTAGTTTCCAAATAAATAGTCTAATATGAGGGATTGCCTGCAGCTTCCATAATTTTTTCCAAGGGAATTTAATATTCTCCTCATTATCTGTATTTTGTTGATTGATGAGGTAATTGTATATGTTTTTTGCCGTGAAAGCCCCAGATTGATGGTGTTTCCATCTGATCACGTCTCTCTTATATTTATTCGGAGTAATAGCTAATATTTTTTCCTTAATTTCTATTCATCTAGTTTTCCAGTGTCCCATGATCCTTCATTATTTAATAGCTCTTGAATTTTTTGCGGAAAAGGGTCAACTCTATCACTTGGTCTATTTATTATATCCGAATTAGGTATCCAATTGTCTTCCCAAATCTTCGTATTAGATCAATTTTCACTTGCCAGATACAATTTCCTCTTATAATATTGACACCTTTTTTAATGCTTGTCCAGATCCAAGAGAGTTCATAGTTTCTCGAAGGTTCAAAAGGGTTTGAGTCGTGGTAGTATTTCGCTTCTAAAAATTTCACCCACAGTGGTTCTTTTTCTGTCATTACTCTGCTAGCTAGCTTCGTTAGAAGGGCTATATTGAAATTGTGAGGATTTTTTTATTCCCAAACCCCATTGCGATTTTGGTTTACACATGCCTATCCACACCTTTATATAACCACCTTTTCCTTTTGACCTATCCTTATTCCACCAAAAATCTCTTTGAATTTATCTAACTTATCTAAAGTTTCTTTGAGGAGAGCTAGCATCTGCATATGATACGCAGGGTAAGATTACAGGATTGATTGAATTAAAACTGTCCTTCCCGCTTGAGATAACAACTTTGATTTCCAACCTTGTAAAGTATTATAGTTAGGGGTGAGCAAAAAGTCTGGAACCGCGGATTTCGCCCATATCCGTCCGTAAAATTGCGGGTGAAACCCAATCCGTAAGATCTATGGGCCGGACATGGTTGGTTTTTACAAATCCGCACTTTTAGCGGTTTGGTTGCGGTTGGACTTTGAAATCCGCGGATTCACCCGCACTGTAGGGCAGTAACCACGGAGTTTAAACTTTTATTTTATCAAACATGTTAAGCGCATTTTTTTATCCAAATTCAAAAACAACATATGATTTCGTTGATATTAAGATCTTAGTAAAGAATTAGTACCTTACAAGAAAGCTTGGGATTGGCAGAAATTACTACTCAAACAAAGACAAACATTGATTGAAAAAGATGAAGAAGATTTATCAGATACTTTGCTTATACTTCATCTTTTTTTTTGTTTATACATTGGGCACATCTAGTTCAGAGGAGTTTCTGAATTTTGATAGGAGTGATGCTCCTTATGATGTTTATCGAACTGAACGTGGTGGTGAGGTTATTTATCATGGACCTGTTCAGGTTCGTCTCATCTCCATTTTTCTTATGTTTGTGAAGTTTAGTAGATGTCTTGTTGTGTTCTGTATATAATTGCATATTATGTAAAATTGCTTTGATTCCTGCATTGTGATTAGTTTCACTTTTGCAAGTTATTTGAAATGTTAACTACATTTGTTGGAACTGAATGATGCTGAACATAGATAATAGGGGAAGTTGACGAATTAATCTCATTGAACGGCTGCCGGCTGGGAAAATTGACGATTTTTTTGTTAAACTAAATATGCGGTTAATCCGCATCTGACCCGTATAACCCACTGATCCGCGGATGTCAAATCCGCGGGTGATTGGACCGGACGCGGATGGATTTTCCAAATCCGCAACTTTGACGGATTGGACACGGGTGACCCCTAATCCACATCTGTCCGTCCGTTGCACACCCCTAATTATAGTATCTTGAAGGAGTGGTTCAAAATTCTCTTTCATGTTTCTATCGAAAAAGAGAGGGGTTCCGAGATATCTGTCCTTTTTAGTCATCAATGGGACTTTTAGGATTTTTGCAATTATTTTTCCATGTTTGGGATGGATTTTAGGACTGAAATAGAATCCTGATTTTTGAAAATTTACGATTTTCTCCGTGATTTCCCAAAAATTAGATAAGATATCCAATAAATTTTTTGCTTCCCATAGGCCTTCTTTGGTGAGCAGAAAATAGTCATCGGTGAAAAAAAGGGGGGAGATAGTAGGGGCATGTTTGTTTAACTTAAGTCCTGAGATCTTATTTTCTTTTGTAGTTTTTCCAAGAAGTCTTGAGATAATCTCCATGCAAATTAGAAATAGATATGGAGAGAGAGGGTCGCCCTGCCTTAAACCCATTGAGTTAGAGAAAATTGGTCCCGGGGATCCATGTAGAAGAATGGAAAAAGAAGTAGTGGAGATGCATTGAGAAATGAGGTTTACCCAGTCATCGCTAAACCCAAAGGAAGTTAAAGAAAAGGCCACTCTACTCTATCGAAAGCTTTGGATAAATCAATCTTGAGAGCTAAGAAACCCTTTTTTGTTTTGGAGATTTTCATCGAGTGTAGCAGTTCATGTGCTATGATAATATTATCCGTAATTTGTCTCCCTGGTAATTAAAAGCAGTTTGGTTTGGGGATATTAACCTATTTAAAATGGTTTTTAAACTGTTGCCAAGGATTTTTTAGATGAGTTTATAATTGTATTGCTGAGGCTGATAGGTCTAAAATCCGCCGGAGTCTGAGGTGTTGATATTTTTGGTATGAGAGTAATGAACGAAGGGTTGAAATCTTTCTCCATAATCCCTGTTCTAAAGAATTCTTGCGTAGAAATTATTATATTCGGACCCAAGATATCCCAATTAGCTTTGGAAAAAAACCCGGTTGAAAACCGTCCGGGCATGAAGCACCCCAAGGATGAAAGAGTTGACCAAATTTCTTCTTTGGATGAAATTTGGGTTAAAGCTATGTTTTCCAAGTCTGAAATACAAGGTTGGATTATTCCTGATAGGTCAGCATTGTAGTTATTCATTTGAGAAGCTCTGATTTGAGTGAAATGATTGACTAAAAGGGAATTGATCTGGTCTGGATCAGAAATCCAGAGACCTGATGGTTCTCTGAGAGTATGAATTGCATTGATTTTCTTCCTATTTGAGGTAGAGGCAAGGAAATATTCAGTTTTTTGATCATATTCTCTGAAGAATTTATCCCTTGAGAGTTGATGATAATAATCATTTCTAACTTCATACCATATTCCCAGTTCAACTTGAAGGTTTTTGAGAGTATCTATCTTGGACGAGATGTTTCCGGATTTATGAATGTTATCTATTTTGTTATTAAGGTTTTTAATATTTTTATGAATATTACCGAAAACCTCTGAATTCCACTAGGCTAGATCTGAGGAAAGGGATTTCCGGTTTGAAACGAAGTTTCTAGATGAAGTACTAGAGGAGTGTAGATTCCAAGATGCATCCACTACAGTTGATAAAGTGGGGTGAGAAATCCAAGACCTAAGGCATCTAAAAGGCTTATGTAGTCCTTTTGTTTCTGGGTTGGAATCGAAAAGGATAGGAGTATGGTCAGAGCCTACTCTTGTTAGGTGACTTACCTTGGTGTTATGAAATATCTGAATCCATTGATACGAGATTAAAGCTCTATCAATTCTTTCACATATATTAGCCTCTCCACTTCTGTTGTTTGACCATGTGAAAGGAGCGCATACGTATCCCGCATCTTGTAATCCCAGAGAGTTTATTATCTGAGTGACGAAAGTTTTTCTCCCGGGTCCAGGATGATATTCAAGTCTCCAATTAGAACCCATGGCTTTTGAACTTGTTTCAATAAATCCAAAATATGTGTCCATTGGGCTATTTTTTCATCTGCTTCAACTGCACCATAAACACATGTAATTTCTATTTCTTTTTCACCGATTATTGTTTCAAAATGGCAGACATTTAAATGTGCCGAAACTATTTTTAGCTCTACATTATTGTGTCAGGCTATTGCTAACCCCTTAGTTATACCCACCGACGGGACTATGAACCAATCATGAAAATCAGATTTTTTTAACAGAACGTCCATTCTGTCGAATGAGGCATTTGTCTTAGATAAAATAATAATATCTGGTTTATAATAATGGCACAGATGATTAAGATAATCCCTAGTGATAGGTATCCCAATTCCTTGGACGTTCCATGAGAGCAGTTTCATTGTGATAGGAGAGGGATTAAAAACAGGACGGGAAAATATACTTTTTAGGAATAACTTAATGAGAAAAAAACACTAACAAACCAATATAAAGAGTTAGAATTTGCACTTTGCATGTATTAGAAATTGTGAGTGAAAGATGCCCTGGATGGTTAAGACACTAGATCTCAAGAAAGCACACAAAAACCAAATGAATGGAAGAAATGAATTTGAGATAATTAAAGATTACTGATTACTGAAATTTTACTAACGCTATATGTAAAGAAAACAAAAAGCACCAGGAAGAGAGGTAGAGTTGCACTACAGGTTGAAAAAAGTTTGTTTATATAATAACCTAGTACAACATAAGAAAAGAGATCTCCCAGTTACGTGACTAATAAGTTTTATGTAGTCTCTTAAACCAACTTAAGATTGGGGAACTCCCCAAATTGAGACTGATAAATTTTTCATTCACAATAGAAAATAAAAATATGTTTATTTACTTATAAGCTTTAAAATAAAATTTAATATATAAGTTCTCCAACAAACCACCTAAGAAGATTTCAGTCATTTCATCACGGGTCATTTCCGACCAGGGTCGACCAATTTCACTCAATCCATCATTATGGGTTGACTGATACACTGTATGTATGTATAAGGTTTGGCTCAAACCTTAAGATTTCTTATTTGGTAGGCTTCAAAGAAAATAGAGAAGCCCCAAACTAGCCAAGAAAAACGAGGCAAATGCCGGATGAACCAGGACAACGATTCATGTGCCCATCTAGAATAATTCCACGTTATACCTCGTGGAACCTTTATACATCCAAAACATATAACCAGCTCAGCAAATAATTCCATGTTGTACCTCGTGGAACCTATACAGCCTAAACATCGGAAGAGATACACCCACTGAAATTTTTCCCGATTTTCATCCAGCGAGGGGAATGGACGGCTCATACCGCGTTCCCGGTATTGGGATTGCCAATGGAATTAAGTGGGACCCATCCATTATTAGAGGCAGGATTTTTTATCAGTCAAGCTAGCATTTTCCTCTAGACATATAACCAGCTCAGCAAATAAAGTGTTTCCCCGATGCATCTCCCCCTCCTCCCTGGTTTGTGTACCACCATAGATAGTCCTGACTCCTGTGGAGCCCTGACTCCTGTGGAGCCCTGACTCGTCTAATAAAAATACAAAACATTCCTACTTTCGTTCATTTAAGCCTTTACTTTGCTTACACAGTACTGAAAAAAATCCCATTTTATCTCCCTGTATCAAACAAACAGGCAAACAAAACATACTTCCAATTTTCAAGATCTAAAGATAATGGATACGAAGGATATCAAAAACAAAATGCAATATAAGAATTTGGGTAGATCTGGATTAAAAGTAAGCCAACTATCCTATGGAGCATGGGTGAGTTTTGGAAATCAGTTAGATGTTAAAGAGGCAAAAACATTACTACAGTGTTGTAAAGATCATGGTGTTAATTTCTTTGATAATGCTGAAGTTTATGCAAATGGTAGAGCTGAAGAAATCATGGGTCAAGCTATTAGAGAATTAGGATGGAAGAGATCAGATATTGTTATATCTACCAAAATATTTTGGGGTGGACCTGGTCCAAATGATAAAGGATTATCAAGAAAGCATATTATTGAAGGAACTAAAGCTTCATTAAAAAGATTAGATATGGAATATGTTGATATATTGTATTGTCATAGACCTGATGTTTCAACACCTATTGAAGAAACAGTTAGAGCTATGAATTATGTTATTGATCATGGTTGGGCTTTTTACTGGGGTACTAGTGAATGGTCTGCTCAACAAATCACTGAAGCTTGGGCTGTTGCTGAAAAATTAGATCTCGTTGGTCCTGTTGTTGAACAACCTGAGTATAATCTTCTCTCTAGACACAAGGTCAGACTTTTTATTTTTCATTTTTGAAATGCATTTTCTGATTTTTTGTTTTTTTAGTTTCTCAAGATTTGAATGATTTTTGTGATGTGGGTTTAGTCTATATAGGATGGATCTGGTAGGATCAATTGTTTTTATCATTTTAAAAACATCTTTTGATAGTTTGATTTTGATAGGGAAGTATGTAGTTGTTAGCCAAGTACATACTTGTGATATTTAATTTTTGTTTCTGGTGTTTTACTTCATTATAAGAGTGATCTACTTCTGTCTATTATTATATTTTAAATAGGATGGGTATAATCAGGTGTGTTTAGGGAGAAATCCATTATAACTTTGTAGAGTAAGGTTGATATATAGGTTCTCTTAAGTTGGGACAAAATTGGGTGAGTATGTTTCTGTGTTGGTACAATGAAGATGTCTTCAAATAGGTAAAATTTGGAGTCATTTCACGCACATTGCGGTGAAAATGTTTCAACATCTATGGCTCTTGCATAAATTAGAAGTTGTGCAGCAGTTATGAAAAGGTTATCTAATTGCATATCCTAATATTATTGTCGTCCTTCCTCAACAATACAGAGGACAAAAGATCTCTAGAAAATAATTGCCAACTTGGAGTCTATTCAAGAACACTTTATTTGTATATTTGGCAGATAGATCGGATTGATGTGTTTGCGCTTATTTGGGACACTAGCTAACTGGCATGAGAGATACAGCGATACTCAAAATAGGATTTTAGTTACAGTAAATGATTTTTCCTTGAGTTGAACTCGTTGCATCAATTGGATCTAGTTTTGATCTACTTAATTAGAAAGCATAAAAGGAGAAGGCTTTGTCCATATGTAAAGTGTTTTAAGCTATATGTGTTTCCCCATTTTCTGATGTTATTTGTTGATCCAGGTCGAATCAGAGTATCTACCGCTTTACACCAACTATGGTATAGGTCTTACCACATGGAGTCCACTTGCATCTGGAGTTCTTACCGGGAAGTACAATAATAAAAATATTCCATCAGACAGTAGGTTTGCTCTAGAGAATTACAAGGTAAAAGGCTTTTCTGGGGTTCTCCGAGTATCAATAATGTTTTCCCGAGCACTTTCTAAATACTTTTATTGTCTTATTGTATAAACTTTTATTCATCTTTCTATATCTTTAAACACATTAGCATTTATAATGAGTCCTATAACTAAATATCTAAATAAGTAACAGATTCCCGGGCTAGCCGGCATTATGATTCTTGTAGGTACAAATAGTTATAGCTAATGGAAGCAGAAGTTACAGAACAAATGACCCTACATTCAGAAGATAAGATAAATTTCTGTGTCAAAGAGATCGTAGAAATCAATATTTGCGACTAAGCAAGACATACTTAACCAGTTGGAAAGGGTAACAATAAGAGAATAAAACTTTATAGAACGATGAATTCTTTTCTCTTGTATCTGACCCTAGCTGTTCAACAATAGAAGGGTGTGCAACCATTGATAACTAAGGATTGGTATTTCAAGAATCGGTACCAAAATAGCCAGAAAGTTCGTAGTGGAGCATAAAGACGCGCATTTAAGTTTTTGTATGATGGGGACTTCCTAATGTCATAAGATATATTTATATGGTGAAATAGGTTTTCGAGATATCAATGAAACATAATGACGTTCCAAGAGATCACCATCACCATTTGATGTGCTACAAGTCCAACATTCAGTATTAGCAATGCAAGGCCTGCTATACCATCAATGCTTATCTACGTTGAGATCTATCTTTAAGTTCCGCAAGACAATAAAGTACAGTATTCATGTTTGAGATGTATTGTATATGATCATGTATTGTATATGATCCATCATAACCAGACCAAGAGCCTATCTGTCTCACTAAATACATCAGAGAAGGTTTAGTAAAGAATACTGGGCTTTGTGATAGTACTTGGCCCTGATGAATCACATTGTGTTTCTTGTTATAATAGTCGGTTGATTAGCGGTTTTACTTACTATTAACCTCAGGCCATGTCATGATTTTTATCATCTTCTCAGATGCATCATGCCCATCACTTCATGTGACTCTTCCATCAAATCAGTAGCATAACCTTTGATAATCAAAGGCCTCACACTTTGAGCTACATGCGACTGATGTTGTACATCACCGAAGTGAATGAAGGGGTGAAACCAGAATGATTATTTTCTTAATATTAATATGTGATGAGTGTACAACATATCTTGACTGCATTTTCATTCTTTGCAGAACCTTGCAAGCAGGTCACTGGTTGACGATGTGCTGAAAAAAGTTGCTGCTTTGGAACCAATTGCGAAGGAGCTTAATGTGCCTTTATCTCAACTTGCAATTGCTTGGTGTGCATCAAATCCTAATGTTTCGTCCGTTATAACTGGTGCTACCAAGGAGGCTCAAGTAAGTTTTACCTGCATTACTGAGTCGGATCTTATTACTGGTGACTAGTGTTTCTCGGGAATATGGAACATATATCTTTGTTTCTTTGGTATTATGAATGAATCCTACTTTTCTGATGCAATGATGCTGTCGCACTGTGCAGATTGTGGAAAACATGAAAGCTGTTGATCTCATTCCAAGGCTTACACCTGAAATTTTGGAGAGGATTGAAACAGTTGTCCAGAGCAAGCCAAAGCGTCCTGAATCTTACAGGTAAAAAGGACCACGAAAGCCAGGGGCTTCTTCCTCGGCATGCGATGTCATTGGCTACAGGTTGGTGACAAACTAGTCTGAAGATTGGTGAAATATACGAGTACTAGTTCAGATTTTTTTTTTATTGTTTTCCACGTTTTTACTTCTTTTCCTCCTGTTCTCCAACTACATTGTAAAATGCGTGAAGGGATGCAACTGATTCATTTCTTGGATTATGGATTTTGTGGTGTTTGTATGAAGGATGTTGATTTCTATACAATTTCGGAGACGTTGTACTTATAGATTTGGACCCTTGACTGTCTTCTTAAGTCATATGAGGTGTTTCAAAATGATCCGTATTTATTTTCCCAAGACCATTTGGGTTAAGTTTGGAATTCCAGCCAACTAATAAGAATATGGAAGCTTGAGCACTCCGTTCTGGCCCGAATTCCTATGATATATTTTCGCTTCCACTGGCTGATGTTGATTAGTAAGACATGAAAAATCCAACATAAACGTTACGTTTTCAAGTATTCTTGGCCAAAACGATACTCTGAGATTGGGGTATACCAAAATAGGGTCATTGGAAGGAAAATCCAAAACCCTTTATCCATATATTTTTAAAAATGATTAAATTATCCTTGTTTAATTAGTACTAATCAATCTTTTTAGTTTAATTAATTTAGTTAGAATAATTAGTTAGATAAAAAGTTTTGAAATCTTGTTTTGGTTAGATTGAACTTTCGGATTTTGTTGGAAGAATTTTGAGAAAAAAGTTTTGTTTTGAGAATTCTTTTTGGAACGGAACTGAAACCACATTAACCAAACACTTCTAATATGGGGATTTCACAGTTGTTTAATGGTTTCATTCTCCAAATTACCGAAGAAATCACAGTATGAAAAGTCAGCATGTTTGACTGAGTACTTTAATAACTCATTCCATGAACAGTCGGCATGCTTCACCGAAACAAAGCATGCCGACCAAACATTAGTTTTTCGGATTTACAGTCGTCATGATCGAAAACGTAGCACATTTGACGACTAATAACAAAATTTGGACACAAGAAAACTTGTTTTCTGGGAGTCATTAATCGGCATGCTCGACTAAAACTAAGCATGCCGACCAAACATTATTTTTTTCGCATTTATAGTCGTCATGGTCGAAAATTCAGCACATTGATTAGTCGTCATGTTATTTTTACAAAATCATGACGACCAATAAAAAAATTGGACACAGGAAAACTTGTTTTCTGGGAGTTATTAATCGTCATGGTTCATCTTTTCGAACCTTAACGACTATTCTTACTACATCACTAGTCGTCAAGGTTTATGGATGAAGACCATGACGACCCTGTGAACGTTACTTTCAGAAACAAACCTCTTTGAAAAGTCGTTACGCTATTTATCCTACAACCTTGACGACTAAAAATAAATATGAAAAGTCGTCATGCTCGACGAAGAGATACTATGATGATCGTATAACTGCAATTCAATAATTTCAAATTTTCCGACCTAATATGCCATTCAAACAACAAACCAAAGTATTCGATGGAGTTTTAAAGAATTAACTAACAGTAAAAATATTTTAATCGATGAAAAATAAAAATCATTTGAAAACGATGAAATATACAGAAGGAAAAGGGTATTGATCATTAGATTGATGATGAAAAAAGAATAAGGTTTGAATCTAAAACCAAAAAGAGAGTAGTTTTAACTATTATTAGGGAAGGGTAATTAGGTAACTTTATAAACATTAGACATCCCTTAGCCTACTAATTTGGTTGGGAAAAAAATGAGTATACCCCAATCTGGCTAGTAAAATGATCCGTATTTATTTTCCCAACACCATTCGGGTAACATTAAGTTTGAAATTCCATCCAAATACTCCCCCGTCTCTAAAAAATAGACAGGTTTTTGTGTAAATTTACACACAAACCTGCCTAATTATTTTGAAACGGAGATAGTAATACCAATATGGGTCCTTAATTTGACGCTTGAGCACTCGACGTTTTGTGGAAAATGCGTGTAGACGTAGAAACATTTGGTCGGATATCCTATGATATGTTTTTACTTGCACTGGCGGTTGTTGATTAATAAGACATAAAAGATCCAACATAGTAAGGCATAAAAAATCCAACATAAACATATGTTTTCAAGTGTAAGGGTCTTGACCTCTTGGGATGTCAGCCTTCGGGATGATTGGTATTTGACCAGACAGGTTAGGTCGCGAATCAAACTATTAGTTATTCGAATACATGTGGAAGTTGTTTAAATCGTATATTTTTGACTTGAGATCCGAACAAAGAGAAATATGTGATAATCAATAGTCTAAGGAAATCAATCAATGTTTTAAGGAAAGGTGGTGTGTATGCATGTGGGTCAAAGAGCGATTGAGATGTTTATAATTTTGGACGGCAGATATTATGCCTTGGCCCAAGCTATTTCTCTCGTCTAAGCAAACCCTCCCTCCGGACGTGTATTATGGAGCGTTTGGTTTTAAAGGATTAAACGTCGAGGATTATTTGTCGGGTTTTCAACCAAGTGCAGAGCCAAATAAATTTGGAAAAAAGTCATTCTTCTCCGATAATAGTTTCTAACGACAATCCTAGGGTTCTACAGCTCTATTATGGATTCAAACTATGATGTATTTAATGGAGGAGTAGTTGTGATTTTTGCAACTTCACTTGATTTAGATGAACGTAAATTTTTTGTATCCTCAATTGTTTAAAATCTACAAATATAATATTCACGGAGTCCACGCTGATTTTGGTAACCGATCATCTACAAATTTGTAGGAACCATAGTTAGTTTTCTTAAGATAGCTAATGGGTTCGTTTGATTGAAAAAATGACGGTGAAGTTAAGCTCAAAGTTATAGGTTTTGGCCCTTTTGGAGGTGACTGTTCGAATGCCTTTTATAGAACAATTGGAAGTTCGATGGAAGGAGTGGAGTTTTGGACTGTAAACACGAATATTTAGTCCATGAGGAAGTCACATCGGTTGGAGATTGGTGAGGAGATAACAAGGGGACTTGGTGCTGGTGGGAATATTGATGTTGGTATGAATTTTGCCAAGCAAAGCAAAGACGTGATGGAAGAGGCGATCTATGGTGCTGACATGGTTTTCGTTCCTTTAAGCTGGTCGTGCATTCTTATACTATGATTTGATTTTATAAGATGACATACTGCAGTCATTGTGAAATCATTAGTGAGCCTACATAAAGTGCATAAACTTCGAGTTAATATCCTCTGGCATTAACACGAAAATTATGTAGAAACTATCTCAAACAAGACCTATGAGTCCGCAATCAAATACAATGTATCCATCTATATTTATAAGTTATGAGTAAGAAGTTAATTAAGTGTTTTCGCTGATCAAAATGTAAGAAAGAGTTTCGCTTGATTGGGATTTTTAATTTCGTTTCACAAGTGAGATGAGTGCGACCACCCATACTTGCTAGAGTTAAGTAAAAGTTAGTATATTTCTATCGCATTGTATGTGTGCTTTAAGCATAATCATTTCACAGGTCTATTTACGTTAAGTTTGAAACTCCAACCGTAACGATGAAAAAGGTTTGTATTTCTAAGTTCTAACTAGCAATCTATATATACATATGATTGTGGGCAATCTTCTCAACAATATTGCAACTTTTTAGGACGTTACTCTATTCCACACGCCATCAAGGACGCATGCAGCCAAGATGTAAGTCTCTGATGCATTTCACTGAAAGAAATTGCATAACGAAATAGTACTTTTTGCTTATTAAGTGTTCTTCTGAATTGTTGTAGTATTTGCACCTGCCCTCCGTGAATTTCTTCATGGTTTAAATCAACGACAAGCATTTTAGTATCGGAGTTACACATAACCGCACACTGTTGTAAATTGTGTTAGAAATTTTGAATAGAAATTATGTTAGTTATAATTGAAGGGTTGTGTCCACTGGTGAAACCCTTTCAATTTGAGTTGGAAACTTATCCAAGAGATGTGACTCTCTATGAATGGATTCTTTCCAAGAGATGTGACTCTTTGAAGAGACACTATTTCCTTTCCTAAGAGACACCAATCAAGTATATAAACCCCACTCATGTTTCATTCTATAGATAAGAAAAGCACACACAAAATTCTGATTTCATTTGCATTCATTATTGTCATAGTATTGAGAGATAAACACTAAATTTGGTTCGCCGTTTCCTTGAGTTTGGAGTGCTTCTACTCGAGGAAGAAAGATCTTTGTATCCTGGGAGACGTTTCGCAAGTAAGAACCCATTAGCACCGGAGTGGGGCGAATTTCGTCTTAAGGACAGAGTATCTAATACTCGACTCGATTTACTACATAGGTTCTTAATCTTCCTAGTTCGTTGGTTTTCGTATCTTGCATCAGCATCAGTTGCATATTAAGGAGAAGATATCCAACACTCTTAAGACGAAAATTCCTTCTTTATATTCTTCTTTTCTTCTGTACGCTGGATGCTTGGTTATTAGGCGACGGTTGGTTGAGTTACGGGCAGTTTCAATTGAAAATTGATTACGAATTTCCTTACAAGGATGTCTACAGAACTGAGTTCCGTTTAAAATTTGAGACTCTGGTTGAATATTCAAGTGTGATTAAATACCAGTACTTAATCTTTGACATTCCGCTCATTGAAAAAACTTGGAATTCACTCCGGTTGGCGAGACTGGCGGTTTGGTTTAATTTAAACAGAACCCATTCTCTACTGAAACGTCTTACTTGCTTCTTGTTTAACTTATTAATTTGTTTAAGTTATTCCTTTACAAGTTGGAGAGCATAACCAGTTTATAAATTACTAAACTCTACATTTTTTGTCTCATAGAATAACACTCATGGAAAAGAGAATCCATATTGCCGCAGACGTTGGTAAAGACGGAAACAATTTCTGGTGCAGTACTATTTCAGAAGTAAACATGATCAGCAATTCTAACGACTGGTTTGTCAACACCGGTGCAACATGCCATGTCTGTTCTGATAAGAGTGTATTTTCCCATTACCGGAAATTGCCCCGTAAAGAAACTATATTCATGGGAAATTCAACAATGTCAAGAGTTGAAGGACAAGGAAAAGTCATATTAAAAATGACATCCGGCAGAGAACTCACGCTTAATAACGTGTTTCATGTTCCGGACATTCGGAAGAATTTAGTTTCGGGATCCTTGTTGATCAAACATGGATTCAAACTGGTTTTTGAATCAGAAATGTTTGTACTTTCCAAAAATGAAATTTATGTTGGAAAGGGGCATCTCAGCAACGGCTTATTTAAGATGGATGGAATGCCTATTGTTCGTGAAATCAAGGAAGTAAACATTCTCGAGTCATCTGATTTATGGCACGAAAGGCTAGGTCATGCTAATTATGGTTCTTTAAGAAGATTAATTAACATGAATTTATTGCCTAATTTTCATATAAACGTGACTCGCAAATGTGGAACTTGTGTAGAGGCAAAAATGACGAAAACCCAGTTTTCTCATTCAATAGAAAGAGTCACGGAACCGCTTGAATTAGTTCATACGGATATTTGTGATTTAAAGATGGTACAAAGTAGAGGTGGGAAAAAATATTTCATAACCTTCATCGATGACAGTACTCGATATTGTCATGTATACTTACTAAGAAATAAAGATGAGGCCGTTTTAGTGTTTGAATATTACAAAAATCAAGTTGAGAATCAACTTGATAAGAAGATCAAAATTCTTAGAAGTGACAAAGGAGGAGAATATGAATGTCCTCTTATTGAACCATGTTCACGATATGGCATTATTCATCAAAATACTGCGCCGTACTCACCCCAACAAAACGGGGTTGCAGAACAGAAAAATAGAACTCTTAAGGAAATGATAAATTCTTTACTGTTGAATTCAGGAGCACTACAAAATTTGTGGGGGGAAGCTTTGCTTACGGAAAATTATGTCATAAACAAACTACCCCATACAAGGAAGGATAAAACTTCATACGAATTGTGGAAAGGAAGGAAACCTTCCTATAAACACCTTAAAGTGTGGGGGTGTTTGTCTAAAGTGGAAGTGCCATTTCCTAAGAAGGTTAAGATCGGACCTAAAACGATTGATTGCATTTTCTTAGGATATGCAGAAAATAGTTGTGCTTACAGATTTTTAGTGCATAAGTCTGGAATTTCTGATATACATGTGAATACAATTTTGGAATCAAGAAATGCTACATTTTTTGAAGATGTATTCCCATGTAAGAAAATTTAAAATTATGGTTCTACCAAGAGAACTCATGACGATATGGAAAGCACCGATCTTCGAATTGAAGAACCTCGAAGAAGTAAGCGAACAAAAGTTTGTAAGTCTTTTGGTTCAGATTTTCTAACATATATGATTGAAAAAGAACCTCAAACTTTTAAAGAAGCGATGTCTACCCCCGAAGCTCCTTTCTGGAAAGAAGCGTCTAACAGTGAAGTTGATTTTATTTTACAGAATCATACATGGGAAATGGTAGATCTTCCTCCTGGTTGTAAAGCACTTGGTTCCAAATTGGTTTTCAAAAGGAAAATGAAACCAGACGGAACTATTGACAAGTACAAGGCTAGACTTGTCGTTAAAGGTTATAAACAGAAAGAAGGGCGCTTTTTTGAATGGTGATTTGGATGAAGAAATCTATATGGAACAACCAGAAGGTTTTGTCATTCCGGGTCAAGAAAACAAAGTTTGCAAGTTGGTGAAATCGCTTTATGGATTAAAGCAAGCACCAAAACAATGGCACGAGAAATTCGACAAAGCCATGATGTCAAATGGTTTTAGGATTAACGAATGCGACAAGTGTGTATATTCCAAGAATACAGAAAATGGGTATGTAATACTTTGTCTGTATGTGGATGACATGCTAATCATGGGCAGTAGTATTGAAGCCATCAAAACTACTAAGAAAATGTTATCTAGCCAATTTGACATGAAAAATTTGGGTGTTGCAGATGTTATTTTGGGAATAAAAATTTGTAGAACACTGAGTGGATTAGTATTGACTCAATCCCATTATGTTGAGAAGATTCTTGATAAATTTAACAAGAATGATGACAACATAGCAAAGACTCCTGTTGATTTGACTCTCCATTTGAGGAAAAATACTGGACCGAGTATTAATCAAACGAAATATGCTTGAATCATAGGAAGTCTAATGTACATTACGAATTGTACACGACCCGATATAGCACACTCAGTAAATAAACTGAGTAGGTATACAAGTAATCCTGGAAAGGATCATTAGAGGGCCATAACTAGAGTACTTAGATATCTAAGGTACACTAAGAATTATGGATTGCATTATAATAGATATCCTGCTGTACTTGAGGGATATACTGATGCCAATTGGATTTTTTCGAGTGAATCAAAATCCACAAGTGGGTATGTATTTACAATTGGTGGTGGATCCGTGTCTTGGAAATCCTCAAAACAAACGTGTATAGCCAGATCTACTATGGAATCTGAATTTATTGCTTTGGATAAAGCAGGGGAAGAAGCAGAGTGGCTTCGTAATTTCTTAGAGGATATTCCTATATGGCCAAAACCTGTTCCCGCAATTAATGTGCACTGCGATAGTCAATCAGCAATAGGAAGGGCACGGAGTAGCATATATAACGGAAAGTCTAAACATATCCGTCGAAGACATGATACGGTGAAACAATTGCTCTCTAGTGGAATAATATCGATCGATTATGTAAAGTCTAAAGAAAACCTAGCGAATCCATTTACTAAAGGTTTGACTAAAGAGCAAGTGTATAAATCATCGAGGAGAATGGGTTTAAAATCCTACAATTAAGAGTGACATAATGGTAACCCAACCTAGTTGATTGGAGATCCCAAGATCTAGGTTCAAAAGGGACAACTAAGTTATGTATAACTCGGAGTAAACACTGTGGAGATAAAACTCCATTCTATTCCTATGATGAGACATTGTGTTTCCTGAAATGTGTCAGGATAAGCTATGCTTTTAATGGTGCATATATCTTGTATTTACAAGTGGGATACTACAGAGTATTTTTAATGGGACATCACCTATGTGAGTGTAGAATTGTGGCCGATTCTATGGAAATTTTATAAGGCTTTAATTTCCTAGAGCACTCATGAATCCGGGATTTATTCAGGGCCGAAATGAACACAACCGTAGAACCAAATTAGTGAGAAAAGGCATTGTGTGATAACTATTGTCTTGGTTTACAATAAAAACTGAACAGTTCATTACATCGCGTTCACTGGTTAGTGAGTAAATCCGATAGTTATTCACTAAGGAAGGTTCAAAGCCAAAAGCTACCTATCCCCATGCAATGACTTTTCACTTTATCTCTCTTTAGTGTCTGCATAACATTTGCATTCTAAGAAGTTCTATTCAAATGTGGGGGATTGTTAGAAATTTCGAATAGAAATTAGGTTAGATATAATTGAAGGGTTGTGTCCACTGGTGAAACCCTTTCAATTTGAGTTGGAAACTTATCCAAGAGATGTGACTCTCTATGAATGGATTCTTTCCAAGAGATGTGACTCTTTGAAGAGACACTATTTCCTTTCCTAAGAGACACCAATCAAGTATATAAACCCCACTCATGTTTCATTCTATAGATAAGAAAAGCACACACAAAATTCTGACTTCATTTGTATTCATTATTGTCATAGTATTGAGAGATAAACACTAAATTTGGTTCGCCGTTTCCTTGAGTTTGGAGTGCTTCTACTCGAGGAAGAAAGATCGTTGTATCCTGGGAGACGTTTCGCAAGTAAGAACCCATTAGCACCGGAGTGGGGTGAATTTCGTCTTAAGGACAGAGTATCTAATACTCTACTCGATCTACTACATAGGTTCTTAATCTTCCTAGTTCGTTGGTTTTCATATGTTGCATCAGCATCGGTTGCATATTAAGGAGAAGATATCCAACAAATTGCAGAAGTGCGTTACAGTTCTCTTGAGTTTTCATTGTCCCTAATTTTCAGATATTCTTTCATGTAACATGTATCAAAAGAAGGAACAAATAGAGGAAGAAAAGATTTTTTTTCAATTACATTATACTCGGGTTATTTGTTAGATTAGATTTTCATCACAACAAAATTCCATGCCTATGCATTTTATTCTTGCATTTATACATTGCACGCCATTGACTTCCTATAAAAAGATTAATATGCTATCCAATGCTAAAATGCATCGGGTTTAGGAATATGCATGGTTGCCTAATAATTAAGTCTACCGGGAATTAGACTTGGGGTAATGTAGGTCTTGATAAAGTTTCAGGTGTCTTATAGATAGAAGATGTCGCTTCATTTTTTGGCATGACGACAGTTTAGGTTTTTGCATAGATGGGATTTCAGTTTTAGGAACTGATGGGAACTTAGTCGGTAAAGTTCCCATCAGTTCTAATTCATTGCTTCTTCTTTGAGATATAAACAACATTGTGGTTTCGAATACCTGGTAAAACATTATTTTTATCGCATTAGTTTTCTTTACTTCTCGTACTACCTTTATTAATGTTTCCTCATGAATTTTAGGAGTATCGCCGTCTCCTAGTGCAATTGGAAGGATACTGTCATTCTGAACTTTTGCAAGAATAACAAAATGAGAAAATCTCCTAACTTCAAGGGGAGATATCCAAACTTCAAGAAGAGTTAACCACAGAATCCAACGCAGCTACTACTCTTCGTGCGAGGAACCGTGAACTCATGGGTAAAATTTGTATTTTCTTCGCATACACTTATTCCACTCCTTCGCATTTCTATTCTTCATACTAGGTTATTCCTATATAAATATAACTGTATTAAAAGAGACATGCAATTCGACGGATTCAAATTATTTGCTGAACATACCATCACTGAAAGTGTGAACTTGAAGAGCCAAGTGGATTGTCTTACTGCCGAGCATACATATTTGAGAGATCAAATTGATAACTTGAATATTGACAATGCTGATTTGATGAGTCGAGATGACAGACTTGGTTCTTAAGTGGATCACTTCATACGTTTATTACAGAATACTGACGAGTTAAACGAAATCCTGACAGATGAGAATCGCACTCTAGCAGCTGAAAATCGTGCTTTGAAAGCTGATAAGGATATATTTGGATGCGAGTATGTAAAGGTACAACGAACTTGTCAGACCATTAGAGGTTTACTACACGATCAAAATGTTGTATCTTGGAGTTTGCAAAAAGATAAGGAAGCTCTGGTTAAAGAAAAAGAGAAGGTTATCAGAAGTAAAGATAAGACTGTTATAGTACGACGAACAGATATTATTGTGTTTTATTTCTTTTTTCATACTTATTTACATGTGATAGTTGAAAAAACGGGGGTATAACAACCACACCCAATAATTCGTTCGGCAATCTGTATGGACTAAACTCCAATATAATTCCGAGAGCACCAACTTAAAAGTGAGCTCAAACAAGAAAAACATCAAAGAGATTTATCTCTATTTCTCAATGCAATCAGCAAATCGAACAGATAAACATCCGTGAGCCTGACTGATATGAGAAATAACTTGAACGGTATCAAAGACCAATGCCTAAGTGTAAATCAAGTTATATCCAACAATCAAGGTCGGATTTATCAATTGATTGAACTATGCACAACCTGTGATATTCAATTATATAAACAAATATAATGCGGAAAAGAAATAATACAGACACCAAAAAATTTGTTAACGAGGAAACCGCAAATGCAGAAAAACCCTGGGACCTAGTCCAGCTTTGAACACCACACTGTATTAAGCCGCTACAGACACTAGCCTACTACAAGTTGACTTCGGACTGGAATGTAGTTGAGCCCTAACCAAGTCTCACACCGATTAAGGTACAGTCGCATTCCTTATGCCTCTAGAACCACGCCGGATTCTGCGCACTTGATTCCCTTAGCTGATCTCACCCACAACTAAGAAATCCTACGACCCAAAGTCGAAGACTTATAAACAAATCTATCTCCCACAGATATGTCTATTCTTTATTCGGTTTTTGTTCCGTATTTTGATAGAAATTAATGTGAACAAGAACCAATTGATAATCCGGTCTTATACTCCTGAAGAGCAGCCTAGAAATATGAAACACCTCATAATAACCCAACTGATTAACATAAAAAGTTATTGCGGAATCACAAGAGTATGAGACGAAGAACTATTGTAATTACTTTTTATATCTTACCTATCCGAGATAAATCTCAAGCAAATCTTAGAGAAGATAGTACTCAACACGATAGAACAAGTAAGATCAGAATACGCAACTATAGAGAAAATATTTGGATCTGGCTTCACGAATCCCAAATGAAGTATTCAAGTCGTTAACCTAAGATGGATTTGGAAAAACCTAGGTTGAGGAGAATCGACTCTAGTGTGCAACTAGGACACAGGAAAGTGTCGGGATTAGGTTTTCCAGTTGCTAGAGTTGTCACTTATATAGTCTTTCAAATCAGGGTTGCTTACAATCAAAACCAAGATAGCTTAGTAACAAAGCATTCAATATTCACCGTTAGATGAAATCTTGATTTAAGATTTAAGATAAGCCTGCTTAATATAAAAGCAATTAATCTCCACCGTTAGATGGTCTTAGCTTGTTACACACAAATGAAATATACCATCATTTATATATGGGTAACCGTACCTAAACGTGTATATTGAGTTGGCTCAATAACAATTAACCGAAGTTATCCATATGAACACTTTTGTCTTAACCATATTCATCTAACACTTCTAGATCAAATATGATGATCAATCAATTATGAAAGATAATTAAATGAATCTAACTGTGCTTCAAATAGAGTTGTTCAATTGTTCACTATCTCATCGAAATATATATGAACAAATTGAAACAAAATTGAATTGATTCGTAATCGTAAAAAGTACTTATACAAGAATCAATTCATGAACATTAAGCCACGGTTTGAAAAGATTGCATTCCTTAATTCATAAATGGTTTAGTTCATGAGTACGAGAATCATACATTACCGATTTTAGAACTTAAGCACAAGTTCACCAACCAGGCACGCGAATAGCAGCTCCGGACCTTGGCATGTCCAGCCGTTTGCAAACCCGGTTCGCAAACAGCCGTCCCAGACCTAACTCAGGTGAAACCTTTCACATACTAGGTACGCAAACAAGGTTCCCGGACCTTCACAGGTAAAACCGTTCGCATACTAGGTACGCAAACAAGGTTCCCGGACCTTAATTATACCAATACAGTTCGCATACTAGGTATGCATACCTTGTTGTATCCAGACATAGGTAATTGTTCTAAATTCCCATTTCATTCATTGAAACATCCTTAGAAGATGAAAATGGTTGTCTCACACAAACCATTAGCTTCAAGTAATTTTCAAGTGATCGAATGATCAATAGGAAACTTTCCAAGTCGACATCAAATGATTCTCTCACACAAATCATGTAAGATGTTTCAAGGCAATTTCCACATGATCATCTTTTGACTTTAGATTTTGTTTCCAACAAATAGATTGTTTCCAACTAAACTCGTCAAGAATACGATGAACATAGTTAAAGCAAAAAGCTTTCAACACATATTTCGAGAAATTAAAAAGCGAGATAAACTCGGCTCGAAATATCAAATGTGTATAATATAAAAGTCTATATAGCTATACGACTTAGTCTCATTAGAAGATAGAATAGAATAGACTTCTGAGTGATAGATAAGTTTTAGTATCCACATACCTTTTGTTGATGAAGTTCCTCCAAGCTCTCCTCAGTAGATCTTCGTCTTCAATTGGTGAACGCCATGAAATCTAAAGCTCAACTACACATTTTATCCTAATCCGAGACATAGCTATAAGTAAACTAGAAATCAAGTATATAGTTTTAATCAACTAAACTTGACAAACAAGCTTGAGATAGCAACGCTTGCGAGTTCGACCGAGCAGTGCTCTAACAATCTCCCCCTTTGTCAATTTTAGTGACAAAACTATCAATACACATATGGATTACAAAATAAATAAATTTTGTAGCTTCACATCCATCATGCTTGATTTCCTTGGCTCTTCAACATTCCTTGAATTCTTCGCTACTCCAAGTACTCCAGCGATTCTGAAAGTGTTCAACTCAGCATCATTGTTGTTGAAGATCCGTAGCCATAACAATAAGAAAACAAATGTTCTCAATTATTGTTATACAGTGTCATAGTATTATTATATAGAATCAAAGTCCAATTGGATCACAACTTTGAAATAATACTATGGTGATATGTATCACTCCCCCTTAGTCAATACTTCCATTTCATAATGAAAACCACTCCCCCTTACATAATGATTCGTAAACCATATGTATGTAGTGTGAACTACCAAATAATTCTCCCTATTTTTGTCAATATAAATTGGCAAAGGTACGAAAACTACGGGATCATAATGAAATTCTCAAAGAGATAATTCATGACTAAAAGAGAACATATGAATTTTGTTTCGATGATTTCACATAGTCGAAACTTAGTGTATTCATCAAGGAGTTTATAAAGATACAAGATAACTCCTAGAATATTCCACGGCCGCACTCCCCACAAAGATTTGGCAATTAAGCACAAGTTCAATTAAGAACTCTCCCCTATTATATGTCATTCCCGAAAGAACAACATGAGTGACCTTACTTTTTCAAGAAAAGAAGGATTTCTTTGGACGTTAACAAATCACATGGATTTGTATCCAGTATACTCGAATAAATTAATCACAAGAGACCTTATTGATTAATTTAATCGGAAATGCTCAACATAAGAAAACTTACGGAGCCATACAGTACTTTCACATAAAAGTGGATTAGGGAAAGATCAATACTGCAGAATTTTTTCAAAAGTTCATTTTATCTTTTATCAATATTTTCATAAAGACATAATAGACTTAACTTTTGAGCATTATATGAGATAATCATAGTTTACGGACGTAAACACAACATATCCCATAAAATATTTTTGCAATATATAAAACCAATAAAGATTAATACTGCAGAATCATCTTGCAAACTTAGAATTCAAATAAATAAATCTAAAAATATTGCAAGATGAAAATCGTTGAAATTGATGTGTGTAATCACAATATTTACTATTCAAAACCCTAGTTATCATTCTTAAAATATAAGAATAAATTCTCATAAGAAGTTTCCTAGACATTATAGAGCTTTCTCAGAGCATCTACTGAGAATTCCTTCTCATTATTGAAAAACCCATTGATTATGGGATCATTCAATTCTTCCATATCTTCAGAAATATCTGTCAACTCAATAAGTTCTCTTATCAGTTCACACAAGGTGTGTAATGACCCGTCCCTCCACCGATACTGTCCCCACTGAGCCACTACGGTTATCCGGAAGTGTGGGGTTTTCAACGGGCATCGCTGCGGTTATCCAGCAATAACTTCCCGGGAGGTCACCCATCCCTGGATTGCTCCCGCCCGAGCACGCTTAACTGCAGAGTTTTCTGCCAACTCTGAAGCCAATTGTGCTGAAAAGGCCTCGGTGTTAGGAAATGACAAATCAATACTTATATTCCATTCGGCCAACCACTGCCAAATATCGGGGTATTACAATACCACCACCTTAAATTGGAGCCGTCCTCGGCTCCAGAATATATTCGCAAGCCCATATCTCCGACGTTCCCTGCCCCTCATTAGAAGCACCTGGATCAACCCCGTCCAGCGTACCTTTCCACCCTCGGCAGGTGACCCGTCGTCGGCTCCGATACCATTTGTAATGACCCGTCCCTCCACCGATATTATCCCCACTTAGCTACTGCGGTTATCCGGCAGTGTGGGTTTTCAACGGGCATCGCTGCGGTTATCCAGCAACAACTTCCCGGGAGGTCACCCATCCCTGGATTGCTCCCGCCCGAGCATGCTTAACTGCAGAGTTTTATGCCAACTCTGAAGCCAATTTTGCTGAAAAGGCCTCGGTGTTAGGAAAGGAAAAATCATTACTTATATTCCATTTGGCCAACCACTGCCTAATATCAAGGTATTACAAGGTGTCCTATGTCAGAGACAACGTTTGTTCGTAGTGAGCTTTCTTATCATTTGTAGACCTTTCCTTTTTCTTTCTTGAAGATTGGATTCCTTCACATAGATACACATTAACTGCTTCTACTACATCCCTTTTTGTGGTACCTCTAGTTACATGAGTCATGAATCTGTATCTTTCAAAGAAAAGAGTGAACATTTTGATCACAAATGAATATAAATAAAGCACTTGAAAAACCAAACCCTAAAGAGTATTTTTCAAGAGGTATTTTGAAAAAGTCTTCACGGTTCACGATCCATTATCTAATTTTGATAAGAAAATATTCATTTGCAAAACTTAACTTAGATAACTTGAAATAAAATTCTAAGATAAAAATAACCAACTATACAAGACTTGAGCAACTTTGATGCATTCCTCATATTCTCAAGTTAATAATGAGGATGCAGAATATTACTACAATTAGGTAGCAATGGAGTGAGAGGAATGCTCACTTCTTGTGTCTCATGGTGACTTACCAAGGTTTGTTGAATAAAAAGACTTCTTACCTCGTCTGACTCTGATTCTCTTAGACTTCTTCTTGTCTTCAGAGTTCCCCTGTTGGTTACCCAAAGCCAGATTCATCCTTTGCATGTCATTCTGAATCTTGGCAATTCATTTGTTGTTCTTCTTGAATTTCCAACACTTACTTTGAACATGATTTGTATTTCCACAAAACAAACAATTCAGAGAGGAATTTTTGTCTTGCCGATTAGACTCCTGTTTATCACAACCTTCTACATCCATCTTTCCAGAACCGGATGGAACAAAGGAGTTGTTTGTGCTCACAGTCTTGCTTTTGAACCCTATACCATTCGTGTTTCCAAAGGATTTCTGACCAAATAACGTTGTTAAGATCTTGTAAGAGCTTCCAGACAACGTTTGCAGGTCACACTTAAGAGTATCAATCTCTTTTTCTTTTAGAGATAGGGTTATGGTGAATTCATCATTAAGACAATCAATCTCAAGATTTTTCACCTGAAGTGATGATTCAAGTTTCTCCAAAAAAATCTTTAGTTGAAGATTTTCTTGGTGAATTTCTTCATTTTTATCCAAGAATTTCAAAATCTCAGAGTCAGACTCGTATTCTGAATCAGAATTTGAGTTGGTAGAAGTTTCTGCAATGAAAGCTGAAATTTCTGTGCAAACTTCGGAAGTATGCATATCATTAACCAACTGATATGATTTTTCTTGTATTGAATAATCTGAAGCATCAGAGAGAGAGAGTTGTTTCTCAGATCTTTTACTTCTCTTCATAATTTCCTTGATCATTTGTGTAATCAACGACCTATTAAGATCAACATGATTTGGATAACATTCATCAGCCCATGATAAGTTAGAAGATTCACTTGTATTGGTCATAACATTGAACGAAGACGTTTTGACTGTGTTCTGGTCATGATCAAGTATTTTTAACTTTCCAACAATTGAGTTTCTTGAAAGTGTTTTAAGGTTATTTCCCTCAACGATGGCATGTTTCTTAGAATCGTATCTAGCTGACAGTGATCTGAGAATTTTCATCACAATGTCTTTTTCAGGAACAGTCTTACCCAACGCAAACAATTTCAGACACTTTGTGATTAAACTCATCAAATGAATCTTCATCAGTCATACGAAGGTTTTTCCAATCAGAATTAAGGTTTTGAAGCCAAGCTTCCTTTTTAGAGGTATTCCCTTCAAATACGATTTCTAAGATATCCCAAGCATCTTTAGACCGAGTGCACGTAGTCACATGGTGCTGAAGATCTGGGGTAATGGCATGGATGATAGCATTTAATCCGTCAGAATTTTTCTTAGCAGCAAGAATCTCGAAATCTTCATACTCACCAATATCCTTTGCAACAGTTACACCGTCTACTGTAACCATTGGAGGATTATAGCCATTAACAACACGAACCCATGATTGAAAATCACACGCTTGTAGAAACGCGTGCATAACAACTTTCTACCATAAGTAATTCGAGCCATCGAGGACTGGCAGTATGTTTATTGAGATAACACTTCTTTCCATAGAGTCAGATTGCTACAAACACAGACTTGTGAGGTCTTAGCGTGTTTGCCTGCTCTGATACCAATTGAAAAAACGGGGGTATAACAACCACACCCAACAATTCATTCGGAAATCTATATTGACTTAACTCCAATATGATTCCGAGAGCACCAACTTAAAAGTGAGCTCAATACAGAAAGATATCAAAGAGCTTTATCTCTATTTTTTAATGCAATCAGCAAATCGAACAGATAGAAATCCGTGAGCCTGATTGATTTGAGAAATAACTTGGACGGTACCGAAGACCAATGCCCAAGTGTAAATCAAGTTATATCCTACAAATCAAGGTCGGATTTATTAACTGATTGAACTACGCACAACCTGTGATATTTCAATTATATAAACAAATATAATGCGGAAAAGAAATAAAACAGATACCAGAAATTTTGTTAACGAGGAAACCGCAAATGCAGAAAAACCCCGGACCTAGTCCAGCTTTGAACACCACACTATATTAATCCGCTACAGACACTAGCCTACTACAACTTAACTTTATACTGAAATGTAGTTGACCCCTAACCAAGTCTCACACCGATTAAGGTACAGTCGTGTTCCTTACGCCTCTAAAACCACGTCGGATTCTGTGCACTTGATTCCCTTAGCTGATCTCACCCACAACTAAGAGTTGCTACGACCCAAAGTGGAAGACTTATAAACAAATCTGTCTCCCACAGATATGTCTATCTATTTTTGTTCCATCTTTTGATAGAAATTAAGGTGAATAGGAACCAATTGATAATCCGGTCTTATGCTCCCGAAGGGCAGTCTAGAAATATTAATCACCTCACAATAACCCAACTGATTAACAGAAAAAGTTATTGCGGAATCACAAGAATCAGAGACGAAGAACTGTTGTGATCACTTTTTATATCTTACCTATCAGAGATAAATATCGATCAAACCTTAGAGAAGATAGTACTCAACACGATAGAACAAGTAAGATCAGATTACGCAACTACAGAGAAAATAGTAAGATCTGGCTTCACGAATCCCAAATGAAGTTTTCAAGTCGTTAACCTAATATGGTTTTGGAAAAACCTAGGTTAAAGGAGAATCGACTCTAGTTTGCAACTAGGAGACAGGAAAGTGTCGGGATTAGGTTTTCCAGTTACTAGAGTTCTCCGTTATATAGTCTTTCAAATCAGGGTTGCTTACAATCAAAGCTAAGATAGCTTAGTAACAAAGCATTCAATATTCACCGTTAGATGAAATCCTGATTTAAGATTCAAGCTAACTCTGCTTAATAATAAAGCAATTAATCTCCACCGTTAGATGGTTTTAGCTTGTTACACACAAATGAAATATACCTTTATTTAGATATGGGTAACCGTACCTAAACGTGTATATTGAGTTGGCTCAATAACAGTTAATTGAAGTTAGCCATATGAACACTTTTGTCTTAACCATATTCATCTAACACTTCTAGATAAAATATGATGATCAATCAATTATGAAAGATAATCAAATGAATCTAACTGTGCTTATAATAGAGTTGTTCAATTGTTCACTATAACATAGAAATATATATAAAAAAAATTAAAAAAAAATCGGATTGATTCGTAATCGTACAAAGTACTTATACAAGAATCAATTCATGAACATTAATCCACTGTTTTCAAAGATTGCATTCCTTAATTCATAAATGTTTTAGTTCATGAGTATGAGAATCATACATTGCCGATTTTAGAACTTAACCACTGAGTTCGCCAACCAGGTACGTGAACAACAACTTCGGACCTTGGCCTGTCCATCCGTTCTCAAACCCGATTCGCTAATAGCCTTCCCAGACCTAACTCAGGTGAAAGCATTCACATACTAGGTACGCAAACAAGGTTCCCGGACCTTCACATGTAAAACCGTTGGCATACTTGGTACGCAAACAAGGTTCCCGGACCTGAATTATACCAATATAGTTCGCATACTAGGTATGCATATCGTGTTGTATCCAGACATAGGTAATTGTTCTAAACTCCCATTTCAATCGTTGAAACATCCTTAGAAGACGAAAATGACTGTCTCACACAAACCATTAACTTCAAGTGATTTTCAAGTGATCAGATAATCAATAGGAAACTTTCCAAGTCGACATCAAATGATTGTCTCACACAAATCATGTAAGATGTTTCAAGGCAATTTACCCATGATCATCTTTTGACTTTAGATTTAGTTTCCAACAAATAGATTGTTTCCAACTAAACTCGTCAAGAATACGATGAACATAGTTAAAGAAAAAAGCTTCCAACATATATTTCGAGAAATAGATAAGCGAGATAAACTCGGCTCGATATATCAAATGTGTATAATATAAAAGTCTATATAGCTACACAACTTAGTCTCATTAGAAGATAGAATATAATAGACTTCTGAGTGACAGATAAGTTTTAGTCTCCACATACCTTTTGTTGATGAAGTTCCTCCAAGCTCTCCTCAGTAGATCTTCATCTTCAATTGGTGAACGCCATGAAATCTAAATCTCAACTACACATTCTATCCTAATCCGAGACATAGCTATAAGTAGACTAGAAATCAAGTATATAATTTTGATCAACTAAACTTGACAAACAAGCTTGAGATAAAAACGTTTGCGAGTTCGACCGAGCACTGCTATAACAATGGTCACATTTTATATATCAGGTGTGCTCTTGGGGAAGGTATACCAATGTATGTACTTCTTTGCATTGGAATTGGTCGTTATTCTTCTCGGCTGTATGTTGCGTATGCTCCTCTTGTAAGTATCTTGTGTTTATTTCAGAATATTTGTCCCATTGGAAAATTAAATGAACATTCATATTTTAGTATGAGATTGCATTATTTTTAGTTGATTGAGTGGATAAATGAAACTTACTATCTCAAGTAGCAAGAAAGAAGGATGATTTAACAGCTTTATAGGACAAACTGAATTTGTGTACATCAAGTTTTTCTTTCCATTTCAAGTAGTACTCAGTAGTATTGATAATATGTTGTTACATGGTTGTGCTTTGAATCTAGTTAACTTTTTATACCTTTTGCTTCGGCATATGCTTTCTCAGGTTTTCTGAATTTAATACAGACAAAGAAAGTATTGTTAATGTAGAATTCTTTCTATATATCATTAAATGTATAACCTCATTGATGCAGGTTGTCCTAGGTACATCATCGACTGCTTTGGTGCCTGTTGTTGGCTTCAACACTGTGATGACCTCGGAACACTTTCCTTCATTTATGGTGAGCTAATCGTTCTTAGAGCTTGATTTTGTTTTACATTATCACTACAAGTGGATTGCTCCAAAGCCAAAGTTGAACAGGTACAAGTTTTGGATGCTCTAATTGGGGACCTTTCCATAGATCCTTCTTGAATTAATTTGTAATCTAACTATTGTTGCTTTCTTCTTTTATATCCGCGGTGAACGTATTTACTATCTATTCTACTCGTGTGAGTTGACATCTGGTGAACGCATAATCTTCGTTCTGTTGAGAAGTTAGGCTTGGTAGGATTGTTTCAGAGATTTCTAAGGCAAATTGTAGGATGGGTACAATCCTAAAGTAGTTCACTGCATTATCTTTACTGGGTAACTGAAGGTAATATACTTTTAACGTAACATTAAATTTTGTACTTTCCTCTTCAGGGTGGTCTGTATTGCCGTTGTAGCAATCCTTGTAGTAGTGGTGGCCTCCAGCTCAATAAAGGGATGGAGTGGTTGCAGTTTGAGTCTTTTTGATCCGTGAGATTCAACTCCTATAACTTTTTTTTATTATTTATACATTTTCCTAGTTTGGTTACTTAGAGGATATGATGAATGACGAAAAATCTCAAAATATAATCTATATTTATAACTCAGTGACATGTTCAATTGACTCCTGTTTTTATAATTAAAACAAAACTTATGCGAGCAAGTATATATCCATTATTTCTAGTGTTAGTGAACACCAGCCGCCAACATGGCCATTTTACTTTATGAACATCAACGTTTTGGCATTCTTGGTGAAAACGCGGGGTATAACAACCACACCTAATATTTCGTTCGACAATCTGTATGGACTAAACTCCAATATAATTCCGAGAGAACCAACTTAAAAGTGAGACTCAATCAAGAAAGATATCAAAGAGCTTTATCTCTTTCTCAATACAATCAGCAAATCGAATAGATAAAAATCCGTGAGCCTGATTGATATGAGAATAAATTGGACGGTACCAAAGAACAATGTCCAAGTGTCAATCAAGTTCTATCCAACAAACAAGGTCGGATTTATCAACTGTGATTGAACTACGCATAACCTGTGATATTTCAATTATATAAACAAATATAATACAGAAAAGAAATAACACAGACAACAGAAATTTTGTTAACGAGGAAACCGCAAATGCAGAAAAACCCTGGGACCTAGTCCAAATTTGAACACCATACTGTATTAAGCCGCTACAAACTCTAGATTACTATAAGTTAACTTCAGAATGGAATGTAGTTAATCCCTAACCAAGTCTCACACCGATTAAGGTACAGTCGCGTTCCTTACGCCTCTTGAATCCCAGTAAGACTCTGCGCACTTGATTCCCTTATCTGATCTCACCCGCAACTAAGAGTTACTACGACCCAAAGTCGAAGACATATAAACAAGTATGTCTCCCACAGATAAGTCTATTCTGGTTTTGTTTCCGTCTTTAGATAAATCAAGAAACTCAACTAATAATTCGGTCTTATACTCCCGAAGAGCAGCCTAGAAATATTAGTCATTTAACAATAACCTAACTGGTTAACAGAAGAAGTTATTGCGAAATCACAAGAGTCTAAAACGAAGAGCTGTTGTGATTACTTTTTATATCTTATCTATCGGAGATGAATCTCAAGTAAATTTTAGAGAAGATAAAACTCAATACGATAGAACAAGTAAGATCAGAATACACAACTACAGAGAAAATAGTTGGATCTGGCTTCACGAATCCCAAATGAAGTCTTTAAGTCGTTAACCTAATAATGGTTTTGGAAAACCTAAGTTACAGGAGAATTGACTCTAGTTTGCAACTAGGACACACGGAAGTGTCGGGATTAGGTTTCCCAGATACTAGAATTCTCCCTTATATAGTCTTTCAAATCAGGATTGCTTACAATGAAACCTAAGATAGTAACAAAGCAATTGATATTCACCATTAGATGAACTCCTGATTTAAGATTCAAGCTAAGTCTGCTTAGAAACTAAGCAATCAATCTCCACCGTTCGATGGTATTAGCTTGATACACACAAATGAATATATTTATATTTAGATATGGGTAAACCGTACCTAAATGTGTATAATCGTTGGCTCAATAATAGTTAACCGAAGTTAGCCATATTAACACTTACAACTTAGCCACATTCATCTAAACACTTCTAGATCAAATATGATGATCAATCAATCATGATAGATAATGAAATGAATCTAAACATGTTTCAAGAGAGTTGTTCAAATGTTCATCATCTCATAGAAATATATATATGAACCATTTGAAACAAAATCGGTTTGGTTTGAAATTGTACAAAGTACTTATACAAGAACCAATTCATGAACATAATGTCGTGGTTTGTAAAACTAGTTCACATACCTTATATCATTAAAGTTCCAGGGACTTTAGTTCGCAAACTGAGTTCACAAACAAACCTGAGTTCATGAATATGAAAATCACACTTACCGATTTTAGAACTTGACCACTGTTTTCGCAAACTGAGTACGCGAACAACAGTTACGGACTTTGTCTTTGTCCAGCCGTTCGCAAACAGGGTACGCGAATAGCAGCTCCGGACTTGTCCTTGTCTAGCCGTTCGCAAACAAGGTACGCGAACAATAGTTCCGGACCTGAACTAGACTTGCATAGTCAACATACAAGGTATACATCCTGCATTATATCCATACATAGTAGTCATTCTAAAACTCTCCTTTAATCATTGAAACATCCTTGGAAGATTACAATGGTAATCTTACACATACCACTAGCTTCAAGTAATTTTCAAGTGATTAATCGATCAATACGAAACTTCCCAAGTTGACATCAGATGATTGTCTTACACAAATCATGTAAGATGTTCAAGGTAATTTTAACATGATCATCTTTGACTTAATATTTAGTTTCCAACAAAATAAATTGTTTCCAACTAAACTCGTCAAGTATACGATGAACTTAGCTAAAGCTAAAAACTTCCAACACGTATTTCGAGAAATAGATATACGAGATAAACTCGGCTCGAAATTTCAATTGTGTATAATATAAAAGTCTATATAGCTATACGACTTAGTCTCATTAGAAGATAGAATAGAATAGACTTCTGAGTGATAGACAAGTTTTAGTCTGCACATACCTTTTGTTGATGAAGTTCCTCCAAGCTCTTCAGTGGATCTTCTTCTTCAATTGGTGAACGCCGTGAAGTCTAAAGCTCAACTACACACTTCTTTCCTAATCTGAGACATAGCTATAAGTAGACCAGAAATCAAGTATATAGTTTTGATCAACTAAACTTGACAAACAAGCTTGAGGTAGCAACGCTTGCGATTTCTACCAAACAGTTCTCTAACAATCTCCCCCTTTGTCAATTTTAGTGACAAAACTATCAATACATATGGATTACAAAATAAATAAACTTTGTAGCTTCTGATCCATCATGCTTGATTTCCTTGGCTCTTCAACTTCCTTGAATTCTTCGTTACTTCAAGTTCTCCATCGATTTTGAATGTGTTCAACTCAGCATCATTGTTTTTGAAGATCCGTAGACATAACAATATGAAAACAAAGGTTCTCAAACATTGTTATTCAGTGTCATAGTATTATTATATAGAATCAAAGTCCAATTAAATCATAACTTTGAAATAATACTATGGTGATATGTATCACTCCCTCTTAGTCAATACTTCCATCTTATAATGAAAACCACTCCCCCTTACATAATGATCCGTAAACCATATGTATGTAGTGTGAACTACCAAATAATTCTCCCCTTTTTTGTCAATATAAATTGGCAAAGGTATGAAAACTATGGGATCATAATGAATTCTCAAAAGATAATTCATGACTAAAAGAGAACATATCAACTTTGTTTCGATGATTTCACATAGTCGAAACTTAGTGTATTCATCAAGGAGTTCATTAAGATACAAGTTAAATCGACTTGGAAAGTTGAATGGTCGTGATCGTTTTGCGACTGACTTAGGAAGCCAAGATCTAATTCTTAATAGAAATAGGTAGCTCGACTAGCCTACCTTTCCCGTCCACTGGGAGCGGAGCATGTAGGATACGAGCACTCTGATTGGTCAGGACAATAGAAGAGCGACAGGTAGTCATTATGGCACCTGACTAGCCGAGCATAGAAGGAGCTAGGTTAGCTAAATTGACCGGACAAGTTGGATGGTCATGATCGTCTTGCGACTGATTTGGTCAAGATCCAACTCTTAATAAAACCAAGCATCTAGACTAGCCTAATATGGGACGTGACTGGTCGTCCATAGGAAGCGCGCAGCTTATCAGAATGGCCGGCTAAGTGGCGCAGTCGATCGCCTTCCGTGACTGACCTAGTCAGTCACGATTTTCTCTTAATTCCAACTTCTATGGTTTGCCACCCACTGAACACATGATCAATTAATTCCTTGCTTTCCTAGGCCTAGTTTCGACCAATAGGAACTGAGATATCGTGCTTGCTCCAGTTTCAAGCAAAATAATTAATTTATGTCATTCAGCTGAGAATGAACATAAATGTCAGGTAAGCTTTAGGAGTTCAGCTAGGGAACATAGGACTAAAACATTTTGATAATCAAGTATTGTGAAAAAAATTCAAAATGACCGTTATGCCCTTTTAGGTCAAATTTTGGTAAAATGACTATTTTTCCCCTAGTCCAAAACTTGATTAATATAACTTTTCACTTCGAATTACTTCCTCCGTCCCACTATTAGATGACCTATTCAAGTTTACACAATTCTTAAGACAAGGAAGTGAAAAAAGTATTTTTTTTTTACAATTATACCCTTATGGATAATAACTAGTAAAATTTTGAAATGATTTTCTCCCAAACTACACCATGGATGTTCACAAACTTTATACCATTGAAAAACATTTTAAAACACCTACGCGACGAATATAAACATGTCTATCAAATTATGCATATTCTTATACTAAAAATAATCAATTAAAAGGGTAATTTTAGATTTATCTTCTTGTTTAGTGATATAGGTCATCTAATATGAGATAAAATCTAAAAAATAAATAGGTCAACTAATAGTGGGACGGAGGGAGTATAAAATAACCATTTTGCCCCTGATATGTAAAATTACAACTTAATCCTTGGTCAGAAAATTCACCCAATATGAATGTTGTACCCTTTGTCAAAAATCCACCATTAACATTAAGTCCCCTGCTTAACGCGGAATAGTAACATTGTTGTGTGGTAAGCACTAGATGGTAATTTTATAAATAGGAGGAAAACAAGTAATTTAACTTAATCGTGAGATTTTTACCAAAGGCTCTGTAGTTGACTTACACACTCGAAAAATCGGAGTCAATATTAGTCATCTTTACCGTTGACCACACTTTGACCGTGACTTTTGACCTCGACCTTGATTTTGTTTGGTTGGACCATTAATTAGAAATATGCTACCCCTTAGTAATCTGATTGGGGTATTAATAGTAAAACCTAATCTAACTATACTAGGTTAAATTAACGATAATTAATTATATAAGATTAATTAATAAAATAGATATTTTGATTTAAAACTTATCTTCTTTCCAAAATTTTAAGTAGGAGTTGTAGTTTCAATAGAGAAACAGTAGAAGAGATTGACACCAAGAAAGAGAAAATGAAATTGGTTTAGTTTTGTAGTTTTGATACGATAAGTGAATGAGAGATAAAAGGGAATAACATGTTATTTTTGAAGATCGGAGAAGGAATATGAGTTAGTAGGAAAAGGTGAAATTAGGGAACTGAAGGAGGTATAATATTAGTATATGAAGAGAGCAAATCACTAGAGAAGTATTTGATGATGAATCAAGAAAAGAATGATGGTGGTTATGGGTATGATCATAAGGATATGATGCTAGAACATCACCAAAAGATCAAGGTAACCTTTTAAATAGAATTAAATACATTAAGTATGACTTGGGTAGTTATTAGATAATCAAAATAATGTAGAATCAATGAAATATATAAATTATTCATGATTTCATATGGTTGTTGTGTGTTTGCCTTGATTTCGAGCATGAAGTTTATGTACTTCAAATATTTTTTAGTCCTTGGGTAAACATGATACTTATAGAGGAGTCCCTAATCTTCTTATAAAACTTTGAATGGACTAATTTAGTTAGGGTGAAATACAGATGTACCCCTATTTTTATGTGTGCTTTCAAATGTACCCCGTTTTTTTTTTCATTTTGACAAATGTACTCCTGTTTTGACCGTTTTTTTGAAAAAACGGTAAACGGAGAGTTATCCTCCATGTGGACAGTTAAGTTGACCTAAAAAGACAATCTAGTCCTTTTAATAATGGATTTATTAAATAACCAGTTCAAGAGTTTCAAATCACCGATTTCATTTGCTAACTCGGGCCAGCCTACAGTGTGTTGTGTACACGTTACCGTTACTTGCCACGTGGCCCACACTGCCCATGTATCATATTTATTCCATACCTTGCGTTGTTTAAAACCGTCCACGTGTCATATCGTCAAATCCAATGGCCAAAAAACATACGCTGATACTTTCTCAAAAAAAAAATTTTGTTTCAATACTCAAATTAATTTTTAATTAACGGGCAATGACATTTATTAGAACAAATTTACATCAACTCTTCATACATCTTACACTAGGACACATAAACAACCAATGTCCAGTGATTTCTGATCTTTAACCTTTACCTGCAAAACAAAAACCAGATCATCAAAACACTTCAAACAATAAATTAGTTAAGAACTGAAACTGCCACGATTCAATCCTATGATTAAATCAATAAAACTATGAGCCATACAAAGATTAGTTGTGAGCAATGATAATTTCACCCAAAAATATATGTAAAAGCAGATGAGGTCTCATGCAGTTTCATGTCTTATATTGAACAAATATTACAGTTAATCTACAACTTAATTTTACTGATAGCGTGCAAGCGTACAAGTAATCACCAAACAAAATTTAGAAGTGCTTAGAAACTCTAGCAGCTAACTCAAAAAACCCACATATGTTATCAATCATGTTAAACAAAATTTAATAATCACAAACAAAGAGTAGCAATATGGTCGAAAACCAAAAATGACCTCTTTAGAACCTGCCGAAAGTTTGGATCTAAGGTTAGGGACTGCCAATGTTTGAATTGTCTATACCTATTAAAGTTGCTACCCATGGAGTTTAATTTCAGTAAAAGTGTTATTAATTTTTAAATCTCAGTTAGTCCAAGGCGAAGCTTGACCCTACAATGGAATAATTGTATGTACTAATGAATCAAAGCTATGCCGGAAAGCAAAAAAATACTTTATATAGTTGGATGCTTCCTAGATTTTTTTTTAGCCTAAAAATTAAATGTCCGTATACTAATATTTCAACCATTCCTGAAAAAAATATCAATTTAGATGTCCGGCTGTTTTCATTTGATGCCCACCAAATAGCCAGTTAGGTTTTCATTGAACATTCGTCATAGATGTAAACGCATAGTCTGGTAACATAAACAAATATGGTGCTTCCCCATGTGCAGCTTGAATAAATAAGTTGTATCTAGGTTATTATAATGATAATGATGTAAACTGGTGGCTGCAAACCAGGTCACAATTTAGCCTAGTGCCGAAGGTTCACAGAAGACAACACTAAATAACTTTGTTCGCAAAATTATAGAAATTCCTGAATAGGTGAAATGGAAAATGAAATCATAATAAGAAAATTTTAAGAAGTAATCAAGATTTATTGAACAATCGATTCTCAAAGCCAGCACCACTACCATCAGTAGAAACTTGATAAAAGCCCCATGTAATATCAATTTAGCCAACACAATTCTTCACTTGTTGTAAACGAAACCTAGTTTGATACCCTAATTTCAGATACATCCCCAATAAATTTCAATAGAACCTAATTCAAAACTTGTTAATACTTCACTAATTTTCAATTATGTACCTTAAAATTAAAATTGCATCACCAATTAATCAATTGAACATGTAAAAAGGGAAAGAGATAAAGATGCGGGTTTAATTCAGTAACGTACCATTGCTCCGGCTGATGTTTTCGACTTCAAATAACTTTACTTGTAACTGTATTCGTCATCAAATAGCCAGCAAAACTCGAGCAAAACTACCAGGTCTGTGTTTCAGCAGAAAACGAGAATAAATGGAGAAAAAGGAGGAGAAGGAAATCCGACCGGATCTAGATACTAATATTTGCTGAAGGTGAAATAGTAATCTTGTATTCCGATTTCTCATCTCGTCAACGAGATATTAACACACTGTCACGAGAAATTGACCAAACTAACTAACTTGGATGAAAAAGTGAAAACATACCTATATTTGTAAAAGTGAAAAAAACGAGGGTACATTTGTCTATTGGGTATAACAATAAGGGTACATCTGTTTATAATCCATTTAGTTACGAAATGAAAGAGATATGGGTCTTCAAAGTTGTCTTGTCCTGGTTGAATCAAGAATTTCAGTCGCGTGTGGCCAATTAGGTAGGTTGGAGTCCTAATTTGGTATAAATAATAAATTCACTAGGAAAAAGTTGTAGATCTTTGTCCCCTCTTTCACACGAGATATAAAATGGCCAATTAGGATATGAAACAAGCTAGATATGATTATTAGAAAATGGCATGTTGGAGCTGGATAATTAGAAATTTTAGTCAAGTGTTGGTAGAGAAGATGGCTGAGTCATACGGATGACTCAGATGACTCGTCTGACTGGAACCGAGTAAGACAAATTCAGTTCACGGGCCTGGTTTACGGGTAGGGTCAGGCCCATGGACTTAGGTCAGTTTTCTTATTTTATGTTTTGAGCCACTTAAGGTTCCGAATTAGCTTTTGGCTCCTTATATAAAGTTGTAGAGTTTCTCGAGGGCTTTCCAATGACATCAAATTCATCTCATTTGGATAAGTAGATGTTCATGAATGATAAAATAAGTGTAAAATATGTTATAGAGCAGTTAATAAAATTAAAGTTTTAATAACTTCACTTAATCAATAACTAGGAATTTACCTGATATTGTGCTATCAACCTATTGGCTGAATTCTTAGATTACTTGTGTGATTAACAGTTAGTCTATATTAACAACGATCGGTTCAGAGAACAAAGCAGTAGATGGTGAATTTCGAGGTAGGCATGGCTTGTCATCAAAATAGGTGGGAACTCTGTAACGTTCTTGTAATCATTAAATTTACGTTATTTGTGAGCATGATGAATCTTTGTTATATCTGTGAGCATGTTTTGTACAACTGAATGGGTATGATGTGTGATACACGTTGTGAGATTTCCTCGCGAGGAGTGTCTGTGTTTTCCCCACGGCTCCTTGCTAAATTATGTAAGGCGGATGGTCTTTCGTCATCAATATTATTTTAGTAGGGCGGATGCTCTTTCGTTTGAATATAATCTCTTTTAATTTTATTGTCTTAATATAGTATGGCGGATGCTCTTCCGTTGAATATTACTTAGTATGGCGGATGCCATTTCGTTTTCATATTATATATATTATTTTATTTGTGGGAAATCACTCGTATGCATATTATACTTGATTGATCAGTCTTAGTAGTATGTGTTAGAGCACTGCTCGGCCGAACTCACAAGCGTTGCTATCTCAAGCTTGTTTGTCAAGTTTAGTTGATCAAAACTGTATACTTGATTTCTAGTCTACTTATAGCTATGTCTCGGATTAGGATAGAATGTGTAGTTGAGCTTTAGACTTCACGGCGTTCACCAATTGAAGAAGAAGAGCTACTGAGGAGCTTGGAGGAACTTCATCAACAAAAGGTATGCGGAGACTAAAACTTATCTATCACTCAAAAGTCTATTATATTATATCTTTTAATGTGACTAAGTCGTATAAACATATAGACTTTTACATTATACACATTTGATATTTCGAGCCGAGTTTATCTCGCTTATCTATTTATCGAAATATGTGTTGGAAGCTTTTTGCTTTAGCTGTATTCATCGTATTCTTGACGAGTTTAGTTGGAAAGTTTATTTGTTGGAAACTAAATATTAAGTCAAAATATGATCATGTAAAAATTACCTTGAACATCTTATATGATTTGTGTGATACATTCATTTGATGTTACCTTGGGAAGTTTTGTATTGATCATTCGATCACTTGAAAATTACTTGAATCTAATGGTATGTATGAGATTAACATTGTCGTCTTTTAAGGATGTTTCAATGATTGAAATAAGAGTTTAGAACGATTACTCATGTCTGGATACAACACGGTATGCATATCCAGTATGCGAACTGTATTATGATGATTCAGGTCCGGAACTCTTGTTTGCGTACCTAGTATGCGAACGGATTTACCTGAGAAGGTACAGAACTGTTGTTTGCGTACCTAGTATGCGAACGGGTTTACCTGAGTTGGGTCAGGAACAGTTGTTCGCGAACCGGGCTTGCGAACGGCTTGACTAGGCCAAGGTACGGAGCTGTTGTTTGCGAACACAGTGGTTAAGTTCAAAAATCAGTTATGTATGATTCTCATACTCATGAACTAAAACATTTATGATTTAAGGAATGCAAATTAACTTTGCAAACCGTGGCTTAATGTTCATGAATTGATTCTTATATAAGTACTTTGTACGATTACGAATTAATCCGATTTCGTTTCAATTTGTTCATGAATATTTCTATGAGATAGTGAACAATTGAAAAACTTTGTTTAAAACACAATTAGATTCATTTGATTATATATCATGATTGATTGATCACCATATTTGATCTAGAAGTGTTAGATGAATACGGCTAAGACAAAAGTGTTCATATGGCTAACTTCAGTTAACTGTTATTGAGACCCACCCAATATACACGTTTAGGTACAGTTACCCATATCTAAATATAAGTATATATCATTTGTGTATAACAAGCTAAGACAATCTAACGATAGAGATTGATTAATTTCTAAGCAGACTTAGCTTGAATCTTAAATCAGGAGTTCATCTAACGGTGAATATTGAATGCTTTGTTACTAAGCTACCTTAGCTTTGATTGTAAGTAACCCTGATTTGAAAGGCTATATAAGGGAGAACTCTAGCAACTGGAAAACCTAATCCCGACACTTTCTTGTGTCCTAGTTGCAAACTAGAGTCGATTTCCTTTAACCTAGGTTTTCCAAAACCATTATTAGGTTAACGACTTGAAGACTTCATTTGGGATTCGTAAAGCCAGATCTTACTATTTTCTCTATAGTTGCGTATTTTGATCTTACTTGTTCTATCGTGTTGAGTACTATCTTCTCTAAGATTTACTCGATATTTATCTCCAATAGGTAGGATATAAAAAGTAATCACAACAGTTCTTCATCTCAGACTCTTGTGATTCTGCAATAACTTCTTTTGTTATTCAGTTAGGTTATTGTGAGGTGACTAATATTTCTAGGATGCTCTTCGGGAGTATAAGACTAGATTATTAGTTGGTTCCTGTTCACCTTGATCTTTGTATCAAAAGACAGAACAAAAAGAATAAAGGATAGACATATCCGTGGGAGAAAGATTTGTTTATAAGTCTTCGACTTTGGGTCGTAACAACTATTAGTTGTGGGTGAGTTCATCTAAGGGAATCAAGTGAGCAGAATACGGCGTGGTTCTAGAGGCGTAAGGAACGCGACTGTACCTTAATCGGTGTGATACTTGGTTAGGGATCAACTACATTCTAGTCCGAAGTTAACTTGTAGTAGGCTAGTGTCTATAGTGGCTTAATACAGTGTGTTGTTCAAAGTTGGACTAGGTCCCGGGGTTTTTCTGCATTTGCAGTTTCCCCGTTAACAAAATTTCTGGTGTTTGTGTTATTTCTTTTCCGTATTATATTTGTTTATATAATTGAAATATCACAGGTTGTGCGTAGATCAATCACAGTTGATAAATCCGACCTTGTTTGTTGGATATAACTTGATTGACACTTAGGCATTGGTCTTTGGTACCGTCCAAGTTATTTCTCATATCAATTAGGCTCACGGATTTCTATCTGTTCAATTTGCTGATTATATTGAGAAAGAGATAAAACTCTTTGATATATTTCTTGATTGAGTCTCACTTTTAAGTTGGTGCTCTCGGAATTATATTGGAGTTTATTCCATACAGATTGCCAAACGAATTATTGGGTGTGGTTATTATACCCCCGCTTTTTCAATTGGTATCAGGCAATCTGACTCTATGAACAAAAGTGTTGTCTCTAACAAACGCATTACCAAGAATAAAAATGTTGTTCACTTGGAACCTGCTAGAGATAATATGTCTTCTCTCTCTATTATAGATGAATGTCAGGTATCCATTAAACAACTAAATATTGATAAGTGTTACCCTTATTATCTTACTGACGAGTCTGACTCTGGAGTAGAAAGGGAAGCATCCCAACAAAGCGCAGTGATTTTAAGACAAGTTAGAATCCAGTCTGCCGAAGTTAATAGGCTGAAACATCGGGTTAATATGCTTATTGGTATGGTTAATGATCGTGACTCTCAATTAAAGATTTTTCGTGAAGAAAAAGCCGAGGTAAGTTTATCAAAAACGTTACTCGAGGCCAAACTTGAGGAGAATGCTTTAGAAATTAAACATATTGAGTAAATCCTTTATTCAATGTAAGGTTTGTTCTAAAGAGTCCACTATACCAATTTCCTCTGACACAACTGAGATGTTAGAAAACGTGACTACTTTTAATCATGTTTCTCTGATGAAACAAGTTTCAGAAGCTAAAATGCAAACCCTTCATATTTCTAAAGATGTGTTTGTAACTTCCTCTAATTAAGGAATCACCACATCTCACGGAAGGAAGAAATCTTCTAACGATAGTATTAAACCTATTCACTCTAATCACTTTGGTGATCAGAAAGTGTGTCTCTTATGTGATACGAAGGGACATGTTCGATGGAAGTGCAAATTAAGGTTGGATGAAAACTATACTGGTCGACTCCAACATAACTTAGATTTAATACTCAAAGGTGTAACTGACATTTCTATGTCTAAACCAATCGGTTTTAGTACTCACCCTGTGAAACCTTCCAAGAAAGTCAGTTCAATCTGCTCTTCTAACGTTCGAACCTGTAATAGTAGCGTTAACATGAATCGGTCAAGGAGACTTCAAAAAGATCCTCCTTAAACTAAGGTGGGGGATGTTTTCAATGTGTGAAAAAGGTACTAGAAGGTGTAAACAACAATGGAGATGTGAAGGACAACCTAAATCTGATAATTGAAGGGTATAAAGATATTATCAACAGGCTGTCAAATTCCTCCAGACAAACTTCTTCAGGTAAGGATTCAAACTTGCTTTCATACTTTCATGATAGTAAGTTTTATGATGCTTTTCACATCAAAAGAGGTTCCCTCCAAAAATTAGAAGGAAAAAGAGGTTTAACCAAGAACGTTATTCATTTGATGAGCATAATGCTCATACTTATGTTAAGTAATCACAAGATTTGAAATCTTACTCATAAAAATCTTGCCGAGTAAGATGTGCTAATGATCAGGTATACTTGATGGAAAAAATGTTCTTTGTTTAGTTGAGCTATTCTCTTATCGATTGATAGCTAGGCTATTTCCCACAGACAACGCTGCATAAGTATTTTCGTTGTTAAGGATTTCATCAAAGTGTCCACTTGTTGAATTTTTGTTTTGAGAATTTTAGTTGTTACAATTTTTGTTCGTTCATGCTACTCTTGTGCTCTAAATTTTCCTCCTGTGAGAATATAAATTTATTGAGCTAAGAGTTGTGAAAGATTTTTTCACTTATCCAAAAAAATTGTTGTATAACTATTACGTCTTGTGGTGGAGTCATTGCAGCATCTTTAAGATTTTCATTCATGGGTTTGTTGATGTTCGTACAGGTACTCGTTGTTACATGTCACAAACTGACTCTATAAACCATAAAAATAGATTCCCTGTGAAACCGTTTAAGAAAAAGTGGGGGTTTAACAACCTCACCTAATATTTCATTTAGGCAATCTGTATGGAAAAACTCCAATATAATTCCAAGAGAATGAACTAGATAGTCAGACTCAATCAATGGAAATATATCCAAGAGTTGTATCTCTGTTTCACAATGTAATCAGCAAATCAAACAGATAGAAATCCGCGAGCCTGATTATTATGTGAAACAACTTGAACGGTACCAAAGACCAATGTTCAAGTGTCAATCAATTTAAATCAACAACCAAAGGTTGGACTATCTAATTGATTGAACTACGCATAACCTGTGACATTTCAATTATATAAACAAATATAATGCGGAAAAGAAATAACATAGACACCAGAAATTTTGTTAACGAGGAAACCGCAAATGCAGAAAAACCCCGGGACCTAGTCCAGATTTAAACACCACAATGTATTAAGCCGCTACAGACACTAGCCCACTCCAAGTTAACTTCGGACTGGAATGTAGTTGAGCCCTAACCAATCTCACACTGATCAAGGTACAGTCGATAGATCAATATGAAACATTCCGAGTCTACATCAAATGACTGTGTCACACAACTCATGTAAGATGTTACCAGGCGATTTTCACATGATCATCTTTTGACTTCGGTAAAGAATATAAGATGAACTTGGTTAAAGCGAAAGATTACCAACACATATTTCGAGAAGTATGTAAGCGAGTTAAACTCAGCTCGAAATATCAAATGTGTATAATCGAAGTCTATATATCTATACGACTTTTGTCTCAAATAGGAGATAGGGTAGATAGACTTTTGAGTGATAGATGAGTTCAAGTCTCCACATACCTTTTGTTGATGAAGTTCCACAAGCTCCCCTTTGTAGTTCTTCGTCTTCAATTGATTAACATCGTGAAGTCTAAAGCTCAACTACACTTTCTATCCTAATCCGAGACTTAGCTATAAGTAGAATAGAAATCAAGACTTATAGTTTTGGCAACTAAACTTGAAAAACAAGCTTGAGATAGCAACGCTTGCGAGTTCGACCGAGCAGTGCTCTAACAATCTCCCCCTTTGTCAATTTTAGTGACAAAACTATCAATACATATGGATTACAAAATAAATAAACTTTGTAGCTTCTCATCCAAATGCTTGATTTCCTTGGTTCTTCAACATTACTCGAAATCTTCGTCACTTCCAAGTACTCCAGTGATTCTGAACGTGTTCAACTCTGCATCATAGTTGTTGAAGATCCGTAGCTATAACAATGAGAAAGCAGTAGCTCTCAATCATTGTTATACAGTGTCATAGTATTATTACACAGCATCAAAGTCCAATTGTATCACAACTTGGACAACAATACTATGGTGATATGTATCACTCCCCCTTAGTCAATACTTCATCTCACAATGAAAACCACTCCCCCTTACATAATGATCCATAAACCATATGTATTTGTAGTGTGAACTACACATTAATTCTCCCCGTTTTTGTCAATATAAATTGGGAAAGGTACGAAAATTAGTGGGATCATAATGAAATTCTCATAGAGATACTTCATGACTAAAAGAGAACATATCAACTTTGTTTCGATGATTTCACATAGTCGAAACTCAGTGTATTCATCAAGGATTTTATAAAGATACAAGAAAACTCCTACAATATTCCACAGCCGCACTCCCCACAAAGATTTGGCAATTAAGCACAAGTTCAATTAAGAACTCTCCCCCATAAAATGTCATTCCCGAGAGAACAACAAGAGCGACCTTACTTTTACAAGAAAAGAAAGATTTATTCGTATACTTTGATCCCTAACAGAGCGTTTATCTACGTAGAAACAAATGCGGAATTGAAACAACACTACACTGACATTCTAAGCCTTGATTTCCCAATAGATATAAATAAGTCCAGGGGAAAAAGGCTAGAAAGCTAATGAACCAAAACAACACCAATAGACTGCCATAAGTGTTGAAACGTAGCAGTATCTAAAGGTTTGGTGAGAATATCAGCCAATTGTTGTTCGGAAGGCACAAATTCCATATTGATAATAACATTTTCATAGAGATCTCTAATAAAATGATACCTTATGTCAATGTGCTTAGTTCTTGAGTGCTCAACAGGATTCTCAGTGATGCGAATCGCACTTGAGTTATCACAAAAGATCTTCATTACACCAGTGTCAATTCCATAATCAGCAAGCATTTGTTTCATCCATAGAAGTTGAGTACAACACGATCCTGCAGCAATGTATTGTGCTTCGCATGTAGACATGGATTGTGAGTTCTGTTTCTTGCTATGCCATGCCACAATATTTAACCCAACATAGTAAAATCCCCCTGAAGTACTCTTTCTGTCTTCCACACATCCTGTCCAATCTGCATCTGAATAGGCAGTAAGATCTGTGTTAGTATCAAAAGTATAAGATAGGCCATACCCGATAGTGTGTTGGATATATCGCATGATCCTCTTTGCAGCTGTAAGATGAGATTCCTTTGGATTATCCTAAAATCTAGCACAACAACCAACACTAAAAGCAATATCAGGTCTAGTAGCTGTAAGATATAAGAGGCTTCCAATGATAGATCGATAAAGCTTTTGATCCACATTTACTCCTTTCTCATCTCGATGTAGTTTACCAGTAGTGGGCATGGGAGTCAGTTTTGGAGTTGACTTATCAAGACCGAACCTTGTCACAAGATCCTTAGCATATTTTTCTTGAGATAAGTAAATTCCATCCTCATGTTGTTGAATCTGTAATCCTAAAAAGAATTTTAATTCACCAACATTGCTCATTTCAAACTCCTTACCAAGAGAGACTTGAAAATCTTTTGCAAGTTTCTCAGAAATCAATCCATTGATGATATCATCCACATAAACTTGAGCAATGACAACATCTTTCCCACTCCACTTGGTAAACAAAGTTTTATTAGCTCCACCTTCCAAAAAAACCTTTCCTGAGAAGAGAAGTAGTTTGTTTTTCGAACCAGGCACGAGTTGCTTGTTTTAACCCATATAATGTCTTTTTGAGATTAGGGACATGATCTGGGAAATCAGGATTTTCAAATCCCTTTGGTTGAGCAACATAGACCTCTTCCTTTAAATTTCCGTTTTGGAACGGATTTAATGTCCGTTTGAAATAGCTTAACCTTTAGAAAACAAGCATGAGCTAATAACAACCGAATGGACTCAAGGCGTGCCACAAGAGCAAAGGTTTCGTCAAAGTCGATACCTTCAATCTGTGAATATCCATGAGCGAAAAATCTAGCTTTGTTTCTGACAATGATGCAAAATTCATCAGACTTGTTCTTGAATATCCATTTGGTACCAACAATATTGATATTGGAGGGACAAGGTACGAGCTCCCATACATCTGGTCTTTGAAATTGATTTAACTCTTCATGCATTGCATTCACCCAAAAGGGATTGCTAAGAGCTTCATCAATATTTCTAGGTTCTACTTGCGATAAATAACAACAAAAATTGCAAATATTTTGAAGTTGTCCTCTTGTCTTAGCTGTAGAATCTTTTCCTCCAATAACACTGTTAGTATCATGATTCCTTTGAACCCAATGGTGTCATGGAGGAACACGTTCTTCTTCAACAAGAATAACCTGATTAGTGTTGTTCTTCTCGTCACTAGAAATATCAGGATCAGTTACTGTTGGAACAACTTCAACTGATTCTGGGATTTCCTTGAATTTCTTAATTGTCTCGGTAGGAGGCAATTCAGCAGGAGGTCTATCATGACGAAAATTGCTCAAATCATCAATAATGACATTTGCAGATTCCATCATAGCTTGGGTTCTGAGATTAAATACTCGAAAACCACGACTATCAGATGCATAGCCAAGAAAGATACCTTCATCGCTTTTAGAGTCAAATTTCCCTTATTGTTCTTGATCTTTCAGAATATAGCACTTACTTCTAAACACTCTAAGATAGTGTAAGTTGGTCTTCCTACCGTACCACAACTCATAAGGAGTGTTCAGGGTTTTCGACCGTAGGTATACACTGTTGATCAAATAACATGCTGTGAAAACAACTTCTCCCCAAAACCTTAACGGTAAGTTTTTGTTATGGAGCATTACCCTGGCCATTTCCTGAATGTTCCTATTCTTGCTTTTTGCAACTCCATTAGCTTGAGGAGTAATGGGTGGTGAGTATTGTTGAATAATCCCCAGTTTGTCACAAAATTCAAACACCTTAGTGTCCTTGAATTCAGTTCCATGGTCGCTTGTAATTTTCTTTAGCTTGCGACCTTGTTCGTTCTGGATTCTATTAACAATAATCTTGAATTCACCAAGGGTTTCATTCTTATGAGCTAAAAATGCTACCCAAGTGAATCTGGTGTAATCATCTACCATAACTAAAGCATACTTCTTTCCAGCAACCATAGGTTGTTGAATAGGACCAAAGAGATCCATATGAATTAAATCAAGTGGATCTTTAGTGAGAATATCTCGAGATGATTTATGTGGAACTTTCGTTTGTTTACCCTTTTGACAGGCACCACAGACACCATCAATCTTTGCACTGATTTTGGGAACGCCTCTAACAAGTTCTTTATTGATGATCTTAGTTAGAAGGCGATAATTGATATGACCAAAACGCTCATGCCAAAGATGTGTAGAATCCACCTTAGTCAAATTGCAACAATTGCTAAACTGAGTATCAAGAAGATAACAGTTATTTTTACCACGAGTTCCCTGAAAAATTACTTTTCCTGTTTTGTCTACAATGTCACATCCATTCGCATTGAAGACAACTTTAAGGCCTTTGTCATAAATTTGGCTAACAGAAAGGAGATTTGCAGTCATACCTTTAACGTATACTACATCATGGATTTCAGGAACGTCGGGAAGTTTGATCGTCCCCTTCTTGCTTATGTAGCAATAACTCCCATCTCCAAATGTTACAGGACCTCCTTCAAAGTCGCTTGAATTCACAAACCACGAAAGATCTCCAGTCATATATCGGCTACATCCACTATAAAGGAACCATTGACAGGGTGATTTTGATTTTAGAGCAAAATCTCCCATACTAACACTACTATCCCGTTTGGGATTTCTTGTTAGATTTGTACACCTTTTTGGAGAAGTAAACAGTTGTTCAGCTTTCTTATGAAGATTACTAGCAACTTTTAAACTTTTCTTGAAAGATTTACACGTATGTTGAAAATGATTACGAGAATCACAAAACATATATGGACCAACATCTTTAAACTCATCTGAGAAGTTCTGAGTCACATCAGGTTTCACAAAGCCTAAACCTCGCTTATCCCCTGACTTGCGAAAATTCTTCAGGGAAGAATTAAAGGGTTATTAAAATCCATTGAAGATACTTCGACAGACTTCAAATCCTTATACTTTGCGATTTCTGCAACAAGATCAGAATTGATCCGGATTTGTTCATCTAACTTCTTCTGGAGAATAACTAGCTCTTCAGAACGTTCTCTAAAATCAGAGTTAAATCCTGGTGAAGCATTTTATAGAGACTTTACTATCCATAGAGACAGATTGCTACAAACACAGACTTATGAGGTCTTAAACGTGTTTGCCTGCTCTGATACCAATTGAAAAAGTGGGGGTCTAACAACCTCACCCAATATTTCGTTTAGGCAATCTGTATGGACAAACTCCAGTATAATTCCAAGAGAATCAACTAGACAGTCAGACTCAATCAATGGAAATATATCCAAGAGTTGTATCTCTGTTTCACAATGTAAAGCAAATCAAACAGATAGAAATCTGCGAGCCTGATTATTATGTGAAACAATTTGAACGGTACCAAAGACCAATGTTCAAGTGTCAATCAATTTAAATCAACAACCAAAGGTTGGATTATCTAATTGATTGAACTACGCACAACCTGTGATATTTCAATTATATAAACAAATATAATGTGGAAAAGAAATAACACAGACACCAGAAGTTTTGTTAACGAGGAAACCGCAAATGCAGAAAAACCCATGGATCTAGTCCAGATTTTAACACCACACTATATTAAGCCGCTACAGACATTAGCCTACTCCAAGTTAACTTCGGACTGGAATGTAGTTGAGCCCTAACCAATCTTACACTGATCAAGGTACAGTCGCGTTCCATACGCCTCTGAATCCCAGCAGGACTCTACGCACTTGATTCCCTTAGATGATCTCACCCACAACTAAGAGGTTCTACGACCCAAAGTCGAAGACTTGATAAACCAATCCGTCTCACAAAGAAAAGTCTATTGAATAGATAATCTGTCTCCCACAAATGGTGCAGAGGTACTGGGACTAAGGATTTAGCCAATCTTTATAACATAAAGTTAACTTATTTATTCTCAACAATTTTAGCTAAAGAAATATAAACATGGACTCTATTTTGCCAAGGTAGATTCTCAAAACATTGATTGTAAATGTTAAGCATGGGACATCAAATCACCTAAGCTAAGCATGACCCATCTAATCAAATGACAACCAATTTAATCATATCATATTTCAATTAATTTTAATGCAAAAGTCATAAAAAGAATAAAAATAAATTTACCCATATATGAAGTCCGGCCTCCTCCGTCGTCCCAGTGTTGGGGTTTAACTCATCATGTCGAATACACACTCAAAATATGTATTCATGGCTCAAAAAGTGTTTACAAGAAGAGAAAATAATGAAACAGGAAATCTGCAACAGCACAGGTGCATTACAGACTGACTGTTTCAACTCTCAACTGTTATGATGAAGATAATCGTTACAAATCTGAAGATAAATGTTGCAGAAGAGGATGAAGAAACTGTTACAATGAAGATAAATGTTGCAAACCAGTTGAAGAAACTGTTACAACGAAGATAAATGTTGCAAACCAGTTGAAGAAATTGTTACAACCAGTTGAAGAAACCGTCGTTGTTTCCCTGTTCTTCACGAGCAGCAGCAGCAGCAACAACAGAGTTCTGAAAAATCTTGATTCACGCCTCCTGAGCTCTCCTCTCGACCCCAAACTCTCGACACCCCTTCTATGTGATCCTAGGAACCTATTTATACATCATTGCGACATTGAATCTCCTCCATTAACTACAAATAATCTTCTTTTACTCGGGTATATTTTTTTCCATTTTTTTCATTGATTTTGATTTTCACGCATCTGCAGCTGTATTTATTTCCTTCTATACCTTCTTCACGCTCTATAATATCGATTAAATCCTCCAAGCACGTGCAGTACACGTTTAAATTTCTCACAACTCATGCAAGCTCATGTTTTTCCTCCAACTCCCTGTTTGGATTAAACCAAGTTATCCAGCCAAATTTGATCGATAAAATCACCCATACTAGCTTTCTATAGTCATATCACGTCTACCCACTAAGTTTCAGGGATTAAATCTCACTTAATCACGTCCAAACATCCGATCGAAATTCTGCTGTTAATGAAAATATTTTCCCGCCAAAATTCATTTTTTGAATTTGAGAAGAACATGTCCTCCCCCTAATCCTACACGGGTGTCCCTTTAGCACTTGTCTTATGGGGTGCAAATAGTAATTTTTGGGCGTAGATAATAATTTTTACGGATTCCTCCGACACATTTCTGGGGTGCTTCCGGTGCATTTCTGGGGTGCCTTTAGTACTCTATCCTGGGGTGTAAAACACCACTTTTCGAGCCAATTTCGCCGCAAGAGCTTATTTCTCTAAAAATACCTACAAAGACATAAAATAACAAAATAAATACAAAATCGAACACTAACAATATATACAATTGAGACATATTAGACACAATAATGCGTCTATCAGGAGATTGTAAGAGCACTGCTCGGTCGAACTCGCAAGCATTGCTATCTCAAGATTGTTTGTAAAGTTTAGTTGATCAAAACTATATACTTGATTTCTAGTCTACTTATAGCTATGTCTCGGATTAGGATAGACTGTGTAGTTGAGTTTTAGACTTCACGACATTCACCAATTGAAGAAGAAGATCTACTGAGGAGCTTGGAGGAACTTCATCAACAAAAGGTATGTGGATACTAAAACTTATCTATTACTCAAAAGTCTATTTTATTCTATCTTCCAATGATACTATGTCGTATAGCTATATAGACTTTTACATTATACATATTTTATATTTTGAGCCGAGTTTATCTCGCTTATCTATTTCTCGAAATATGTGTTGGAAGCTTTTTTATTTAGCTATGTTCATCTTATTCTTGACGAGTTTAGTTGGAAACAATTTATTTGTTGGAAACTAAATATGAAGTAAAAAGATGACCATGTGAAAATTACATTGAACATCTTATATGATTTGTGTGAGACATTCATTTGATGTTAGCTTGGGATGTTTCGTATTGAACATTCGATCATTTGAAAATTACTTGAAGTTAATGGTATGTGTGAGATTACCATTTTCGTCATTTAAGGATGTTTCAATGATTGAAATGAGAGTTTAGAACGATTACTCATGTCTAGATACAACACGGTATGCATATCCAGTATGTGAACTGTATTGTGATGATTCAGGTCCGGAACTCTTGTTTGCGTACCTAGTATGCGAACGGATTTACCTGAGAAGGTACGGAACTCTTGTTTGCGTACCTAGTATGCGAACGGGTTTACCTAAGTTGGGTCTGGAACAGTTTTCCGCGAACCGGGTTTGCGAACGGCTTGACTAGGCCAAGGTCCGGAGTTGTTGTTCGCGTACCCAGTTTGCGAACATAGTGGTTAAGTTCTAAAATCGGTTATGTATGATTCTCATACACATAAACTAAAACATTTATGATTAAAGGAATGCAAATTAACTTTGCAAACCGTGGCTTAATGTTCATGAATTGATTCTTGTATAAGTACTTTGTTCGATTACGAATCAATCCGATTTCGTTTCAATTTGTTCATGAATATTTCTATGAGATAGTGAACAATTGAACAACTCTATTTGAAACACAATTAGATTCATTTGATTATCTATCATGATTGATTGATCATCATATTTGATCTAGAAGTGTTAGATGATTACGAATAAGAAAAAAGTGTTCATATGGCTAACTTTGGTTAATTGTTATTGAGCCAACCCAATATACACGTTTAGGCACGGTGACCCATATCTAAATATAAGTATATGTCATTTGTGTGTAACAAGATAAGACCATCTAACGGTGGATATTAATTACTTTTATATTAAGCAGGCTCATCTTGAATCTTAAATCAGGATTTCATCTATCGGTGAATATTGAATGCTTTGTTACTAAGCTATCTTAGCTTTGATTGTAAGCAACCATGATTTGAAAGGCTATATAAGGGAGAACTTTAGCAACTGGAAAACCTAATCCCGACACTTTCCTGTGTCCTAGTTGCAAACTAAAGTCGATTCTCCTATAACCTAGGTTTTCCAAAACCATTATTAGGTTAACGACTTGAAGATTTCATTTGGGATTCGTGAAGCCAGATCCAACTTTTTTCTCTATAGTTGCGTATTCTGATCTTACTTGTTCTATCGTATTGATTTTTATCTTCTCTAAGATTTACTCGAGATTTATCTCCGATAGGTAAGATATAAAAAGTAATCACAACAGTTCTTCGTCTCAGACTCTTTTGATTCCGCAATAATTGCTTTTGTTAATCAGTTAGGTTATTGTGAGGTGACTAATATTTCTAGGCTGCTCTTCGGGATTATAAGACCGGATTATTAGTTGGTTCCTGTTCACCTTGATCTTTGTATCAAAAGACGGAATAAAAAGAATAAAGGATAGACATATCTGTGGGAGACAGATTTGTTTATAAGTCTTCGACTTTGGGTTGTAGCAACTCTTAGTTGTGGGTGAAATCACCTAAGGGAATCAAGTGCGCAAAATTCGGCGTGGTTCTAGAGGCGTAAGGAACATGACTGTACCTTACTCAGTGTGAGACTTGGTTAGGGATCAACTACATTCCAGTCCGAAGTTAACTTGTAGTAGGCTAGTGTCTACAGCGTCTTAATACAGTGTGGTTTTCAAAGATGGACTAGGTCCCGGGGTTTTTCTGCATTTGCGGTTTCCTCGTTAACAAAATTTATGGTGTCTGTGTTATTTCTTTTCCGCATTATATTTGTTTATATAATTAAAATATCACAGGTTGTGCGTAGATCAATCACAGTTGATAAATCCGACTTTGTTTGTTGGATATAACTTGATTGACACTTGGGCATTGGTCTTTTATACTGTCCAAGTTATTTCTCATATCAATCAGGCTCACGGATTTCTATCTGTTCGATTTGCTGATTGTATTGAGAAAGAGATAAAACTCTTTGATATATTTCTTGATTAAGTCTCACTTTTAAGTTGGTGATCTCGGAATTATATTGGAGTTTAGTCCATAGATATTTTCGAACAAATTATTGGGTGTGGTTGTTATACCCCCGCTTTTTCAGTATGACTGGGTTATTATGACCTTGACTTAGGAAGAGATTCTAGGTTCATGATTGGAGATGGTCATTATTTGGAGACTCTGGTCTATGAATAATGATTGGGCCTTTGGTGAACCTGTTGTGCGGGGTCAGATCATAGTAATCAAAACCTTATTATATATTCTAGAATTAGATGCTGGCATCAGAATTTTATGAGGTGTACGCATTCCACGATAATATCTTATGGTACCTGGACTCATGCTATCATTTGAGACTGGAGTTATTCCTAGCATCTTTTTCTTCATTGAGTGAGACGAGGTTAGGATAACATATGTTTAGGTTGTTTTATTCATTTCTCGTAGATTATCCGGTGGTGGATCTTTCACGAATATTTCCACGATGGACGCAATATCTGGGGAAGTGAGTTGAAGCAATCTTCTGCTTTATGTTGTGTGTAAAAGATGTGTTATCGTTTTTCTTCGGTAGAAATGTGAAGCATGTTAGTGATTACTTGAAATTTATATGTTTCCATTAGGCACCCCTTTGGGATGATGTTCTCGCTCTTTCCCGCTTTCAGTTTTCAAAAGAGATGGCGCGCACGAAGACATTCGTTCTCGTAGTTCAAAACTTTAGCAAATTAAGAACGTTTTTGTATCTTTCATATATATGTACTCTTTATTAGTAAAATAACACACTAACATATTGATATTACTTGAGAGTTTTTTGTCTATAAAAGTATCAGAGTGCTTGGGAATTAGTTTGTTTTACTTTATAAAATTTCGTTTCTTAAGTTCGATCATCCAGATTCGGTTAATTCAGGTTTAGGTTATAATCTTATTAGATAATATGGTTTAAGAGTTGGGGCGTCACAAGGCAGTGGAGCCTGAACACTATGATGATTGTTGAGGCAGTGGAACCGTCAACACTATGATGAGTGTTGAGGCAGTTGAGCCGCCAACACTGAGATAAGGGTTAATACAACATGTTATTAATGCTAGCATGAAGTGTTAAGAAAATTATGCCATGACAACACAGTGATGAGTGTTGATGAAGTAGTGTGTCTCAACACTAGGATGATGTGTTGAGGCAGTGAAGCCTGACAACACAGTGGTGAGTGTTGAGGAAGTAGTGCGTATCAACACTTGGATGATGTGTTAAAGCAATGGAGCCTGAAAGATCTTTAACTTTCCAACAAGAGTATTCCTGGAGAGTGTAGAAAGATCGTTTGCTTCTTCAATGGCATGTTTTTTAGACTCGTATATTGATGGTAGAGACCTGAGAATTTTGCACACAATAACTTTCTATGGAATAGTTCTTCCTAATGAATATGAGGCGTTAACTATTTGAGAAAGTCTTTGGTTAAACTCATCAAAGGTTTCATCATTAGACATGCGAAGGTTTTCCCAGTCAGATGTTAGGTTTTGAAGCCTTGCTTCTTTCTCTGCGACATTCCTTTCAAATTCTGTTTCTAAGATATCCCAGGCATCTTTAGACTTATTACACGTAGGTACGTGGTGATGAAGATCTGGGATAATGGCATGGATGATAGCATTTAATCCATCAGAATTTTGCCTTGCAGCATTAATCTCGACATCACTATAACTACCAATATCCTTTGCAACAGTTACACCGTATACTATAACTTTTGGAGGATCATAGCCATTAACAATACAAACCCATGATTGAAAATCTCGTGCTTGTAGAAAAGCACGCATAGCAATTTTCCACCATAAATAGTTCGTGCCATCGAAGGCTGGCGGTACATTTATAGAGATAGCACTTCTGTCCATAATAATGGAATTTCTTCAAACACTGACTTATAAGGTCTTAGCGTGTTTGCCTGCTCTGATACCAATTGAAAAAGCGGAGGTCTAAAAACCACACCCAATATTTCGTTTGGAAATCTGTATGGACTAAACCTCAATAATATTCCGAGAGCGAAAACTCAATCAAAGAATAATACTAAAGAGTTTACCTCTTTTTCTCAAATCAATCAGCAATCAAACAGATAGAAATCTATGAGCCTGATTGATGTGAGAAATACTTGGACGGTACCAAAGACCAATATCCAAGATCAATCAAAATCCTATCCAACAAACAAGGTCGGATTTATCAATAATGATTGATTAACGCACAACCTGTGATATTTCAATTATAAAGATAAACAATATGATCATCTTTTGACTTTCGTCAAGAATATAAGATGAACTTGGTTGAAGCGAAAGCTTACCAACACATATTTCGAGAAATATGTAAGCGAGTTAAACTCAGCTCGAAATCTCAAATGTGTATAATCGAAAACCATATAGTAATACGACTTATGTCTCAATATAGGAGATAGAGTAGAAATAGACTTTCCAAGTGATAGATGAGTTTTAGTCTCCACGTTCCTTTTGTTGATGAAGTTCCACAAGCTCGCCTTAGTAGTTCTTCGTCTTCATTTGATAAACGTCGTGAAGTCTAATGCTCAACTACACAATCTATCCTAGTCCGAGACATCACTATAAGTAGACTAGAAATCAAGACTTATAGTTTTGATCACTAACATTGACAAACAAGCTTGAGATAGCAACGCTTGCGAGTTCGGACGAGCAGTGCTCTAACATTTCATCATAAATAATTGTCTATTTTTAATGATTATTCAAAATCAATACATTGATTTTCAACAAAAAAAAAATTAACGTGAACAAACTCACGTAAATAAACAAAAAAAAAAAAAAAAATTACGTGAACAAGTCACGTATTTTGTATTAAAAAAAAAATTCTCTCGAACGAGTGGTCGTCTTTGAAACTAGAGTTTATTCCATTTTTTTTCGTGAAAGCTCACCCATTAAAAATAAAATTTTGGTTTGCATGAAAGCTCATAAACAAAATTTTATCACTAAACGCAGGTCTGTTCAAAAAAAAAAAATCTCTCTTATGTTAGGGATTATTGTTCGTTTTTTAAACTAACGGACGGATGTTCATTTCTAAAGCAAAAATTATTGTGAAAGCTCACACACATATATATGTATATACATATAATTTTTCTTAAACAAGGAAAAACTCACATAGAGCACAAAAAAAAACTTACCTTGGTCGGTCGGAGTTGGCCTGAACTTCGCCGGACGGTGATCCCCGACGGTCGGCTCCGACGGGAGAAAAATTTCCTTCTTGCTGCTTGAACGGGGAAGAGATGAAGAGAGGGAGGTATCGGTCGGTGTTGGGAGAAGAAATTAAAAAAAAAGGTATTTCTTCCCTTTTATATCAAATTTTATTTCCAAAACCTAATTCAACAAGAATTTCCTTTCTTGGCCTGGGCCCGATGCTAAGCCGACAAAGATTGAACGTTCCATCACCCGAAATAGCGGTGCCACACCAATTTATGCTTGTCATACAACGCTCTATCATAATACCAGGGTCTTTCATCCAAGCAATTGCTCGTACATGATGATAGACGCATTTATGTGTCTAATATGTCTCAGTTGTATATATTGTTAGTGCTCGATTTTGTATTTATTTTGTTATTTTATTGCTTTGTAGGTATTTAAAGAGAAATAAGCTCTTGCGGCAAAATTGGTTCGAAAAGTGGTGTTTTACACCCCAGGATAAAATACTAAAGGCACCCCAGAAATGCACCGGAAGCACCCCAAAAATGTGCCGGAGGAACCCCAGAAAAATTACTATTTACGCCAAAAATTACTATTTGCACCCCATGGCAAGTGCTATTCGCACCCTCAGGAAGGATAAGGGGCGACCAGCTTCTTCACGAATTCAAAAAAATGAATTTTGGCGGGAAAATATTTTCATTAACATCAGATTTTTCGATCGGAAGTTGAAGGTGTTTGGGTGAGACTAAAAGGATGAAATTCGTTGGGTAGTTGTGATATGTCCTAACAAAGCTAGTATGGGTGTTTGTTTCGATCAAATTTGGCTGGATAACTTGGTTTAATCCAAACAGGGAGTTGGAGGAAAAACATGAGCTTGCACGAGTTGTGAGGAATTTAAACGTGTACTGCACGTGCTTGGAAGACTTAATCGATATTCTGGAGCGTGAAGAAGGTATAGAAGGAAAGAAATATAGCTGCAAACGCGTGGAGAAGCTAAAACAGGAAATTATTGCCGTGAGAATAAAAATAATAAAGAGAAGAATTTTTGAAGTTATGGAGGAGATTCGATGCATCTTTCGGGTATAAATAGGTTTCCTTAGTACCATACAAGGGGGGTCGAGAGTTTGGGGAAGTTTTGGAGGCTACGGAGCGAAAAAACCACGAGTTGCAGGAAAAGTTTTCTGCTGCTGCAACTCAAGAACACGATGAACAAAAGCCTGTAAAGGAAAGTCGTTGCAAAATGTTGCTTAATTGCGACAGTTCCCAACTCCTTTCCAGCGATTGTGGAACAGTGTTTACAACACTTATCTTTTATCGTTCATTTTGTGACGATTTTTGTGCATCGCAAAATCCTGTTTTACACCATTTTCTCTTTATTTCATCTTTGTAAACCATTTTTGAGCCTAAATAAATATTTTGAGAGCACATTTACTATGATGAGCTAAACCCCAACATTGGGGCAATGGAGGAAGCCTTATTTCATACTTGGGTAATTATATTTAATTCTTTTCATGACTTTTGCACTAATTTTAATTGAAATTATGATTTGAATTAATTAGTTGTCATTTTATTAGATGGGTCATGCTTAGCTTAGGTGATTTGATGTCCCATGCTTAACATTTACATCTAATATTTTGAGAATCTATCTTGGAAAAAATAAGAGTCACTTTATTTTATATTTTTATTGAGCTATAATTGTGAAAAGAATTTGGTGGAATCCTAAGCCCTAGTACCTCTCGCCCACTTTGTTAATATTTTTGTATATAATTTTTATTAAATTTAAGAAGTTGAATCTTCACAAGTCTTAGAGTTCGAATCATTTTTACTACAACTTCAAAATCACATCACATGACATCATTTGAGCAAAATCAAAAGTCGGGTAACATTCTTTCTAACGACTAAGTTCAATTACTTACTTCGTATGTAACTGGAAAAATCACAATCTAGTGCTTACTATGGGACATGACTGTCCCTCACTAAGCAGGGGACTTAACGTTGATGGTGGATTTTTGACAAAGGATAAAATCGTCAAATCATAACTTTGCATATTTCTGACCAGCTTCAGACATGTATGTGAAGTTTATATTTCAGAATCCAAGCATGAAAGCTCATGCCACGATGATTTCTAATTGAGTGTATTGCCTCTCAGAGTACACATGAATATGCAGTCTCTCAACTGAGACCACGACATATTTCATCAACTGAGCAATTTCAGTATTCACTTCTGTATAGAATCGAAATGATTGGACGGCTCCTAGATGTATTAGCCACTAGTATAGAGCAATAACGTCTTTAGGATGTCGCAATGTTCCCTGACTTTACAGAATAAACATTCAGAATGAGTATGACGCTTCAACTAATTCATACCTCGGTTTTCGAATAATTATAATGCTCCTAGACAGCTTGCTTGCTAGTATAGAGCCATCAATTAATTATTTATAGTCGCAAGATTCATCAATTGAATTCCTAGAAAATGTTGTACATTCATTATAATATTTCGTTACTTCAATTCATGGCTTTCCAAGCAGAATTCCATGGGTTAGTAATAAATATTCAACGTACGGGCATCTGGGCGACCACCGAGCAAGCCCCGAGAAAATGGTGCGAGTGTACTTAACAATAATGCACGAACGAGCACCCAAATGCACGAATGAGCATTCAAAAATACGGAAGAACGAGGAAACCAATGCAAAATAGGGAGAAAAAATGATAATAATAAAATAATAAAGAGGCGCCTAGAGGACCGGTCCCACCGGCCGTGGCCGGTCCCACGCCTCTCCATTTTATTTTATCTTTTTTTGTTATTTTTCCTAATCTCATGAAAACTCCTTCATTCGAGTAAAACTCTTAGTTTCTCCATATTTCCTCACACGATGAAAATAATATAAAATAGGGAAGAGTGTCACGGGACCGGAAGTACTAGCCGTCCGGCCATGCCCTAGTCGTGGCCAGTCCCACACTTTCCTGAATCCTTATTTTATTATTATTTCTTCCCTCGTTTCATGAAACTCCTTCGTTTGAGCAAAAACCCTGGTTTTTCCATATTTCTCAAATATTGCTCAAACTACCAAAAAAGCCAAAAGTCAAATGGTCACATGACCGACTAGGCTTCTCACAGCAAATATTAAAATATTGATCACACGAGCAAAGTTCTACTTGCTCATTCAAGCAAAATTGAGAGTTTCAGTAAAGATCAAACTCTTGTGAAAATCCAAAATAGTGCTCGAACGCACGTCAGAAAAAATCAAAACTCTCAGAATTGAGTCATGGCCAATATGGTGACATGGGCATGCTACCTTGACCGACCAAGGTCGGCCCTTTGGCTTGCAAGGAGACTGTCCCAAACATCTTCATAATTTTGACCTAATTAATCTTCTACAATTCATATTAGGTTCAAACTCCTTCCAAACAACCAGGAATTTGATCGAAGGACCATCAGTTGGTCCCACGACCACCAAGGGCCGGTTTCATACCCCTTGGTTGGTCTCTCATCTCTCAATAATAAGGTTTTATTACCTAATGCTCAGGCGAGCACTATTTTAATAAATAATTAAACCAGCATTTAGTCATCCTTTCACCAACTGGTCTGCAAAGGACTTTGGTTTTGCTCATTCGAGCATCTGGGTGCTACATGGTCGACTATCATCCCATGTAGCCGGTCCTCCTCACTCATTGATTGATTTTCAGTAAATCATCAATTGATCAGCAATCGATCAAAATAGGGTTTCGAATCAAATGCTCTGCAAAGCATAATTCTGAACAGGTTCAAACACCAATATTTTTATGTTGATCCAGCAATAAACATTCTAATTAATTATATTCGGTCCAGCTGCCAATATTTTACATTAATATTTTATTTGGTCGTGCTACCAGTAATCATTAAACGAGCAATATTTGCTCAAACTAGCAATATTGATTCAACTATCAATATTTCATCAGACGAGCAATATTTTCTCAAACTAGCAATATTGATTCAACTATCAATATTTAATTCCTCAAACGAGTAATATTTACTCAGATGAGCAATATTTGCTCAGACCATCAATATTGATTCAACTATCAATATTCAGTAATCCATCAAATGAGTAATATTTTCTCAGACGAGATTAATAATATTGATTCAACTATCTATATTTAATAATTCATCAAATGAGCAATATTTGCTCAGACGAGCAATATTTGCCAAACTATCAATATTCATCATGTTGATTCAACCATCAACATTATACATCTGTGTCAACAGACATGCTCAATCCATGAATCCTAGCGCATTCGTCAATCATGCTTGACTCAGCAATACAAAAACTCATCGTCTAATCAAGTCAACAACTGACTAATTAAATACATGTCTGCCTTGCAGACTCCACGATCAGGAGACATCAATCATGTCACACGGGGGGATATTAACTAGGGTTTTGGTCTGGCGGCCTACGGCGCGTGTGGTCATCCACGATGAGAAATGTGAGTAAGTCGTTTAAACGGTTGAGTAAGTTAGCAAAGTAGTGGGTGGACAATCAACCCAGTCTCCGCACGACATTAAACTGGTTTAACCATGATTTCCCACTTTCCCACTCATTCACTCGAGCAACCGTCACACATACTGGAGATCAATGTGTCAACATTCTTGCAATATGAATAAGTCTCTGAATTCATGATTGAGGACAATCACAGATATACGGGAATTATCATAAGAATTCTCATCTGAACAATCACTCTCATTAGAGCAGAATTCAAACTTATTCGAACTTAACAGTTCATTAATTTGCAGAAACCTACAACACATTCACAATCCTTTGATCATTATTGATCTCACACACTTCTTAGCTTCCCTCCTACGGATCGACCCATCCTCTCTTGTGGCCGAATTGACTATGGAACGACCATTTTCTTGGTTTAGGCCGGAGTCCTACAGATTGATATCTCAAACTCAAAGACTTCCCTGCAGTGCATCTATTTGCAAAAGGTTAAAGCAATTTGCTCGTTTGAGGAATCGACACTCGTCTCATCACTTTTTCTCAAAAACTAGTAAATCGTTTTCTCTCATAAACACTACCACACTTCTAAACAAGTTTAGAATTGGTTCTACCAAACTTCCAAGACTACTATGTGATCAGTCATACCAAGTCACAATGGTTAGTTGTGATCGGTCCTACCAAGTCACATACATGGGTTCGGATCGGTTATACCAATCACTAGGATCGGTTTTACCTAAACATGGTATCTACTTGTGATCGGTCACACCAGTCACTAGGATCGGTCATACCAATTACAAGGATCGGTCACACAACCACTCATGATTGGTCACACCAATTATCAGAGTCGGTCACACCAATTACATGGATCGATCATACCATCTCATGGTGATTAATTAGGATCGGTTAAACTAATTACCAGAACCGGTCATACCAAAATCATAAGTCTAGGTATTGTGATCGATTATACCAAGATACATAACCTGAGTTAAGATCGGTTCTACTAGCTCACACATATTGGTCATCCAAAGAATATATAATGAATAGCCGGACCAATATACCTATTGATTTCCCTTTAGATTCATGAAACAAGTTCACGAACTTACTTCCTTTAAACAAATGTAAAACATTGTTTCCTAGGATGAAATCTTCACCATTAACCCATACACATAATCATAAAACTATATACAAGATTATGTCGATGTCATATCTACGAAGTTCAAAAGATAAGTGTTATACTTCGTAATATAATTCCTTAATACTATGACCATATTATTATGATCATGTCTATCTACTAGAGTATTATTTATATACAAGCTTCGCATGTTATGTTTTCAATATAGCACGACTTGAAAGATACGTTAGGAATTGAAACAAGTGCAAGTCAATATTACTAACCTCAAGTGGAAGGATGATGTCGTCGTTGTAGTCGTTACTTCTTATCATTCTTCAGGTCTTCGGAGTAATACTTGTATGTTTCAACATTCTTAGACTTTCTAGTCTAACCTAAATGAAGTTGACTCTAGTATTTAATCATGCGACTCTAGATGAGTTTTGATACTAAAATATGACAACCAAACTTGACATACCAACGGATGGTGAGTTCAACCGAGCTAAGATCTAACAATCTCCCCCTTTGTCAATTTTAGTGAAAAAACTCTTACATGTGGAGCTAAACGAATTATTAAATAATTCATTCTCCATACGCTTGATTCCAAGTTTCAACAGCACAATAACCTGCATATATTCAATCAATAAATATCGTTGTTGACATTTGAATAATAAAAGCTTTTACTCCCCATAAAGGTAAGCTAGGTAAATATTCAATCCGAACATCTTTGTTATTCCCCTTTTGTATACTAAGAATTATTACACAACAATATGATATGTTTCTCCCCCTTAGTCAATGCTTTACTCTTTCGTTAGATATAACGTTTAAGCACAATTGTCTTTTGATTAAAAATTACTTGTTTACTCCATATATTTCTCCCTCTTTTGGTCACAAAATGACAAAGGTTCGAGCAAATAAAGGAGAAACCGAAAGGATCTTACAAATCTATAAGACTTGTATACAACCAATAAGAGTTAAGTACGAAGGTTTCACATACCATTTTAGATAGCCAATACTAAAACCGAAATTACAAAAGTAATTTAGTTTCAATATGTTATCAAGGAAACAATTTCCCGAAGCAATTTTTCCTAATAGTCCAACAAATCGACTAAGATACTTAATTCCCTTGTTGAACCGATTGTGTATGTACAATCGCTTATTTCGAAAAGACCAAAATAAATATCAGAATTAACTTTATTTTTCTCATCAGGCTCTAATTATTCAGACAATAACTTAGACCTTTCCCTTTAGTTAATACAAACACTAAGTTAGTTAACTAGCTTTTCTTGTCAAGGCATTCGATTAGACTTGAATAACCGAATCCTCTAATTGATAAGTCTAACTAAGATCAAAATTAACTTAGTTTCTCCTATCCGGAATCAATTGGACTAAATAAATGATCCCGTAATTTTGTTAAACCAACAACAATAGATACAAACCAAAAGAAATTGACTTGCAATTGTTTTTCTTAACCAGAAGCAATTGAACAAATATAAACATTTCAGCACCACAATTGCACCGAATTTTGTTAAGCAAAAACACTTGATACCCAACAATAAAGAAGATACCAAACCATAAGCCAAATAAATTGACACAGTTTTTCTTAACCAGAAACAATTGAATCAAACAAACCAATCCATACACAATAATGGAACATATCAATTGTACCAAAATTTTGTTAAGCAAAAGCTAAATATATGCAGTATAAACAGGCTTTTCTTAAACATGAAAAACGATTAACTAACAAATAAAATCGTTACCTCAATTTCCGCAGCCACTTCTCCCCAGAAATATATATCATTAAGCGTAAGTTCAAATAAGA